>OESE01000166.1:0-125702 GCA_900240875.1 Crithidia expoeki
GCGTGTGTGCGGCTGCGTCCGTGAGGCTCACGTCGCTGCTGCTGCTGGAGCCGGAGCGACCAGCAGCGGCGTCTTCCTGCTGGGGCTTCTGCACGGCGGGCGTTTGCGCCGCCGCGTGTTCGTGCTGCGGCTCGGACCGGGGCGTGCGTCCGTGAGGCTCACGTCGCTGCTGCTGCTGGAGCCGGAGCGACCAGCAGCGGCGTCTTCCTGCTGCGGCTTCTGCGTGTGGGTTTCGTGTTTGTTTTCGGTTTGCTTGTGTGGCGTCGTTCTTTTTTGATGTCTGCTTCTGTTGCTTCTTTTATTTTGTTCGTCGGATTTGTTTGTGGTTGTTTGTTGTTGGTCTCCTGGTTTGTTTTTTCGTTGGGTTTCGTCCGGTGTCGCTCTGTGTTGTGTGGTTGTTTCGTGTTCCATGTGCGTTGGTTTGGGATCTTTGGTTTGAGTGGTGTTGTGGGGTGTGTTGAAGGTTGTTGTGTGTGTTTTACCGGTGGTCTTTCGGCTGTTAGAGTTTCCTTTATTCTTGCTGCGTGATGTTCCTCTGGTGTTCCGCTGTTGTTCTTTGTGGGTTTTCTGTCGGAGGTCGGGGTTTGGAGTTTTTTTGTAGTTTTACTCGTGTCGTGGATAGTGGGTTGGCGTGTTGCGGCGGTGGTGGATGCGTCGCTCGGTGTTGTTTTGCGTCGACGACACGGTAGGGGGCTGTGTTGTGGGGGAGGTATCCATCTGGCTTGTTGTTGGAGGTGTCCGAGGGCTTTGGCGTCGCTGGCGAGCTTTGTTGGGTTTTGGAGTTCATCTCCGTCTTGTGTTATACTGCTGTTACCTAGGTCAGGTTGAACTTCACGTTGAGCGCGTCGGTCACTGTCCTCGTGTACTTTATTGTTGACTGGAGTGGTCGTTGCTAGACGTTGTGGAGACAACGTAGACATAAGTAGTGTATCGTACAGTGAACTCGTGTCTTGGCCTGCCGTGTAACTGGAGTGTACAGAGGTTTCATTCATAGTCGTTGCGTCTGAGTCTTCTAACGTGTGGCTGGCTGAGCGGGAGTGGTCGTGGGAACCTAACGTGGATAGTGGGGTGCTGGGGGAACACGAGGGAGTGAAGGTGGTGGCGATGAGACCTGACATTCCCGGCAGAAGCAGCAGGTCCTCCCTTTGCCGTGCTCGCAGCAGAACCGGTAGTGATGCGGTGGGGGTGCTTCGAAAAGAACAGTGTTGTTTTGGTTCAGTTCACGTGTATGACTTTTGTCTTTCTTGTTCTGGCGTGCACGGTGTGCTAGCGATGGCGGGCGTGGAAAGCGGTGCTCTAGTTTAGACAGTATAGACGTCATGCTCTGATTTGCGCTGCTTTCTAAGGATGACCGCAGCGAGGAGGTGTTGCCCTTGCCGCTCAAAACGTTGGAAGTGTCTTGTGACTCCGCGCTGCTACGCGATGCTGTACATGACACGGGCGGCGCTTTTACTGTTGGTACTTTCACTATTCCTCTTGTGAAGGCGCGCAGTGATGGGGGAGGGCGTAAAGGCGGTACGATGGGACTTGTCGTGGCCGAGGTTGCTGTGCGTGACTCCATTTCCCTCGGTGCAGATTCTGCATCACTTCTCAAGGACGACGTGTTGCTGCTGGATGCAGACGACGATGACGACGAGGAAGAGGAAAAAACTGGAGCCGCGCGCCGTGACAGAGGTGGTGGTGGTAGTACAGAACCAGATGCTGCCGAACTCGACAGTACGTGCGGCAGCTGCGAAGGTACGTCAACAGGTGCAGATGACTGTTTCGACGCTGGTGACGCCACCTGTCGCACATTCGATGACCCGAAGACAGTAGTCGGTGGGGGACGCAGGAAGCTCGGTGGTGGGCGGACGAGGTATGCGTACTTTCCTGTACTGTCTGCATCTTGCGGTGACGGGCCTGTCTGCACCGTGATGGACGTTTTGAAGACGATGGAGGAGGGCACGGGTACAAGTATTGGCGGGTGGCATAGTGACGACAGCGGCGGGGGCGCCCTCACCATCCCACGCAGATAGCTTTCGATGTTGTCCAAATGCCCGTCAATTCGTCTGTGGTCGGCATTGTGCATGGTGGCCGATCATAAAAGAACAGGAGTAATAAAATATTACGGGGAGAGGCGGTTGGTGCCGCTGTAAAGGGACTTTAGTTTTAAAGCGGAGAAAACTGTAACGATGACGGGAGGTAAACCTTCTTTCAGAAGACAATAAAAGTGTGAGAATAAGAAGTGAAAGAAAAGCAACCAAACAACGGAGAAGGCAGACCAGAAACCCGTTGTGAACTGTATTGTTTAAGTGCTGATGTAAACAGCTGTTTCTATGGACCGATTCTCCTTTGCCAACGAAGTCTACGAGTAAAGAGACTGTGCTTACGATGCGTCTAGGAATACTATCCGTAAGGAGAAGAAAACGTGTGCGTCTCTGTGTGCGCGTGTCTATGCGATAGTAGATTGGGGTCCTCACGCCACCCTCTCCTCTGACGTAAACAGAAATCCGAAGAAAATGAGGGTGGAGGGATTGAGCACCGTTTTTTTTTTTTTTCGAGCTTCTGCAAGGAGGGGGGGGGGAGGGAGACTAGGCTTGAGGGGGTTGGGTTACTGCGGAGGTGCTCAGATAAACAACACCTTCCGTGAGTGTTCCCTGAATGTCTGCGACGACGCCAAAAGTAGTCGTTGTGCGGCTGAAAAGAGGAACAGAGGGCTGTTCAAGGAGTGCTGGCAGGGGCGTACCAGAAATTCCTCAGACTGGGAACTGCAATGTGATAGTGAAGGGCGACAGAAGAGGGAGAGTTAACAAAGTTCACAGTAAAGTGTCGGCGAAGCGCAAAGAGGCTGGCGACGAAAAGTGCTTTGACCATGATGCATGATGGCTAATATGAGGGGAGAAGGAGCATCTTCATCTATACAGCTTTCCCGAAAAGAGAATAAGCAGTGGGAGACCGGCAAACCATTGCGGCAACGGTGATGTGGCTGGTATACTCGCCCGCTGCTTTTTGCATTCCTATCAACGCGTTGGATTATTTCTTTTATTCATCTCGCCCTCGTCTTTCATAATATAGTACGAGGTCTTGCTTCCCACTCTTCCATCTGGTAATGCACTCCAGTCCTTAGATCATCACGCGCGCATGAAGAAAGAAAAAAAGAAAGGTGTCACCTTAATGCGTTCAGGTGCTTCTCTAAGCGCTTCACCTCGTCGAGCTGAGCAAAAGGATCGTCTTGCACGGCCCGACGCTCTAACTCCGCTACAGCCTCCGACAGCTGCGTCAGCGCTGCACTTGACGTTGATGACGCTTCTTTTGTTGCCTTTTTGGTGCTGGCAGGGACACTGGTCAGCTTTGGCAGCGCGTGCGTATGAACCCGCGACCACCGACTGCGAGGAGCTGGCACTTTTGCGGAGCAGCTCTTGTCCTTCATGCTGTCGGCTGTAGAAGAGGAGGAGTCAGAGTCAGAGTCAGAATCAGAGTTAGAGTCAGAGTCGCTACTGGAATCGCTGTCGGATGAAGAGGATGAATCGGAGTCGGATGACGACGGAGGAGTGGAGAGGGCAGTGCGGGCCTTCTTCCGCGTCGTCGAGGCGGCGTCACCTTCTTTGTGTGGACGCTTGCTTGCACCGCTGCTGCTGTTGTTCTTTTTATATTCCTTTCGCTTTGTGTGGGTGGCCGCTAAAGGCACTTCAGCTTCTGCCTCCGCCTCCGCTAAGAGATCTGGGTTCACGGTGAACATTGCCGCCAGCGGGACTTCGTCGTCTTTGTCGTCCCTCTCACGTGCCAACGTCTCCCTTTCCTTTGCCTTCAGCTCCTCTGCGTTCTTGCGCTGTCCCTTCCCTTCACGTTTAGCTGCTTTCACGGCCGCTTGCTCATTTTCAGACATTGTTGACTTTGGTGGACGGCCGAGTCTACGCCGCCGCGGTTTCGGCGAACACGCCAGCCCGAGAAAGGCGCACGTCCACGTCTCCGGCACGGGATCCAACTTCGTCGCTGACTTGTGCCACTTATGGCAGTCATCGCACTGCACCCAGAAGTCAGTACTAGGTGTTGTTGACGAGGCTGCCGTGGAGGCCGCTTTAGTGGATTCAGCTGACGCTGTTGTTGCTTTGGGAAGCTGCAGCATACGTCGATGAGGCCCCTGTTGCTCACCTGCCCTCTTTGTGGTTGTGCATACCTCTTCTTTCTGCAATTCAGGTGCTGACGCAGTGATGCGAGCATTAGGTGGTACGACAGTAGCTGCATCGCTTGGAGGAAATAGTGCATCCGACAGCTCCGCCATCTCCAGCGGCAGGAGCAAATGAGACGCACCCGTTGCGTCTTCCAGCGTGGCATAGAGGGTGCCACCCGATTGCGGGACCTGTTGTCGTTGTTGGAGGTGCTGTAGATACGCAACCCGCCCGTCTTCTTCCGCGACAGCGTCGCGTAGCGCTTTCGCGCCGGCGCTGAGTAGCGTGTGTGCCTGCCGGCTCAGCTCACTTCCCGCCCCGTTGTACACGTCGCAGTTTGCTTTTAAGGTGGCGAGGCGCTCACGCAGGTGGGCACAGTCGACGAAAGTGGACGAGACGTCTTGCACAACAGTACTTGAAGAGGTGGAGGAAGAAGAAGATGCAAATGCGTGCAAAGCTCCGATGACTTTGCTCCGATTCTGTTCCTCACGCCGCCTACTGGAGCGGATAGAGGACGCTGTTACGCCAGCGAAAATGTCTTCGTACAACTGACAGAGACTCATAGGATCTTTAATACTGCGGTAGTAGTTCGGTGCCTCAACCTCGGAAACGGGAAGACGGAAGGGGAGGGAGGTGGGGACGGTGCCCCAGAGAGTGTCCACGACTCGCAGCAGCGTTAGCATACGACTGGCAGTTGGCACACGAAGCAGTAAAGAGTTATGTCCAGCAGACGCACCGCCAGGCCTTGCGGAAGGGTTCATGGAAACGCTCACGAGGGTCGTTGTGGCAGTGTTCGCAGCTCCTGCCACTGTATGCGTTGGCACAGGCGTGACTCTGTACATCGAAGATGAGGTGCGGAAGTTCCCACTGCCGGTACCGTTGGTGTCTGGAGTGGGAGGCTGTTGAGTTGATTCACCCAACGCGGCGTAAAACGCGTTCGGGCAGGCGTCTGGAAACCACCACGTAGCGTTCCCTCCACCTTTCTCATCGGCAGTGGTCCGAAGACTCGAAAGGAGTAACTGCTGTGCCATGAGCCGCTGTACACGGAGAGCTTCGTACCAGAGCGCATTGACGTAGTCGAGTTGCGCAGGGTCACGCACGGTGCACGCAGATGAAGACGTGCGGCGGCCACGACGACCACCAGTCGGAGCATTATTGTTGTTCTCGTTGTGAGATCGATTAGGGTTGTTCCGCATAGTGACCAGCGCCTCCCAGTGTGACTGCCGCCACACATCAAAACAGTTCGTTAAGGCCGCGTAGAATGCACTCACCGAGGCACCCGAGACGGCGAGGGGCCGCAGCGCCCGCTCGAATTGCGGCTGAGAGGTGAAGAGAGCGTGGGTGTCGTAGTAGCAGAGGTACATCCACCAGTCGAAGCAGTCTGCGAGACTGGGTGGCCGGGACGCCGCGCGCTGCAGCCGCCGAGCCTCTGACGCACACTCTTCAGGGGTCAAGGAGCTCTGTCTGGCTGAGGAAGAGGGGGTTGGGGGTGCTGATGCACTTGTCAGTGCTTTCGTTATTACACGTGTAGAGGAGATGGATGCCTTGTTCTGCGCAAGAGATTGGCCCGCCTTTTCGTGTACGTCTGCCGTCTCACCAAAATTTAATTCCTTTCCTCGTGTCTTGTTCGGTGGACGTCCTCGTGGGCGGCGTATGTGTAATTCCTCAGTCTTTTCCAGTTTTGAGGTCGTGGTAGCGGTTGGTGCTGCTGCCACCGCTGCATTACCTCCGTTTGAGGGGACAACCGTAAGGCGCAGCGTTCGCCGTGACTCACCAGTACAGTCGGTAGCAGTTGTTTCCCTTGTGGCTGTGCTCTCTGGGGGCTTCGCCCCTCTTGGACGTAGCGTGAAATGCGCCCGGGCATGAGCTTCGTTGTTTTTGTCGTCTAGCAAGTTGTTGCTTGACACGTCTGTGCCTTGTAACGTGTTTGCAAAGTGTATGTGCCGCTCCGCTTGGCCTGGGGCGAGGTCGTGCAAATCCCCCGGTTGCTGGGTGCGTGAAACGGATGTTTGGTCCGTTTGTCCTGCCACCTCATTTGCGGTGGCGTCGTTGTCCTCCTCGATGATAATGTTCGCGAAGGGGGTATACACCAGAGGCCATTCCATGCTTCTACAGAACGTTTTAGTATTTGGAAGAGCAAGTCTTGGCTGGGAAAATTAACTCTGTTTTAGCGCAGTAGCACGGAAGGACAACAAGCGTACAGCGGTAGGCGTTCCACGCCGTTGTAAGCTCTATGGATCAAATTACTTAGGTTAAGCTGAACAGGAGCACGACGCGTGGGAGTGGTCTGTCAGGCAAACCACTCCTTATCAAATTGCTGGAAGAGAGTAAACTCGATCACGCACGGCAGCAGAGGAGAAAAAGAGAGGCGCCGGTGGGGGACGTAACTTGACAGCACTGAAACGCTGCTTTTTAGAGGGTCAACAACGACAATAAAAGAGCACTAAGTGAATCGTTCAAGTACTATGTGGTACGACGGCAGAACAACAGGAGGAGGGAAACGGAAGGACGACAGGCAAAAGGTGGAAAGCTGGAGTGAAGGCAAACGACCTTTCAGGAGTCAAACTTAAGTTACTTTTTTGCGAAGACGAGAGAAGATAAAGATTCACATTGTCGTACAGACAAAGGAAGAAAAGAGCGTCCCCTTACATGGTGTAATAGCCGTGTTCTCTAATATGGCTAATTTTTACTTAGATAAGCCCCAGGGGGCGGTCACTGGGTTGCCGAGAGGAGCTTAGCGACAGCTGGCAGAGCATCGCCAATTCCACTCCTCTGCAAGACTAATGAAACGAAAGCTTTTTTTTGTTGTTGTTGTTGTTTGGTAGGTATAATATCGCGCGATGACGAAATACAGTACACTTTGGTAAGGGCACGATACAGACACGGACACTTTCCCCGAAAGAATACTGCGTGTCGTTTAACAAGACGTCGCATCTCGTTCAGCGTCGAGGTTGTCCTCCGTGTATGCTCAACCTAGACAACGAAAACACCGGAAAGCAACGCTAATCCTTAATGCACCCTCAGAATTCCGTTCCTTCATTCATCGAAAGACGAAAGAGAAAGTACAGTGATCATGGCAATGAAACACGCGAGGGGCAGTCTCTGTAGGGCCTTGTCTTCTCTTTACTGCTTCGCAAAGCACTCCAGCTCCTTCTGAATTTCCGGAATGCTCGCGTCGATGGAGCGCACTGAGTTGGCGGCTTTCTCCGCAACATCTAATGCGTGCAGCAGGGACGGATGCGGCTGCTGCGTGCCGTTTTTCGCGATTTTCGCGTAGAGGGCGCGTACTTCCTGAATGGCCGCGGCGACCGACGCCGGCGGTACCCCGAGCTGGGCTCCCTCTCCACGCAGGGAGTGCAGCACCGGCGCCGGGAACTTCGCCCAGTGCGCCGTGCTGGCGATGACAAGTGGCGGCACATCGCCGTCCGGGTCGTTCGCCGTCGGCTTCGTCAAGTCGCGTTTCAGCAGCTCAGACTCGCGGAATTGCTGGGCGACATAGACGGCTACCGCCGTGTGGGGGTCCAATAGGCGGGCACCGTGAGACAATTCGTAGACGGTCTTGATGGTTGCTGCGCAGTCCTCCTCGCTGCAGCGGCCAGCCGTAAAGACTTCTTGCATCGCCGCCCGCATCTCTTCAGGCAGCGTGAAGACGCCGTTTGTGTCGAGCTCGCTCATAAGCCGCGCCACGAGGGCCGTGTCGCCGTGGCTGAGGAGGTAAAGGAAACGCTCCACATTCGATGCCTTTAGAATGTCGATTGACGGCGACGCGGTGACGGCGAGGGTGCGCTTCCGCACGTCATACGTTCCGGTCATCACGAAGTCGTACAGCACATCGTTGCGGTTCGAAGCGACAACGAGCTTGCGCACTGGCAAGCCCATCAGCTTCGCGAGGTAGCCACTCAAAATGTTGCCGAAATTGCCGCAGGGGACGACAACGTCAACCGGGTCTCCGAAGGCCCAGCCGACCGGCGGGTGCTGTACGTGGTGGCGGTAGGCCCAGAAGTAGTACACCACCTGCGGAATCAGCCGTCCCCAGTTGATGCTGTTCGCTGAGGACAGCCGTACTACCGGGTGCTGCGCCGCCAGCTCCTCACGCAGCGCAGCATTCGAAAAGAGCTTCTTCACCGTGTTCTGACAGAAGTCGAAGTCGGAGTGCACGGCGTAGGCCCGCACCTGCGTGCCATCGTCGAAGGACAGCATCTGCGCCTGTTGCACCGGTGATACACCGTGGCTCGGGTAGAGCACCATCACCTGTGAGTGCGCCCCGGCGTTCACGAAGCCGCTGATGGCCGCCACGCCGGTGTCACCCGAAGTGGCGGCGAGGATGACGTACTTCTCCTTCTCGTGCGTCGCCGTGGCGGTGGCGAAGTAGCGGGGAAAGAGCTGGAGTGCAAAGTCCTTGAAGGCGGCGGTGGGGCCGTGGAAGAGCTCCATGACGGACACGTTCGCCGCCCACCTTTCCGGGGCGTTGAAAGAGACGGAGCGGCTGAAGCGGCCGGCCTCCTCACTGGCCGATGCGGCGGCGGTTGTTCCTTTGCCCAGTCCGTCCATCAACAGCGGCGTCACGGGACAGATGTCGAGCTTGCCTGACCACCGTGATGGGTCGTAGGCCTGCAACACGAGAGGGTATAGCACCGCTGGCGTGATACTCGTGTCGACCAGCTGCTCTAGGATCATCTCCGCCGCCTCCACGTAGGTCAGGTTTTTCTGCTTGCAGAAGAAGTACAACTGGGAGTCCGGCATAGTCGGAATCTCCTTTAGAATGTACAGGCCGCCGTCGCTCGCGAGGCCGTCCCGCACGACAGACAAAAAATTTGAGTTCTCTGCCGCGCCGCGGGTGCTTGTGAAGGAGCTGTCGATGTGGTGGGCCTTGTCGGCGCGTTCGCGTGCGTGTGACTTCAGCAGGGGGCGCAGGGCCGCGATGAGTTCGTCAATCGTGCTCGCCTCCGTCCAGACAAAGCGGTACTGGTAGAACTGGTAGAGCGGCTTCATCGCCGCTGTGTCTGCCGCATCGAGGCAGAGGGTGAAGACGGGACGGCCGGCAGCCGCGGGCTCATCGCGGGACGGCGGGGCAAAGAGTTGGGCCTTGTCGACCAGGGCCGTCTGCACCTCTGCCTTTAGCTGCTCCGAGCCGCTGCCGGTGATTGAAAGAGTAAACATCGTTTTCTTCCCTTTGAATCTTATTAGTTTTTACCGTGACAGTAGCGATTTGTGTACACGCGTGTTTGGCCTCGGTGTGCTGCGCAGGCGGGCGCTTAAGTGCAGTAAGGAAAGTAGCGGTAATGATAGCGTGAAGCCTGTCAGTTGAGGATGTCAGCGGCACGGGCGAAAATGAAGGACCAACAACAACAAAAAAGTGACAGAAGTTTGTTTCAAGGTTGCCGCGTATTGCCTCAGGTGCGGTCGAGGGGGCACGGCAGCACAGATGTCGGTGCTGCTGGAAGACAAATTACTTGCTACGCGACATTATTCGAAGAAACACACACACACACACATGTTGATAAAGACGGTAGATGTTGCAGTGGTAGGCTAATGGACGTCAAAAAGGCGTTTACCACCTTGCTGCGGTTAGGTAAGGCGTCGCTGAAATAACCCGGACAACCGACTGTGCTTGGCTTTTGAATATGGTTTAAATACTCTTTTCTTCTTAAATAAGGAGCAGCTCGAACACTTAATTCGTGCACATAACAACATGATTTCGGCGGCGTCCACACACTAACACACACACACACACGCACACCACAGACAAAGAAATCATCAATTTTTTTTTTGTTAGCTGACTTCCTCCCTCAATGCGAGTTGATTCAGCAGTTGGTAACGCAGACGAGCGCTCAAAAAAGAAAGAGAGAGATATACTAAGCACGATTACAGATAGCCGAATGCCAATGCACAGGTGCGTTAGTGAGCGTGCGAGTTCTCGGAGGGAAAGGGAGTGACTGCCGTACAAGGAGTGCATTTCAGCGTGGTTCAACATTATTGGCTTTTGAGGGAAGGTGCTGCGAAAGGAAAGACGACGACGACAAAGACGAAGCAAAAAAAAAAAATAACAACAAACAAACAAAAAAAAATAACAACAGTCAATTTAAAGTGCTGAAGGCCAGTACGGGTGTGGAGGTCAACCAAACAAAACACGTGGACAACGAGGAGAAAAAAAAACGCACGCCAGATTCGATGGATGCAAGCGTCAGTAAACAAACAAATAAATAAATAAATGTGTAGATGGAGAAAGAGAGAGAAGAAAATTTTTCGAATTGGTCGACGCGAGTGAGGGCACGGAGGAGAGCAAAAAAAGGAAGCAACAAAAACGGATGCGTACGCTGTGGAGAAGAAAGACAGTAAAACAGAGAAGCCGCCACAACCCATCTAAGTATATATTTTCTGAGAGCAAGGTGGAGCGGCTAAAGAGCTCACATATACTCGAATTAGCAGGAGAAGTGAATAGGTCGGGGGAGAATGTTGATTACTGTGACACTGAAAGGGGAAGGGTGGGGGGGGGTCGGGGAAACACGAGGCCAGTGGGACTGAGTAGGACGAGTCTTCCGCAGGGACGGAAAGTTGGATCACAATACACCTCCAAGGATTGCTCTTCCTTACCTTCAAGCGGCAGTGACAACAACAACAACAACAGCAAACACACACACACACACAAAATGGATGATTGGAAAATAACAAAAAAGGGAACGGCATTGAAAAGATGGTGCATCGATTACACGCAGCACAGAGAAAGGAGCTGGAGATAGCGGAGGGGGAAGAGAAGAACAGAAACACGGTCAATGGAGGAAAAGCAAGAGTGACTAGCTGCCCAATTCAACCAAGCAGCCACAACAAAAAGATTCTTCTGTCGCAGCACACCGATGACAACAACAAGATACTCACAGCCATCGTAGGCGCTTTTAATAATCACGGTTCCTCCTTCTTTTATCAGGCACCTAAATGGAAACAACGACAACAAAATGATAGAGTCTGACGCATTAACAAAGGCTGAGGTTCGCGAAGAATACCGCTCAAAACCAAACAATAAAAAAGATGGCACACCCATCATTCATAGGTAGATACTAAGCGAGAAGAGACAATAGGGTGTCAATTGCCTTCAGGTACCCCACGTCATACGCAAAGTCGGCGTCCGGATCACCGTCCTGCAGCAGCTCCTTTGACTCGTAGGTGTAGGCGAAGTCGACCATTGTCACCCGCGCCGTTGGCAAAGGATCTTCAGCGTCGTAGACAAATAGCAGCGAGGACGTGTAGAAGCGGAAGACAGTCTGCTGACTGAAAGCGACACGAAGACGCTGCAGCTGCTTCCGAAAGACCCGCTCTAGCTCACGGTTGTTCATCATGAAGGTCGACACCTCGTTCTTCACCTCCGTCAGCGTCAGCGGGAGGCACTGTAGCTTGCTGCGGAAATCGTATCGTGACTCCTCGGCGTTCCATCGGCGGTAGCCTGCCAGGCGAATGCCGTATCGGCCGGAGGTTGACAGCTTCGCTTTTCGCTCCTTGCTGCGCTTCTTCTCTGCGGTGGGGTGAAGGCCATACTGCCGGCTGCCCATCTTCACGTCCATTACACAAGGACGGCGGAACTTGTAGCAGACATACTCGAGCATAATCATGCGGCAAATCCTGCCTCCACCGGCGTTGTCGTCGTTGTCGTCCTCGTCATCATCATCGTCGGCGTCCACAATTTTGGGCGTCGCGGCGACGTTCGGTGCGGGTTTCGCAACCGTTGAGGATGTTGCTGTTGTGGAGGATTCAAGGTGTGTCTTGCCGGCTGGACAGTCTGCCAGCGGGTTCTGACAATCTTTGTCAGGGCCAGAGGGTGCGTGTGGTGCCGCAGTGACGGTTGCGATACCCCGCCGCTCACATCGCAGCACATCTCGCACGAAGAGGCGTCGCGTGCCGTGGTAGCGGGGGACAAAAGCGGCGAGCAACTGCAGGGCCCGGTGCTTCTGCGCGCTGTACTGCCGCTCCGACTGACTGACGTTGCTGGCGCTGGCGACGCAGTCGGGCGACGGGGCGGCGAAAGAGCCCATCATGTTGGGCGTTGCCGTGCCACTCAGCAGTACCATTGACGGTGCAGCTGCTGTAGTCGTAGAAGACAGCGGCGGCATCTGCCCCTGAATTGGCGTCACAACAGCATCTTCTTTAAAGTGCGTGCCGGAGGACGGGGAGATCGGGCCTCGGTACTGAGAAGCTGGGGTGGAGCAGCGAGACACGGCGATGCCGCCGCCGTTACCACCAGTGGCGGCCAGTGATGAGGTGGACGGTGACGGGGAGGATAACCCGGCGGCCTCCGCGGCTTGCCGCTGCACCTCATAGGCCGTGGAGGACGTACGGTAGAAGTGGCGGAAACGAATTGTCCACCACAGCCGCGCCGCGAGCTCCACAAGACTCTTGTCCACCTGGAGAAGAGGAGGGGTAGGGGTATAGGCTGTGGTGCTGTTGTCATTTGCATCGCTCGGGTGGTCAGGGCAATTCGGCACCACAGGGGAGTTCGCCATAATCAAGCTGCTACGGCGCCGACTCATCGGTGTAAAATACCGCTTCTCCCTTTCGGTAGTGGGGGGAGGAGCAGAGGCTAGGATGTCAAGTGTCGACATGTCCTCTGCCTCGTACTGCTGATACGCCTCCCAGCGGGCGTCGCAGAGGGCGAAGACATCATCCATGTGTGTCGTGATAACGGCGTGGGGGTTCTCAAGGTTGTCGACGTCCGCGTGCACGTGACGAATCACTGCCGGTGCCTCTGCAGCTGCGGCGTACGTCGAGGATGTAGAAACAGCCGGAGGGAAAGAAGCAGCCGTTGCTCGTGTAAATTCCCCTTCCTTCTCCTCCCTGCCACGCAGCGCGCTTGACTGGGCAGCAGCAACGGCGACGGCTGACGATGACGTTGTGGCGTTCTGATGCCGCCAGTGTTCGACTGTGTGCGGAGCCTGCCGCACCGCTTCACGCACCAGCGCTTCCTGGTAGGGTTGGATCATGTTGTAGAAAGCCTCCTCCCGTCGCGAGCCGGACTGCTTTAAAAAGGCGTTGCCTTCTGTCACGGAGAGGTGATGCCCACCGACGGAGGAGGAGCTTGAAACGTCGACGGTGGGTGTGAGGAGGTGTGGCGACGGGAGTGTATTCGTGGCAACCTTTGGTATCGACAGACCTACGGTGTTGGTCGAGGTGTTCGCGCACGATGCGACGTTCACCACGAGCGTTGCGTCGTGTGATGCAGCAGCAGATGACGCTGTTGCCGGGCTGGAAGACGGAGGGTCAACCACCACCGAGGCCTTTTCACGCGTGCGTACAGGAGACGTGCTGTGCGACGCCTGCTGTGACGTAGCGCCGGAAAACCCTGGCAATGGGGGCCGCGGTTTCGGCTTAGCCTTTACGGGTTTGAATACCTTTGGTGCCGTTGCCGGGGGAGCAGTCACCGTACTCGGGGAAAGGGCTGTGACTGGGGTAGAGGGACTTGCTCCATTGTTACTCGTCTGCGCCGAACCGCCCTCGCTGACGTTATGGGTAGTACTACTATAGTTAGGGTTGTCTAAAGTGTATGGGTTACTGGCCGCATCTGCTTCCGGCGCAGCTGGGTTTAGGGAGGAGCTACGGCACGTCGGCGTGGACACCAGTGGCACCGCTCGCTCCATCGTCGCCTCGACAACGCTGCTATCGTTGCTGGAGGAGCGCGACAAACGCGAGAGGGTCATCTGCATGGGCGATTTCATTGGTTCGACAGGGGAGAGTGTGTGAGAGCCCGGCGAGTTCTCGTGGGAGTTCACAAATCGCGGGTAGGCACGCATGGGGGCCTCACCGCTCGCCTGATCGACCCCACTCGCAGCGCCACTCTTGTCCTTTCGTGTGCTGACTTCATCTTTATTACTGATGTTGGTGTCGTTGCCAATGAATTTCGTGTCAGAAGAAGCAGCGGAGCCTTCGATGCTCGTTGAGGCAGCCCCCTCCCTATTGCCGGAGCCGAGGGCCACCGACATCATCGCAGCAGCCGTCTTCACGTTCGTGGAGGCAAAGACCGGCTTCGACCCGTGGCACACTACGTCGCTGCTGGAGTAGTCGCTGTCATCTGCCGTGGAGGCCTCCGCGAGGGAGACGGGCGTGGGAGCTGCCGTCGCCCGCCCTGACTTTCCTTCGCTTCTGTTGGTTGACGCTATAATCGGGGTTTTCATAGCAGCAGCAGCAGTTGTGTTGGCAGCTGGGGACGCCTCGGGTGAGTTTATCGCGATAAGACGCTGTCGCTCTTCTTCACGTGCAGCACTGCCGAGGGCGGACCGCGGCCGCGAGTGTCCGAGATGCCGGTGTTGATGTGACGGGGGTGGAGAGTGTGAGGATGCAGCTGCGATTAAGCTGGCTTCTTCACCACCGTTGTTGCCACTGTTGGTGAGGGCCTGGCTTCGTGCTTCACTGTCACCACCGCATGGTAGTACCAGCTTTTCCCGCGGCGTCCCCCCTTTCGCCAGCTCCGCCAAGACTTGTGAGGAGAGCTGTGGGGCGGCGCAGCTCTCGGCTGCGTTGGTAATGCTGCTGCTGCGGCTGTTACTCTCCCGACTGCTGTGGCAGCCTTCCTCCGGCACGGACCCCTCGCAGGAGCTACGGTAGCCATCGAGGACGTCGCTGGAGTTCTGACGCGGGAGCGGGGCGCGACGGGAGGCAGTGGAAGCGGTGCTGGTGGTGGTAGTTGTTGGGGCGGCCGGTGTTGCTTTCTCACTAAGGGTCAACGGCGTGGGAGTCGTACCTGTTTGTAATGGGACGGTGATACTGATGCCGCTGCGGCTGTCCACTGTCGTTCTCTGGTGCTCCTTCGAGGGAGAGGGGAGCAGGACAGCTTCATAGGTGGACGGTGCCTGAAACCCTCTGGAGTTGTCGGACACCGACGACATTGAAAGAACAAACGTTCCTTACAGTTGTCACCAGTCCAGAAGCTGAGGTCGACTCGTCTTCGGCTACCCACTCTTTCTTTTAGCGTGTATCTGTTGGCCAAACAGGACGGAGAGGGAGAGGAGCCCACGGGACGTTTAATGGGGAAGGAATTGTTAGGAATTCGGAGCCAGAGGTCACAAACAAGAAAAAACGAGTTTTATCTAGAGGTTCACTGACTTGAGAGGCGAAGACAGTGGTGAGTGAATGTACCAAGGAGTAAACACACTCCTTGAGAAGGAGGGGGGGGGGTTAACAACGATTGAGAGACACAAATGAAATGTGTAAAACAGCCGGTAATAGTACACGCTCTCTGCGCACACAACAAGAAGACCCACCACCACCACCACCTCCAGCAACAACAAGAGCCGCGGCAAAAGGGTGAAAAGGAAAAGGTCAGGGGTGAAGTCCCTCAATTGAAACAGAAAACGACGATATTGACAGGCACCCCAAGACAGTGTATAGTAGGGGAAGAGTAGTGAAAAGTGAGAGCCCAAAAAGACTTAAAAGAGGAAAGGCGCTGGGTGCAGAGAGGTGGTTGTAATCTACGTGAGTTGCAGACAGAAAAAGGTCAGTAGAAGTGAGTGCGCAGTGCAATCAGAGAAAGAGAGAGAAAGAGAGGGAGGGAGAGAAGCAAACAAAGAAACGGAGCGTAAGTAAAGAGTCAGGATTGTCTATAGCAGCAATGGAGATAATTTTGACCACCAGCGTCCTCTTGTTGCTTAACAGCACTACCTTATCACTTAGCTTCTTCCAAACAAAAAACAAAAACAACAACAACAAGAAAGGTATGAGATGGAAAGTTGAAGATCTGTAACGTTGACAGGGTAGGAAACAAGTAAATAAATAATCCGCCCTACAAAGCGCAACGTGCTTCAGAAGAGATGCGAACACAGGTGTCGGTTATCGAAGCAGCATGCATAGTCTTCAGAGTGCTGTCGGTAGCGAGTCGGAGATCAACGTAAACGACGGTGATAAGTTGGTCCGGAGTTGTGAACGCGCTTCAAGTCGTCGGGAAATCAAACGACACAACAGTAACGACAGCACAGCCAGAGTGAACAGGACAAGCAAATAAATCCAACAACAGTAAAAGAAATGGCAAAAAAGAGAGGGCTTTGCCTGATAGACTCAAGGGTGCAGAAGAGAAATTCAAGTCCCGTTCCCTCGAATGAGTCCCTCTTCCTCCCCGCTGTTTTTGATGTCTGCGTTAGTAAGACACAACACACCAGCAAACAAAACTCTCCAATTTTCGCCGAAGAGAGAGAGAGAGAGAGAGAGAGAGAGAAGGGTATGGCGAATTGTAAAGAGAGCTGATAAATGAGATTTCAGATCGATATCTGCATCTTATCGTGGAAAGCACATGTGGAGACGGTGAGACACGAACAAAACCAAATCCGCAGGAGTTGGTTGGAAAACAGAGCGGTGTCAGACAGGTGGTGTGAAGTGGCACACATAGAAAAAAAAGGGGAAGAGAATGAGAGGACATCGAAAACTGCTGAGGAGACAACGTGGAGGTGAAGACTACAATTTAAAGCAAGTGCGATTAAAAAGGCTGCGCGGCTCGGGCCGCATTGACTTGTCACGGGCAAAGCGAAGATGGAGGCCTATCATGACATGCTATCGGTAGGTTTTTCTGGCGTGCGGAAAAGCGGACGAACACTTTGAACAGAACACACTCCAACAAAGGATAGGCTGCAGCCTTTTTAGTATTTCGAACAGGTGCTTCCGTATGAGTGCTTCAGGCTTGGTAGCACTGCTGGTGTTGCTTAAGTCATTTTGCTTATGTTATACAACAGGTGGATGGGTGCCACCGCAGCGAAGAAAAACTCACTGTGTGCCAGTGAAGGAAAGCAAAACCCAAATCGGAAACAGCAACACTTTAATTCTTTACTTCACCTTCAGTAAGGGGGAAAAAGAAAGGTAACAGCAAAAGCGCAAGGGACACGTCAACACACTTGCAAGATTGTGTATTGACCACGGCAAGACAGTGGGGTTCACCAAAGCTAGTTACCGTTTCTGAAACATGAACGGAGAAGGACAACAGCTCCGTCGAAGACAGAAGGGCTACAAAGGAGGAAGATGCAATATCCATTAGCGTAACCACCGTGGCGCCCCCCCCATAAAAAGAAAAAGAGAGCTCAAGAAACGGCGTCGGGTAACATACAGTCGATACAGATGTATATTTGCGTGTGTGGGCCTAAGTTAACTTCTAAAGGGGTTGTCTGGCTGTCAGAATTGATAATGGAGAGAGAAAGCGTTGTAGAAACACTCAGGAATTAGTTATTCGGACTGTGCGAAACGCGCAAGCTTAGCTCTTGTGGTCAAGCCACATGAAGACGCCGCGCGAAGTAAGGAAAGGTCGACTGGTCTCCTTAAAAAAAAAAGAATCTACTTTAGCAAGTGTCGGTCGATTGGGTTTGGAGACTGATCCATAGCTGGTAACTGCCGGACACGACACCGATAACCACCACCACACAACCGTAAAAGCCGAGGCCAAAGACAATTAAATACTCGTAGAAACGCATCGTGCGGCCGTGGTGCAGGCCTCGGCGCTCGCGGCGCACGTAATCGAGCGCGGCCGGCACCACCAGCCCTACAACACCACAGCCCACCGCACCAGAGATGGACAACAGCAGACCGTAGTAGGGGATGATGAAGGCAGCAAACGCGCTCACCACGAGATACATGATCCGCATCAGGTTGGGCTTCAGATCCCAGTAGGTTGTTAGCCGTGTGATCCCGAGCAGACGGCGGTCGGACAGCTCACACAAAGGGAAGGTCTGTTGTGGGATGATCATGATGGACGCAAAGAAGAGGAGCGCGCTCACAGCGGTGCGGAGCGACCCCTTCTGAAGGGATACCGTCATGACGGAGCAGGTGTGGTTGCCGTAGGAGAGAAAGCCACTGAGGCCAAAGGTGAGGAGAATCGCCCACGCGATCGCCACGGAGACTCGGAGCAGCTTGCGATAGCGCCGTGGCGACATGCCGCGCTCAATCGGGATACATGAACCAATTCCGGTGAAGGCATACACACTGACACCCATCGCCACAAAAAACTCCGTCGCCGAGGATGGCCAGAGCTTGATGGGCGGTGTCGGAGCGTACGGGAAGTCAACGAACATCAGAATTACCGCGGTGAAAACGAGCAGATTTGACATGATCGACAGCGGCTCCTGACTGTGAGCGTTCTTCATCAGCACCAGTGGGACTGCGATGAGGGAAGGTATGATGAGGCCCAGCGCACGAGCGCCGCCGCCTCTCATTCCCATGGCACCCAGAAGCACCACCGAGTTCGAGGCGGAGAAGGCAATGAAACCGATGAGGTGGGTGATACCGTAGAAGAGGTTGATCATCGGGTACCACTGGCCCCACACCATCCTCGGCACATCACCGTAAAGAATCACCTTGTGTGCGTTCTTCATCTGGTTCTTCGCGCCAAAGTACGCCTCCGTGGCGTACTCCGACGTGATGGCGACAAAGGTCAAAAGAAAGATGCCTCCGATTAGGCCTGCCTGCCGGATAACAAATGGCATTGACAAAATATTTGTGTGGAAGAAGCTGCGGAAGGTGTTGCTGAAGTCGGTGAAGATCAGCCGCTTCACCTCCGTCGACATGATCGCGTTAGGGATCGCGTTCACCATCAACTCCGGCATGTATCCAATGGCGTCACCTATGTGTTGAGCGCCGTTGCCGATGGTGTTGGCTGCTACACTCGCCGCGTGCTTCACGCCTTCCGGGACGGCACTCGACGACTGCTGAGCGACTACGTCCGCTGTCCGCGAGAAGAAATGGGTCACGCCATTCGGCAGCAGAGTGCTAAGGGTGTCGGTGACGAAGCCGCGTTTGCTGCCGTCTGTGTCAGACATCTCGTTGTAGGCCCGTAGGCGGGCCATTTGCTCTTCCTCTGCCGTCATCGGGAGGCCTGGAGAGCGGGGCGGGGACAGGTCCGAGTCAGTACTGGCGTTCCCGCCGCTGCTGCGGTATTGCTGCTCGTGCTGATAAGTCTCACCCTGTTCTCCAACGCCTTCCGGAAAGGACGGTGAGGGCGGCATGGCTTGCAGTGCAGGTGGTGGGGTCATGCGTGTAGTGATCGGTGCATCGGCGAGCGTGTTGTTCACGTGCTCGTCGTCGCTACTGCTGCCGCTGAGAGTGTGGTGTGTGACGTCAAACTGCGGTGGGAAAAGCGGATGTGGCTGACTGCCATCCGCATTGTTATTATTGTGATCGTTGCAGTTGCTATTACTACTAGTATTGTTGTTGTTGTTTGCATCGTGTTGGTTGTGTGTTGGCGAAGGCGGCGAGACATGGAAGTACTGCCGGGCGCCGGACATTCCTCCAGCATCCTCAGGCAACGCCGCGTTAGCCGTTGTCGGAGTGTCTGTGTGTGTGTTGGGCGTCCCCGTTCTTATGGGCGACGTGGCGTAGGGGTTCGCGAAGCCACCACGGTCCAAGTCGATCGGGCTCGATTGGAAGTGCGTCGTGCCGTGCGGGTTCGGTGGTTCGCTCGTATCGCCAAACTGATACGTTGCCGTAACAGCAACGGCTGTGGCGGCACGCGCCTCGGTCGAGGATGGAGGTATGCGACCCACAACGTCGTTGCTGCTGTGAATGGCTGCGTTCGAATTGCTTGTCCCGTCCGCCCCGGCAACACCACCGAAGGCGTCGCGCAGACGGGCGAGGGAGGCGGGCGCTGCTGGCTGCATATGCATCTGGTGTTCCGATGTCTCACTGCCGCTGCGGCTCATGGTGGAGGAAAACCCGTGGACGGAGGAGGAAAAAAGTGTTGAAGGAAAACTGCTTTCGAAAGAGACAAAGTTAACGATTGCAAGACGTTGGTATTCTCACTCACCGTGATTGCTGTACGCTGTAACGCGGTGGTTGAAAGAAGAAGAGAGGGCGCGGAGAGAAATCAGAATGGAAAGGGGTGAACGGAACACGTGACAAGACAAAGCCGAAAGGGAGCGTGTTAGTAAGAGGGAACCTACAACCAAAGGAGTTATCAACCATACACGCATATATATATATATATATATTTATTTATTTATTTATTTTTATATATAGGCTTTGACAAGACACTTTCGGAATTCGGAGTTTCGGCGTTTTCAAAAAGGATGTTGAGTCAACTGGGTTCAATTCAGTGTTTTTCTTTCGTTTATTGTGTCTTTTGCTTGGCAAGAAGCACACGCAATGGGCAAGCCAGGGAAGCATCAGCTTGGTTTGACAGAGGATGATGGCACACGTAGAAGTCAGGGGGAGCGAGACGTTGCAGTCTTCTTCAATAGGAAGTCCATTAACAGCTACAGGGAAAAGCAAAAATGAGCAACGAATGTACCCACTCCAAAAAGCCAACCTCCTAGCAGTGCCGCGGACCCTTCCTGCGTTGGGGAGGACTAACACGCATACACAGAGAGAGAGAGAGAGAGAAAACACACGCGCCCTTCTTAGCACGTGGAGTACCCTGACTCGATAACCAGCCACATCTCGTACGAGGTCATCACGACGCCCACCAGGCATACAATTCCGCCCAGCGCTGCCCCGCTGAAAGTGATGACGTAGTCGAGAAAACGCGGCGCACGGCCACGCAATAGCCCGTACCGCACACGACACACGTAATCCAACGCGGCTGGGATAACGATGGCGACCACGCTGTAGCCAAGGCAGCCCGACAGGGAAATAAGAAGGCCGTAGTACGGAATGCACCACGCGATGAGGGCGCACCCGATGAGGAAGAGGAGGCGCAGTATGTTTGGTCCCAACTCGCCGTAGCGAGGGATGCTGCGCCAGCCGAGCACGCGCCGGTCACACAGCTCCCCGAGCTCAAACATGTTCAGTGGGATGTAGAAGAGAAAGGCAAAGAAGAGGAGTGACATGACCGCTACCTCGACGGACGTATGATGGTTGTTGAAGGATGTCGACAGGACCGAGCACGTCTTGGAGCCGTAGGAGACAATGGCGCACACACCAAACGTCACGTGCACGACGGTGCTGATAACGACGCAGACGCGAAGTAGCTTGATGTAGCGCCGTGGCTGCATCGTCCGCTCCACCGGCACCGCACGGCTTAGCGGGGTGAATATGAAAACGCAGATGCCAATTGCAACAAAAAACTCTTGCGCCGACTGCGGAAAGAGGTGCAGCACTGCGACGCTGCTGTTGGGGCGCTCAATGGTGAGAATCGTCTTCGACACCACGCTGCCGTAAGGGAATACGGTAAACATCATGATGAGAGAGACGAAGATTAAGATGCTTGCGAGGGTCATCATGGGCGGCTGCGTGCGGGCGCGCTTCATGAACGCAAGCGGGAGAGAGAAGAGAGAGGGAATGATGAAGCTCAGCGCCTTCGCGGCATTGCCGGTGATCTTCATATGTGGCAGCAACGCCTGCGTGTTGAGAGCAGCGTAGGCCACCGTCGCGACGAGGGCGATTCCGTCGTACCACAGCTGGAAGACTGGGTACCACCGCCCAAAGGTGATACGCGGAACATCGCCGTACATAATCACGTGGTTCGCTCCCTTCAACTCCCCTTTCGCCCTGAAGTATACCTCAGTGTAGTACCAACACACCACCTGCGTCACAAAAATCAGTAGCAGGCCACCGACGAGGCCAGCCATGCGGAAAACGTACGGTGCCACAAGAATGTTCACGTTCAGCGAGCACTTTAGCACGTTTACGGCGTCAACGAAGATCAGGTACTTCCACTTTGGCGACATGACGCGGTCCGGGACACTGCGCATGGCATAGACGCCGACATTCGACAGCATCGACCCCGTTGCGTCCGCGGCGCTGGCAATACTCTCGCCCGTCTTCGACATCGCCCGACGAAACGGCTGCGGCATCGCGTTCACCATCGCCTCTGTTTTCATCTTGAGGAAGCTCGTGGTGGTGGCAAACATGCTTGTGAAGGCCTCAGGGAGGATGGTGGTTGTGGTGTCCTTCAGGAAATCTAGGGTGGTGACGTCGCTGTCGTCTTCCGCGCGGGTAGCGGTTGTCGCGGTGCCTCGCTGCGGGCTGTACTGACGAGTGGCGTTGCTGTTGTTGCTTGCTTTTCGGTCCATACTTACATCTCCCTCTTTTTCGTCCCCCCACCTCTCCCTTCCGTTGTCACTGCGGTGTCCTGAGGTGCCGTGCAGCGTTTCACTTGGGTAGTTGTCAGAGGGGTATCGAGCGGCCTGATCGTATGCCTTCAACCGCTCCAGTTGCAGTTCGTCCGGCGTCAACAGCAGCGACAGCGCGTGTGTGTCCTTGTCGCCTTCACGTTCTGCTGAGTGTCGCTGCACGTGCCTCGAGCTACTGACACCGCCACCGTTATGTAAGTTGCTCGTGGAGTTGCCCAACTTGCCATCCGCCTCGGCGCCTGCGGCGGTGTTGTGCATCTCCGTTCCGGTGTGGTGCACTATGAATGTTACTGCTGCGTTAGCGCTGCTGGTGGTGCCATCCACCGTTGGAATGCTCGTTGGTGCCCGCGGCGCCGCCTCTATGATGTCTAGATCAGAGGAGAAGCGCACGTGCGGCTCAGCGGGGACGGGGATGACCACAGCGGTGCTTTCTGCGAGGAACGGCAAAACAGAAGTAATAACGCCGCTATTGCGGTCCCCGTTGTTGGGCTCAGTGTTAGTGATTGTTTCGTAGGCAGTGGGGACCACAAGGCAGTCCGGATGAGAGCGGCTTTCCAACGCCGCCGCGGCAGCCGCCGATGGTATTCCTGATGCTGGTGCATCCCTCGTTGTGCTGCCTAAGCAACGGCCGCTGTGGCTTAGATCTGTATCGGAGTCGTTGTGAAACCACTGAAAGTACAAGTGCTGCCGTTGTTGTTGGTGTGACGACGGTGGTTTATTGGACGACGCATTCCTCACGCGGGTCGTCGAGTTCTCGGGAAGCGGGGTGGGCATCGTCGCGTCTAAGGGTGCTCGGGTGGAGGTGGTGGACGAGGGAAGCGAACTCTGCTGAGTGTCGTCGGACCGATAACGGACGAAGCTGAGCGGCACATCCGACGTGTTGGCATTGCTCTCGTTGTTCTCGCTGTTAGTGAACGAGCTGTTTACTCTTGGAGGAGCTGCAGCAGCAGAGAGCGGTAATGAGGTGGTGACTGCCCTAGACGCATCGGCATCTGCGGAGTGGGGTTCTGTGAAGGGGTCTCGAACAGTGGAGGCTGGAGTTTCTGACTTACTCTCTGAGGCTGTGAGAAGCCTGCCGGACATCTGTGCCGCACTTGCCCCCTCTACGTTTGCTTCCGTTGCCGCGGTTTCCTGGGAAATATGGGACTGCCAAGAAGGGGAGCCCCCGTCCTGCTGTTTTTGCTCCTGCGTTGGCGGTGGCGGTGCTGCTGAAGTGAAGAGGTCAGAGGAAAACGCATCCTTCGCTGCTGTACTGTTGTTGTCGTTCGAGCCGCTGCTGTTATTGTTGATCGTAAGCCTCGTCTCCTCGTGGGCTTCGGGTGTTCCCTGAGCCATCCACAGCAGCACGGTATCCGCGGCGGAGGGGCGCCTTGCCGTCGCAGAGAAACGGCGGCTCGGCGGCAGAATCGCTGATATTTCTTGCCGGTCGTACTCGTCAGACGCATCGCTTCTGTACTGATTTGATGACGTCGATGATGGCGGCGGTGTTGGAGACAACGACGAGCTGGTGATGTCGTGGCGGGTCTGCTGACGCTCTGCAGCAGAGTCCGGGTCAACGCGCAACCCCGTCGGTTGCATTGCGATCGCCTAATCAGCGTGAGCTATGGGTAGGATTGGTTATGAGGATGCCAGTAAAATTCGATAGAGTTGTTTCTGAAGTTTTTTTTTTTCGAAAGATACGTGCTTGTTAAGGAAAGAAATGGGACACCAGGTTCATCACACACAGACACACAGGCAAGTGGGAGAGACCCAAGCGACTCGTACTGTGACACGCGGAACAAGAGATGGTAAAAGGAGTGTGAGTAGGAATGAGTTACCGATAACATCGAATGCCAGTGCGGGGGCAAACACGGTGCACAGGTGTACTGCGTCTCAGAGGACGTAGCGCAATTCGAACAAATCGCGCCAGGGTGAATAAGCACACCAGTTGTCGTACGACTGTCTTACATGTGATATTGCATTACTTGCTGTAGAGTGTTCGTTGGGGAGGGGGGTCCAAAGAAAACATGGCGAGTCGAATCAAAAGCGCAGCCGCCTGGAGGCAACACGTTAACCCCCTCGAAAGGCCTAGATGGTCTCTTCTTGTGTGAAATCGCTTGGGCGGTCGCATCGTCCGCTTACAAAAGTCTAACACAGCCTATTCTTTAGATTAACGAGCAATATAAAACGAGATAAAAACAACGTTGCTAACACCGCTAGATGCCTTCCTTCACTGATTATTTGGTTATGAGTAGCATCCATTAATCAGTAGGAAATGGCAGTTGTATAAGAGTCTGCGGGAGCGCACTGCTCTCTACACCACAGCTGGGAAAGACCTCAAGCCAATTGTAGCGGCTCACGCTGGACCAACATGACAAAATGAGAATTGTAAAGCTGAAATCAGTGCGAGGGGAGAAGACCGTGCTGCCTCTTTAGAGCACCTCGTCGAAGAGTTTCTACTGCGCCAAGTGGCAAAAAAGCTGCGGTGTGCTGACGCAGAGCTTCGAGGTGGATTCCGTTCTCCGCCTTGTGCTGTCACCGACGTCGAGAAGCAATTCAGCTGTAAATTATGTACACGTAAGATTAGCCTTCTGTTCTTAGAGTGTTAGTAATTTAAAAGTCGGCAGCAGCAGCAGGAGGGGGCTTCTTCTTGGCACCTAAGCTGCCACCGCGGGAGATCGGGGTGCGGCGTTCGCTCGTCGGAGTCGGCTCCCGGCTGCGCTCGCGTGTGGTGGCCAGCAGCGGCAGCAAGCCTAGCGGAACGTCATAGCCCCCGGCAGAAACCTGCGACGTCGACAATGTCGAGTGGATGCCGCCGCTGCTAACGTTGTTGTTGTTGTTGTTGACGTTAGGATTACAAGTGTGTCCACCACGCCCGCTGTAGTCGTTCGACGTCATCAGGAAACTCGCCGGCTTCGGCGTGCGCTCTTCGGAGCGGTGGTCATTTTTTTCTTCCTCTGCGCTCTCCTCCCCGCTGGCCGCGTTCTGGCTGGCGCCGAGGCTGCGCGTGCGGTGGCGCTGCCGCAGCGCCGGGCCGCGACTGAGGCTGCTGCTGAAGGCAGGAAAGCTGCTTTGTCCAAGCCCCGACGGTGATACATTTGATGTGCTGCTGAGATTGTTGTTGTTGTTCTTCGTCGGCGTCGTTGTCTCAGGTGGCAGCTCACGCCCCGTGTACTCGGCGTCGCGCAGCTCTTCGCCGGAGTCCACGGCGTCAAGGTCGGCCACGCCACCGCGCAGGTACGCCTGCGGGACACCGCTGCTGTTGCTCAGGCTATTATTGCTGTGGTGCCGCGACGCGACCATCGGTGGGTTCGCCGTGGCAGCGGACAGGGGCAGAATGCCGAGGAGCAAGTCGTCGCCGCCCGGCTCATTGGAGCTCGGCTCGTCGTTGTGGTAAAAAACACCCTCGCTCAGCGTGCCGTCGTTGGCATTGGCGGCGGTGCCGCCGTCGAGGTCGTCGTCGTCGCCGTCGGAGACTTCGCACTGCACGATGACACCCTGAAAGCCGTTGCGGGCGAAGATGCGGCAGTACACCCATGACAGCCCGCTACCACCGACGATGAAGCAGACGAGGGCGATGCCGATCGCCAGTGACGACATGGCTGACACGATGGAGGCCATGAGCGAGAACATCGCTGCTGGCAGGAGACACAGGGCGGCCATCCAGGTCCCACACGGCAGCGCGTAAGGCCGCGGCAGGTTCGGGTATTCAACCCGCAGCTTAATGAGCGAGGCATAAATAAGGAGCATGCGGATGCAGTAGATGGACTGACACAGCGCGACGACACTCGAGAAGTCCATGGTGACACTGAAGACGAGGGTGACAACGGAGTTGATGACAATGGCCGGGATTGGGGTGCCGAGGCGGGGATGATAGTACCCGATGATGCGTGAGATCTTTTTTGGGAACATCTGCATCGTGCCCATACCAGCGAGCAGGCGGCTTGTGCAGCACATACTGGTCAGCGTAAAGCCGACACCGCTCAACAGGGCACCGGAGAAGAGCATGTACTTGAGCCAATCCCCGGCGACCACCTTAGCTACCTGCGGCCAGTGACCCGCTTCCCATTCCTTAAAGCTATTCTCGTTAAACCCCATCGCACTCACGCCGGCCAGCATGGGCATCACGTAAGCCATGTAGGTGCTCAGCTGCAGCATGATCATCGCCAACGGAAGTGCTTTGCGCGGGTTCGCCACTTCCTCGACGACTGCGCCAGCGTTCTCGATATTTGCGTAGTTCCAGCTGATAATGGAGAAGAAGCCAGCCCAGTCGACCTTCTTCACATCGACGTAGAGTACCGCCCTGTTGAAACCTCTGCTGAAGAGCTGGATGATTGTCAGAAGAGAGAAAGGGAGGATGGTGACCCCGCAGAGAATGATAGAGCTGCTGCCTACAATTTCAACCCCGATGCAGTTCAGCACGCAGCAGACGGCGACAACGCCCACCTTTACACCAGCGACGGGGCCCGCGGAGAGGCCGCCAAGCTGCTGGGCGTACTGCGCCGTCAAGTTCGGGTAGGTGGCATTGCCAATAAACGTAATGAAGACCGTTGCGAGGATGCACATGAAGGAGATGAAGGGTGGGAACGCCGCGTTCGTCCACATGAGCACCCCTGAGTTACTCGGCACCGCCGTCGACAGCTCCGCCACCGCCAGGCCAGTCGGGAAGGCCCATATCCACGGCAGGATGATGCACACGATGAGCGTGATGAGCGGCCCGGCGGCGCCGATGCCGTCCTCGAAGCCGTAGCCGCCGCCGACGCAGTTCGCAAAGATTAATCCAAAGAGAGCTGTGGTGTTGAGGGAGCCGCGGTGGGCCACGGCCTCGCCGGTACGCCGTACCCACTCCGGCCGTCTTATGACTTCCTTTGTGCGGCGCAGCTCGGGGTGGAAGAGAACCTCAACGTGGCGGCGCGCACGCACACCACCGCCGCCGCCGCCAGTGTTCGGGCTGGGAGCGCTGCTCTCTGTTAGGGCTATGGGTTCGCTACGGTGCTTAACTGATGTACCATTCAAATCACTCATCGCGTTCGTTTTGTGTGGCGGCTGAGCTGGAATGTCGGAAACAGTGCTGGTGCCCTCGCCGCCTTCGCGTGCTGACGCTCCGCCACGCTCGCGAACATGATGCATATGCCCTCACAAAGAGGGAACAGCTGGAGAATCGAAAGCGAAGATTAGTTGAAAGCAGAAGACTGGAGTGAGAGCGGCTGACGAGGCAACGAAAAAAAAAAAATACAATAAAATTAATTGAAAGTGGGGTGGTTGGTGATGGCGAGGCTCAACTCAGTGATTGAGAGGCTGGTGAAAGAAACTTGCCCCGCGTGTACTCAAACGCAGATGCAATGCAATGCAGAGAGAATCTAGTGGCAAGTCCCAGTAAGACGGGCGAGTCAGAAAAGGACGCCGTACGCGATCACGACGTTTCTTCAGGAGAGAGAAAAGGTCCTTTAGAAAGGAAAAGCAAAACGAAGACCAGGAAAATGGTAAACAATGAGGGCGGGTACAGCAATTAATTGTCTTGCGCTCTGGGGAAAAGACTGGGGAAAGCCAAGTGGATAAACGGTAGGCGCGTTGGCGTGCAGAGACTTCTCTCGCGCACACAAAAAGGCAAAACGATCGACGGAGCGTACGTGAAGGCGAGGAATAACGTAACAACAAGCAAACGGAGAGAATAGAATGTACACACCAAAAAAAAAAATGGCCACTGTTTTTTCGTCTTGTTCCCTTTACGTGGCAAGCTTGATAGAGTGCCTCTCTGGATTAAGCGAGTTGTGACTCTTGAAGGCTGCGCGTGTTTATTCTTTGTGCTTTGTTTGGTTGTCACAGACTTGTCCTTCTTATGGCGTGCCTACGAGACGCGCTGTAATGAAACGAGAGGGGTTGATGGATTATTGCTATGGCAATCCCGGAAGCTTAGTCAGAGCGCGGCGACGTCACCGCCCCTTGTCCTCTACGGTAGCTGTTTTTCTTCTTGTGTACAAAGGAGCTGCACGTTGTTGTGGAACGGAGCTTCTTTGAAGGTGTGCGTGAGCACCTGTTCGTGTTAGGTGAAAGAACGCGACAACGTGTGAAAAGATCAAACACAGTTGAGGGAAGAAGTTTAAGAGAGGGCATTTCGAACACACACCATAACTGAGGTACACCAGAGGTCAGGCTCAATCAATCGACGCTTAATATCACAAATTGAAGTTACATCAGTTGGTTGAAGAGTGAGTGTGTGTGTGCGTGTGGGGAGAGGGGTAAGAAAGCGGCCTTTCAGCCACACTGAGTGCCTTAACTTTTTCCCTGACTGCACTTCCTTAGACTAAAGGCACACGTCAACTTGGATGTTTGCTCTCACAACTGATTGCCCTTGGTCCGTGTGAAGGCATCCCATGATGTTGTAGATTGAAGCGTTCATCATTGACGCTACCGTTGCGAGCGTCCTCTCTCGTTACCCTTGCATAGGTTGAAGGGAGGCAAGGGAGTTGGGCCATTTTGCTCAACACGACTAAGCACGTCTTCGCTTAGATTTTCTTTCTTGTCAGGAAGCTTTTCCATGCGATCTTACGCAAAGGCGGTGGTCCAAGAAAACAAGGCAAGGCCAAAACAGGACACGCACACTTGTAAATTCAAAGAAGTAGATCGAACACCAACGTGCAGTCACGTTTTGAAAACAACGGCAACAAGAACGAAGACAGCTTCACAGCTTCTACAACAAGGGAATGCGAAAAGGAAAGCTCGACGAGGCGAGGAAGAGGTAAGTTTCCCTCTTGTGCCATCCCCTTTCTTTTTTGGTCCACTCTTTCTCATTGACGCCACACAGAAAATAGCGAAGGCAACAGTCGTAGTCGCACGTTCGGCTCGCTGACAAATGCGTGCGGATCATAGTGGCGTCGCGGAAGACAACACTGACACACCCAGATACTAATAATGGTAAATAATAACAGTAGGTAGAACACGAGAAGCAGCGGTAGAAGGAGGAAGAGCGCTCAGCAAATAGGGAGGCGATTAGGATGGAAGAAGGTAGAAAGAGAGGAGGGCAGGCTGCTCTAACAGGGATATACATATATCATAGAAGAGAGGCCCGAAAAGCTAGTAGAAAAGTGTAGCGTCCCCACGAGGGGGTCCTTGTTCATAAACAGCGTAGACGAGGAAACAAACAATCGAGAGACGGAAAGTCCATCTGACTTCTGGGCACCCACAGAAAAGCCTACCTCACATTTTAGTTGCCGTTCACCTGGAAGGAAAACAATCTTGTCTCTTCTTCGATCCTCCCTCTCCCACTTCGCGTCGCTCCCTCCTAACCCTGCCCGGGTGTACCAACGTTACGATTGCAACATCTGCTCCTGCTGACGCTCCCGCTCCGCCTCCGCCTGCTCTTCGGCCTCTCGGGCCTTGTCGGCACGCTCAGCGTGCGGCTTTAGCTCACTGCGTGAAAGAATGTGGAACTTCGGCACTGTCTTGGGGTGGTGGCCATAGGGGTCGAGCAGCTTACTCTCTCCCGGCGCCGGCACCTTGTGCAGCACTGCCACCTCCACCCGATCCAAGTCCACCTTTGCCGTGTCCATCGTCTTGCTCAGCACCCGCAGCGCCAGCAGCATGCCGTCGTCTAGCGACATCTTGTCATGCCAGTCCTTCTTGAGTGTCGACTGCGCAATTTGGTCGTTTTGGCCAATTGCGTGCGCTCTCCACGCGCTGTAGTCACCGCTCGGCTCCGTGGAGTACAGCTGGTAGCCGTAGAAGCGATCCCAGCCGGCCAGCAGGAAGGACACACCGTAGGGGCGTACGCCACCGTACTGGGTGTACATCTGTTTCTCATCGCACAGGGTGCGGCAGAGGTCCTCGATCGCCATCGGCTCGCGGAAGGCGTACTGGTGGCGCTGCGCCGTCAGCCGGGCGTAGTTCAGCAGCGCGTATGCGTCCGAAGTGACACCCGCCACACTGCAACCGATGTGCTCAGCAATTTTGTAAACTTTCTCGCCGCTGGTGTCTCTGTCCTGCGTATTTTCGCTGTCGAAAAGCGGGTGGGGGGCCATTTTCTCCCCTGCGAGGACGACGCCATCCTTTGTGCACACACCGATCACTGTGCCGGCCTGCTGGATGGCCTCCACGGCGTACTCAACCTGATACAGGCGACCCTCCGGGGAGAAGATGGTGGTACGGGAGTCGTAGCGGTGCGACATGGCGGTGAACGAATGTAGTAAACACACCGCAGCACAACGCAGAAGAATAAATGAAGCAAACGGTGGTGACGGTAGCCGAAGAGAACAGGAAACGGACTTTAACGATGCGACAAAAGGCGTACCTGCTGTCAGACAACACTCTAGTTTCTTTAGGGGAGAACAACTCGGGTTGCAATGTAGGAACTAGGAGGTGTAAATGCCACACACACGGATGTAAATATTTGAGAGAAGATAAGACAGAGAGAAAGCAGAAACATCAGCTTATCTAAGAGCTTTGTCATACAGCCAATCTCGCTACTGTACAACAGCGAAGGGCTTCAAAAGAACAACATCATGCTATCAAGGCGTAGTTGCGCTTGCCCAGAAAGGCTAAATAGGAGAAAAGAACCAATGCCGCGCTTTGCACGGCACACTTTCTCCAAGTTCTATTAGGTAATTAGAAGCAAACAATAGATGGTCTTGACCGTCAACATCATGGAAAAACAAGAGGATAGCTTGCAACTGGGCACTTTAAAAATCAGAGCAACGTAATCGTGACGTATATATATATATTTTTGATACAAGGCATCCACCCGTTCACGCTTTTCACTGACTTCAAGAAAGACACTAAACTGCGGTCGGAGGCTTACTCGCTCCACGGCTGCCCCAGTACCTTAATTTTCTCCTTCTTCAGCAGCAGCTCTGCCTCCACAACGCGCCACAGCAGCGTGAGTTCGTCAAAGGAAATGCCAAACACATTTGCACCGATCCAGAAGGTGTGCCGGCGAGCCGCCTCCACCGTACGGAGGTCGTAGTTGCTGTGAAATAAACTCGCAGTCATGGCGTCGTACATAAAGCACCGCACCTCTGGTGAGCGGCTGAGCAGCAAAGACTCCGCCTCATGGATGCTTTCAGGCAAAATTGAACCATCGTCGTTTCCATCGACGTCGTCCTCCTCCGACCTCTTCGCATACGCTGCGGTCAAGTTTGTGCTGTCGGAACCGTCTTTGCCAACCTCAGCTGAAGAAGAACTGAGCGGGTCTGACTGCACTACATCTTCCCCGACGCGTAGTACCTCCCGCACCATCTCCTTCTCCTCCTCTGCGTTTTCAAAAGACACCGTGATATCGCCGTTCAACACGGCATCACCATTACGGAGCTTATCCTGTGTGTACCGGCCCCCTGCTGGCCTTTCCCCCGACTCCCCGCCGCTGTGACGTCCATTTATACGCCGTCCTCCACGTACTACAGATGCGTCACCCTCTGAAAGCAGACGATCCAAGAAGTGCGCACGCAGCGCCTCCACATCTGCCGCCGTTGCCGTGTGCTGCAGCGCGGTATAAATAAGCGACGGGTCGGGGCTGGTGAGGGCGGCGCAGCCGGCAATCCAATCCCGTGCGAGGCGGCTACCACCTGAGGCATGCACGAGGGCCTTGCAGTAGAGCTTGCGGGTATCCATCGCGTTGTCCTCGTAAGCGTTCTCCCACGACCCGAGCGTCGGCGCGTCATCAGCGCCGTAGCGCAACCTGTCTAGCCAGCGGCTTGCCTGCTGCGAGAGACAGCGACGGGATTGGTAAAGAGCAGTAGGCAAAGAGGAAGCCGCGTTGCTCCCACGCATCAGGAGAACGTAAGCGTCAGTGTGGAGTTGTGCTGGTGTGCGGATGCCTCGGAGGTGAGGGTGGGTGGGTGGGGCGCCGCGGCCGCGTGCGACGTGTGTGACGGACTGTACAGCACGCATCTTATGGATTTTCCTCGAACGCTGAAAAGTGTCGAGTGCTTCGGTACAAAGAAAACAGGATAGACGAGGAAGGAAGCGGTAGTTCTGCTGACGAAAAAGAATGTACAAGGTTGAGCGAGGGCTAGAATGAAACACACGAGTCGGCTAAATGACGCAATGGGATTCCGCTGATTGTTGCTTCCAGAGAAAGGAAAGAGAAAAAAAAAGGATAAAAGAAAAAGGGTGGCAGCACTTCAGCGTTGCGTCGCTGGAAGTCGCTTCAGAGTGACACTGGGAAAATGTGCACTCGCACTGTGCCAGTCAGCGGTGGAGGTTTGTGTGGACACCGGAGGCACTTTCTCCACTTCCATTTGGTCTCCTGTGAGCACCAGCGGCTGGTGTTTTATAAATGCTAGTAAGACAGCTCTTAAAAGGGTAGAACCGCATTTGCTTTTCGGCAGCACGCGCTCTCAGAACCAGTGTTGCCAAAACATCCCTTCTGCTCTTCATTCGCTGCCAAGTTCAGTGAGCTTCGAATAAATAAACTAAAAAAGACACTCACCAACACGGACACTTCACATATATATATATATATATGTGCGTGTGTCGATATGACGAGGTGGCACAGAAGCTTAATGAGCATGTGCGACTATAAAGGTCGACGTGCCTCCCTTGTCATTTGCATTGCTCGCGTTTTTTGAGGAGAAAGTCAACACTAGCAGCAGCAACAGAAGAAAAATAAAAGGAAATCTAGTCCTGGCTGCGCTCTTCTTCGATTGCCCCTTCACAGTGTTTTGATCACGGTGTGAGCTTGCCTGTAAACTTGTGAAGATGCGACCTTTGCATGAACCTTACTTAGACTTCACCTCCTCAGATTCAGCAGCTCCCACCGCCGGCGCGGCCGCTGTGGTTAAGGATGGGTCGGCTTTCTCACAAATCTCGTGCATACGGTACACATCACAGATGCCGTGGAAATCAAGCTTTGGATCGCCGGCCCACTCGCACGCCCGCACCGCCGTCTCCGCAACCACATCGACGTCAATCGGTGGGATGAATAACTTGCGACCACCCACTGCGCGCAGTATTTTATCCAGCGGGTAGCCAATCCAACCCAGCGGGATTGACAACGTGCTGACGGCGCTCTGATTTGTCGCAGAAGTAATAAAAATGTGCCGCGTGCCGTAAATCATGCCAGGACGCAGCACAACACCCTTGTCCGCCAAATTCTCTAGCACCGCCTTCTCGCCGATGCGTTTGCCGTGGAAATAACCTTTCAGGAGATGCTTGCTACCGATGATGCGCTTGGAGTAGAGATTCATGGGCTCCGCGGAGACGTAGACGACCTTCCGCACCGCCGGGACCAGTTTTGGGTGATACACGCCGGCCGCGATGTTCGCCATGACGTCGCCGTTCGCTTGACGTGCGTCGTCGTAGTCCCGCGTCAACAGTCCAACGGCGTTGATCACCGCCGTGGCGTCGGGGTGGTCGTGCAGGAAGTGAAAGACCTGATCGCGGCTGCTGCCGTCAATGCTAACAAACTCAAGGGCCGTATCCCTGTCCGTTTGGTGCACCGCGCGGGTCAGCTGATCTGCCGTAGGGCGCTGCGCGCTGCGGTCTGCAACGGATGCAGATGATGAGGCGGTAGCACTAGCAGAGGAAAAGGAGGAATAGGTAGAATTCGAATTTGAAGCACCGCTGTTATTGCCTGCCAGGTGCAGGGCCTCCCGTGCTGCGGCCGGTCCACCGATCATGCGCACCCGCTTGGAGAAGAAGTCCATCGGCGAGCCGAGCGGGGGGGCTCCGCCGCGGGTGGCGACGACAACTTTGTAGCCGCGGCTGAGCGCCTTCTGCGCCACCAGCGACCCCACAAAGCCTGTCCCTCCAAAGAGAAGCAGCTTCTTGTGCATAGCAGCGTTGTGCGGGGGAGGGGAGGGGGGGGTTTTCTCCCTTCCTTGAGTACGTGAACCGTGTCTTTGGTAGAACGAGCCCAACTTTTAAGACGGCAGAGCAAAACAGTTGCGTGCGATCACAACTGCGGCGATAATGCGAAGCGTCGCGGCGCAGGTTAGGTGTATCTGCACACGTGCAACAAGACAGGAGAACAGAAGAGAAGATCCTCTGGCAGTGGCACGAGTTGCTCAAGTCGGCACGGCGTTTTATAAGAAAAAGAACACTGGTGTGCGGTGGGATGAGGGAAAGGGGGGCATGAAGAGAAGGCAGCCCCGCGTCGATTCAAAAACAAGATGAAGGGATAAACAGAAGGGAGAGAAAGAGCATTAGAACAGGGACTGGTAGAGAGCACTCAAGGCACATGTGGTAAAGGAATCAATGCAAAACCCTTTCTAGTTGTTGCACAGCAGCCGTGACACTACAGTTGCTGCAGAAACAAAAGGGGAACTTCGTCCCTCACTTACTTGCCGCTTTTGACAATCTTAGCTTTGGTGCCCTGCAGCCAACTGCCGAGTTTGAATTCCGAACAAGCACTGATCTGCTTAAAGTCTATCCCCCCTTTTTTTACGCAAATGCCACGACAGGAAGTACAAAGAGAACAAAAGAGGAGAAGGTGATGCTGTTGGAATGGAAAGATGAAGTGGACAAATCCAAGACCCACGAGTAAAAAGGAGCTGCAGGACAAAGAACAGCAACAACAGCACACACGAAACGAATAAATACGAGAGAGAGAGAGAGGGCGGCTTGCACGGAAGCTAATTCGAGAACCTCTGACAAAAGCAACAACAACAACAACAACAAACAGTGACACACTTTTGCTTCTTGCAGTGAGAAAACACAGCCATTTCTTAGGGAAATTCTCTCGCACAGCAACGTCAAAAAGAATGCTTCAACACCAATTGTTGCAAGTGCGCTTTCGACCATTTAGTCGTACTTCTACTAAATAGGCACGGGGACTTCCCTCACGGCAATGAGCGACATTTATTTAAAGCAACAAAGAGTTGAACACATCAGCACATGTCCAACAGTGTGAGTTAATGAGGTAGAGCTTATTTTCATAGTTTAAATGGTGTTGACCAGGAGGCGCGTTGGTCCAGCAAGAAGAAGCAACCGTACGACTCCAACGCAGGGCCCACAGCTACCGCTGTTGGTGGAAAACGAAAGAGGAAAGGCACGGCGAAACCCAGCACCGCGTGTTTATCATTGCGTGGCTGGTGGAGCCTCGCTAGCAACCCCCGTATGATCCGCAGCAACATCGGCATTGGGCACCGGCACATTTTCCGCCTTTGCATGCACGTCTGCAACCACAGCCTCTTCTTCCTCCTCTACCGGCGCAGCAGCAATAACATCAGCAGCGACATTAACGTCCTTTAACTCGGGCAGCTGTACGGTGTCTAGTGCGTCGGCCGCCGTGTCCTCCACTTCCACCTCCCCTCCAAGGAGGTCCGATGGCGCGGCGGGCACTGCAGCAGCGGGAGCCTGCGATTCGTCGCGCAGCCGTTTCCGGTCTTGCGAAGCCGCCGGCTGCTGTTGCTGCTGCTGCTGCTGAGAGGGGGAGTCGACGAGAAAGCCATATGTGTTCGTCAACAGTGACCCTTGCGATAAGTCCGGCAGGTCGTTGTCTTTAAAGAAGCGGGCGCGGCCGATGCCACCGGGGCGGTAGTCCTTCTCGAACTGTTCCACAAGGGCAAGCACGCTCTCCTTGCCGCGCGGGAAGTCGGAGGGCAAAAGCTGATCGTAGGCATCACGGTGGAGGAGATACGTCCACAGGGTGAGACCGGCGCGGCGCACCTCCTGCAAGTAGCCCTGCTCATCATCACGGCACCGGGTACAATTCTCGCTGCGGTGGTGGTAAGAGTCGCAGAAGATGCACACTTCCGGAAAGCGAGCCGAGCGCAGCTGACGCAGGTGCTGAAGCAAGTCCGTGGAGTTACTGTATAGCAGGAAGCTCTGGACGGAGTCGGTGGCGTAGCGAGCAGCGGCGAGCGGGATGCGGGCGTCGTCCATCTCGCGAATCGCTTTCATGAAGGCCGTAGGCAGCAGCTGCGCGCCGTGGCTGTAGAGGTCCAGTGCGTCCATTAGCTCCCCATAAATCGCATCGTCGCGGGTATAGCGGCGCAGCGCCTGCCGCAGCCGGTGCGGGTCTAGCCTGACGTCCACGGGGAGCAAATTGACATGCTTCAGCGCACGGTAAGCGCGGCGCTCACAGGAGCGCAGGCTGTGGCCCGTCATGTTGCACTCCGGGCACACGCTGACGCGGCGTTCGTGAATTAACTTTACTGCGAGCTGCAGCTCCGCCTTGCGGAAGTCTTTGGCCGGGCGGTCATCGGTGTCGATGCGTTCCATTGCAGCTGCCACGCGGTATGCCTCGACGGGGAACTTCATAAAGAGGCAATCTGCGTCTTCCAAAACACGGCGGGCCACCTGCAAATCCCACTCCTCGACGAGCGGCTTTGTCGCGCTGGTGCCGCTGCTGTGTCGGCGATACTCAGCTTGTTCATCCTCGTGCACGTACGGACAGCTGACGGCAGTGTGAAAAGGCTGCAGGCAAACCCGGCACATATTGTCCTTCAGCACCGCCAGCGCCTCCACCTCCTCAGGTACGCGCGCGTACGTCGCCGGGTTGAAGCTCGCGCTCAACGAACCGTCGACGAGACAGAAGAAAAATGAGGCGGTGGCGCGCACCTCGTCGATGTTGTTCCGTGTCTGAGGCGGCACGTCGCGACGGCGAAAACACACATCCAGTACCTCGACCGCGGCAGACAGCTGCTCCCATTCCTTAAAGCGACGGCTGCTCTGGAAGAGGTGATAGATCTTCAGCATGCACGGGCTGGCGGCGTCGTCGTTCGGCTTCGCAAAAACGGTTTTGGAAGGCAGCAGCTGGTAGGAGGCGTGACGCCACAGGGCGTGCCGCTCTCGTGGACCCGTGACGGCACCGCGCACCGTATCGAAGGCCGCCAGCAGCTCTTCATAGGGCTTCTCGTCGCGAATAAGTCGCGTTACCGCGTCCAGTACCTCGGGCACCTGTAGCGGCAGACGCAGGTTCGCCGTGTAGAGGATGCGTGCGGCCTGCACGTAAGTCAGCAGCGGCAGCGCGGCCCCGCCGGTGGCCGTCGACACGAGTGCGCGGTGCGTCTTCACCGCCGACTCATCACTTGGCGAGCGCCAGAACGGGCCCTCGCAGGGGCAGCGCACATCTGTGTGGTCCCAATAATCGCAGGCGGCACACCCACCCTGCTTTTCCCGCAGCGTTTTTAGCCACTGAAAAACGGTCGGGTGCATCGCCGCGTCGAGCTGACGGATTTCGGCATCCGTCTGCGGCAGCTCATAGGCAGTGGCGCGGACGGTGTTGTTGTTCTCGCGCAGCAGCGGGCTCATCGGCCAGCCGTAGTTGCGCAACAACTCAAGGGCGATGCTGGGCCGTGGGGCAGTGCGACGCAGCCTCCACAGGCTCTCGCGAAACGCCTCCGGTACCATCAGCACGTCGTCTGCCATCGGAGGTAAGAAGTTACCCTGCGCCTCCACCCGCTTCACCATGTCCTTCAGTGACTGGTACAGGTCAGGGCGCCATACGGACTTCCACACGGCGAGAAACTTGCGGTAGCGCCGCTTCATCGAGGCCACCGTGTAGGTATCCACGCTGCGGGCGCTGAAGCCGTTGATCAGCGACGACGGGATGACCTTGTCGTAGCTCAGCACAGTGTTTGCTCTGCCGCGCAGGCCCTCCTCCTGAATACTGCGGACCGACGTGCACCAGCGGTAGCCGACCAAGTAAGGGAGGAGGGCGGCCAGCTGGTCACCGAGGGCGGTGCGAAGGATCTCGCTGTTCGCATCGCCACACTCAGCGATGACGGCGGTCAGCAGGCTCCACGCACCGGCCCGGTCTTCGTTGACGGCCTGATCGAGCGTGTCATCGGCACTGTCGACGACACGCCAGACGAGGGCACGGGCGATCTCACGCGGATAGCTACCGGCGTGCTGCTTTGCAAAGCGGATCGTGTTTCCCTGCTCCGTGCTCAGCACCGCCGGGTCCACCAGAGCCGCGGAGACCTGCACGCAGCTGCGGTGAAGGAACTGCTCGTCTAGGGTGCTAAGCGACATCGGTTAGGAGGAGGAGTGATTGTGACAGTGTCTTATACAGTCACAGAAATGAGCGCAAATACTAACTGCACGAAAACAACGGAAGCAACCAGCTCAAAGAAAGCAGCTCAGGGGAAGCAACTGTTTCAACGTACTCCACTAGCGACAGTTGAAAGCTTTTTTCATTCACTCAACTCCTCCTACAGAAAGGTCTAAATATATAAAGCAAAAAAGTCAGAATGCAGGTGGCGAAAGATGCAAACTGGGTAAAGAAAGCTCTACAGAACCGCTTGTCGTGTTAGAATTGCACCGATGAATAGACAAGTGAGTACGTGTGTGTATGTATGTGTGTATTAGTGTGCAGTTAGATGTGGAAATCAATCCAAAAGATAGGAGGGATGTAGAAGGCAGCAAATTATGCTCTTTGTGGTGAGCCGCAGAAAGCTAGAGTCTGTTATTTGAACAGCCGAAACCTTGGGCTTAACCTCGGAGCCGCTTTTCATAGACGACACAGCCGTCATCTTTTGAGCACCTAAAAGTGCAAAGAAACACCCCGAAAGAGAAAAAAAAAATAATAATAGTAATAGTAATGATGCTGCGATGCTCTCTACGCGTTAGGGCAACCTACAAACACGCACTCTGATTTGGGGCCAGCACCCGTGATGTGCACATCTCGCCACAGGACTGTTGTTCTCACTGCCTTTTCGACCAGGAATTAATGAAACAAGAGTAGGACAGTGGGGCTGCACAGGAGGGAGAGGGAGAGAGGTCGTGACCTCATATATATATATATATATAATCGCTGTTCTTTTACCTTTTCAAGTGTTAATAGCCTCCTGTGCAGAGGTGCCAGCGACCGAGCAGACAGATGCACACAATGAGACCATAGAGGGCCACCAACATGCCGCCCTCCAGCCACCGCACTTGGCTCGCCACCATCACCTGCGCCACCACTAGCGCCGAAAGAAAACAGCAGCAGACGAGGAAAGGGTGAAATGACAGCTCCAGCGGCACCTGCAGCACCACCCAGCCCACCAGCACCACAAGGGGAAGGATAAACATGTAGAGATGCACGATCGAGGTGAAGGCGATACTGGCCGCAATGTCAGGGCGACCGACCTGCGCCATGATCACAGACGCCACAACACCGTTCGCTTCGAAGACGAGGGGAAGGAGAACAACCAGAGTGAACGGCAGCGGCATCGAAGTAACAGTCTTAGTAGCCGAGGTCAGCGTTGCTACCAGAACGTAGCAGAGAAAAGTCAACAAGGCGAAGCACAGGGCCGCCCCGACAAGGGCAAAACGGTGGGAGTAGCGGCTACCAAGGTCCACCTCCTGTGTGCTGTGCAGTCGCTCCCTGTACTGCAGCGCGTAGGTCAAACTGGAAGGTGCATTGGGATTGTCGGAGGCAACGTAGTAGTTGCTGTTCGACCGTACCACCTTCCACAAGTAGAGCGCATACACAACGAGGACAAAGAGGGCGAGGCTTCGGGAGATGAATAGCATATTGCGCGTCTGCTGCTCCGCGACCTGCTTCAACGGGGTGTGCCGGCGCTGCACCTGGTTCACGGCGTCCGGCGCCACGACCGTCACGCCGTACACGGTTGGCAGGAGAAAGATGGCGGTGGAAAAGACAAGGCCGCCAGCGCTGAAGGCAGTCCACGAGGGGATGCCGAGGTCTACAGAGGTTCCATCGGTCAGCGGGGCTGTTAGAATAGAAACACCGAGCACGCCCAACATGTTTAATAGAACGGAGCCGAGCAGCAGCGGTTTCACCCAACACAGAGACCGCTTTGAGTGCGACATGGCAGAGAAGGAGAAAAGCAGCTCGGCGGTGTGCTCGAAGATGAGGTTGACGGCGATGCCGAGGGGCAGGCTATCGTATCGCAACACGAGATCTTCCAGGTATTCGATGAGGAGCGTGTTGACCGGGAGGACCAGCACTAGAGCCATCCAGAAGAGTGCGCTGCCCACGGCACCTTCCACAGGGAGGAAGCCCGGCGGCTTCGGCTTTACGGTGACGGTGCTGCTGCTACCGACGCTCGCTTTGTCTCCAGATGAAGACGACGACTTTTCTGAAGGCACGGTGTACGGTGCAAAGCACACGGTGAGAAGGAAAGGGATTAAAAGTATCAGCAGACACTTGAAGCGGGTGCCGCAGTGAAAGGACTGCTCGATCTGTTGGGAGGTGCTGAGTAGCACTTCGTGAAGGTCGTCCTCGGGGAAATCGTTCGCACCCGGGTTGTTAAGCATCACGGATGGGCGCTCTGCGCTGCCGTAGTCCATACTGTACCCAGTGCCATTGTGCACATTGTGTGACGGCATTGCTTCGCTTTCCGTTCTTCTTCAAACTACAACAAGCAGTGTGTAAGCGTATCTCTGTCTCTCTCTACACGCACATCTAAGGAGAGAGTGAGAGGAGGAGTTCCGCCTTGGCTATATACGTATAGATATAGGGGAGTATCAAACCGGAGAAGAAGACGTTGGAAGCTCAAGGTCTGCTTATGTAAATGACAGTAGCAGACGTGTTTTCGGTAACGTCTAAGTCGCCAGCTAATAATAATAATAGTAATATAACAATAATCGGAAAGGGTAGCAGGTAGACCCATGGCAAGTGGGCAGAGAGCTGTCTTCAATGAAAGTGCTCAGCGCGGTTTACCACGAGAAGATGCCGCGAAGAGGACAAGGTGGTGCCCGAAAGAAGAGGCGTAACGTTTGACTGGTCTCCACCCGTCCACGCAAGACAAGAAAGAGGAGGAAGGTTGCGAGAGTGTGAAGAAGCGAGTGAAAAGAAGGGTGACTGTGAGGAGCAACGCAATGCTCAACGTCCTGAGTGCTCGCCCAGGCAGGGGTGAGAAGACCAGTCTCCTCTCTTGTTACCTGAACAGACGGTTTTGTGTAAGTGGGTAAGAGATGCTGGTACTGAATGAAGGTTCTGCGCATCAAAAAGAGAAAAAGCTTCAATGCAAACGCAGAAGAGCAAGATTGAGATCGAGAAGACGAAGAAAATGACCGCGGAGAGACGTACATTACAAAAACTTAATACCCCACACATCTGTGGGCTGTGCGCAGCTTATCACTTCATACCACGGCAGAGAAAACGTCAATATGTGTCTCGTCCGTCAAGAAAGATCGTGGGGCTACAACCAATATATATATATATATATATATATATATTTTGCGTCGTTGCCCCGGCTTCCCATGTTTGAGCAGCCTCGAAATGCACTCTGAAGATATTACATTCACACCCTATCGCCTTGTGACGTCAGCGGGGAAACGGCAGCTGATTGTGTGTAGTCCTTCTGGGGGGGGGGGGGGGAGGTTTATTGCGCGCTGTTGAAGGGGCAGTAGAGGGAAAGGAAACAGATGAAGACGATGCGCTGAGGCACAGTTAGATGACATGGAACTAACATGGAATTAAAAGTAAATAGCTACAGAAGAGAGTAACGTATGAGCTTGCGTAAAACGCCACACAGTAATGAGCACCAAGAGAAACAGTAAGCCATCATGACAGCATCAAGCAAAGCACAAGCGTCGGTATAAACAGCTGTGAGGAAGCAACTTAATGGAACGGTAAAATAGAAAAATAAAAGAAAGGACCAACGCGCACCGGAGGCTACGAAACGAAGAAGCAAAATCCAGTAATGTTCAGTTCGCACCCATCGGTATATACGAGGCACATTCACTACTTTTTGTATTTGCTTTCGGCTGTTGATCTACGACTTCCACATTTCACCAAGAAGGTCTGGCAAGGAAAAAGAAAGAGGACTAAAGTACCCTCTCCGTATCATCCCCGCATTGTGTTGCGCCAAGTACGAGCTAATGGATCAGTCGCACACACACACACACACACACACACACACACAATGGTAGATTGAGCTGCGATGGCAGCTGCACCTCCTCTGAATAAAAAGTACCGCCACTTTACTGGCGCAGAAGAAACAAAAAGAAAACAGAGAGAGAGAGAGACGAGGCGAAAAAACCCCTGTGATGTAGGTCAGCAGGAAAAGTTAACAGACGCAGGGCGTAAAGTCAGGAAGAAATGTACTCATTCAGGAGTGAACAAGCGTCGTAGAAGGTGCGAGGGTCACTCGTTGTGTTGCGGATAAGCCAAATGAACTGCGGCAAACGGGAGCAGCGGAAGCACGCAAATCAAAACGGAAAGAGAGGCTTGGATGAGTGCACGAGGCACAGCCTGAATGCCTTGAGCATCACAAGAAAGAGTAACGGGTGAAAGAACATTACAGAAAGCTGACTGGGAAAAGAAATCAATAAGGTGGTACTTATAGCGAAACGACTCTCTGGGCGAATGGAAAGGAGAGAGAAATATGAACGAAGAAGAACAATTGCGAGCACTCAGGTTCCTCTCAGCTCTTCCCTGTTAGCTGGTCGAATACAGAGAGACGGTATCCTTCTTCTTATCCTTCTTGTCCTTGTCCGACGACTTGCCGCCCTTGGGTTTTCCATCTGCCTTGGACAGTGTTGGCGGCGCCACAGCCGCAGCCTCCGCCTGCCGCGTGCGGATCGCCAGTGCCATCTGAGCTTTCGCTCCCACCGACGGCATGTAAACGACTCCGCCTTTCTTCTGAATTGCTGACAATGGAGCCTTGCCGTCCGTCAACGTCGTGTACGGCGTCGGCAGCATGCAGGCCCGCGACAGCTCCAACATTTCCTGTGCCTCCGCTGTGGAGACAGAATGGGTGCCGTTGCTGAGGTACGCGATGCGGGCCGCAGCGGCCGCGGTGTGCAGCAGCAACGTCTTGCCATTGCGTTTCACAGGCGAGTTGGACGGGGACGTGAGCGTAGTGGCTGCCGCAACATCGGCTGGGACCCTGTTAACAGAGCCGGCCGACACACTGTCACGCTCCGTCGACACACTTGCACGGTGCTCTTGAGGCGTAGTGTCGGTGGTGGATGAGTACTTCGGCTGCGGGGATTGCTGCCGTTCCTCCTCGCCGGCCTCAACCGTGCAGTTCGTCTTGGTTGCCACGTCCTTGTGGATCATCGTGAGTTCGTCGTTGCGGTTAAGCGCGGCGATGGGGGTACCATCTGAAGCAGCGGGGTCGACCGGTCCGGCGGCCTGTGCTGCGCATATGACGTCGGCAGTGCGCGTGACAAGCGCCGAGGCGGTGAACTCGAGAGACAACTTGCCGACACGGCCGATCACGCGCACGTTCAGCTGTAGCAGTGGAGCATCCTCTCCTTCCACCGCCACCTTCGCATTTTCGTTCACTTGGGCTGTACTTGCAATCCGATCCGACTGCTGCTCCGGGGAAGACTCAGTGGGGACAATCAGCCCGTACAGCACCCGTTTTGTGTTGCGCGGGATGCAGAGCAGGCCAGTGCCGTTCGCATCCGCCGCAAGTCGAATGGTACCAACGGTCGCCGCCGGCACCATCTTCGTCCGCGACTTTGACACGAGCTTCCACAGAGTGCGGATCTGCGCCAAACAGGGCACCGCGGCGGCCGCCAGCACCTGCCGCAGCGTCGAAACCAAGTCGCTGTTCGGCAGAAAATTTGCGCTCGTAGGTACTGCCGTGTTGGCCAGGTTGCGGTAGCGGCCACCGGCGGAGAGGGCCAGCGTCTCCAGCACAGCGTGGTCGGCGGTGGGGCCGAGCGCCACGCAGTGGACACGCGTATTAGTGGCGAAGTTCGCAGCGTCGCACACCATCGCGGCGCTCTGCGACGGCTCCGCCAGCCCGCCCGCATCGGACAACAGAATGACGTTGCGTACGTACCCGTCCGGGACGGCGGTGGCCCTATTGCGGCCTGCGAGGACGTCGCGCAGCACAGCAGGCAGCTGCGGCGAGTAGACAGCGGCGGGGGCCAGTGTGCTTTTTTTCTCTTTGGTGGTCGATAGCGCGATTTCCTCCTTCATGTAGGCGAGAAGGGAGGCCTGCGGGATATTGGAAATGGGCACGCTGCCGGTGGGAAAGAGCGCCACACAGCCGTTGCGGCGGGTGTCGCTGCAAATGAACACGTTTGCCAGCACCGTGTCAGGCAGTGGGCTTAGAGCAGGCGAGATGACAGCCGCCACGGCTTGGGCAACATCCTGCGCCATCGTAGCGGTGTGGGCGTCAACCAGGAAGACGAGCTCGGCGTTCACCGGGCAGTCGGCAAAGTTCGGTGCCATCGTGAGTGCCACCGCCACCGGCGCGGTGGCGGATTCCGCCGACGGCACCGTGACGCTGTGCAATCTTAGCGGCTCCATATTGTCTCCGACCGGCGCATGCACGGTCAGCGGTTGCTGCGTGTACGCCTTTTTCGGGAGCATCGATTGGTAGGTGAGGTAGAAGCCCGAGTCACCGCTGTACGTCACCTTCAACTTCTCCCCGCCCTCGGGCACCACAATGTAGCCGCCCTTGTCCAGTGTGACGTGGCCGCGCAGGGGGCGGTACAGCTGTCCCTCAACTGTCAGGTAGAACCAACCAGGCTTGCCGACACGCTTGTTCGAGCTGCGATCGTCGGCGGTCTTTACATAGTTGCACTGCTCTTCGGGTGGGCGCACCACCGCGGGAAAGAGGGAAGTCGGCATTGTAAAGCTGATCTCTGTGTGTCGCTGGATCTGCCCAAGTGGAGCGTGATAAACGGAGGTCATGAGGATGGAGTCGCCTGGGCTGATGTCCCACGGCACGGTCTGAGTGGCCACAGCAGATGTCATGATGTCGTAATGCGACTTCGTCGGCAGCTCACTTCCCACTTCCGTCGTCTTCAGCTCACGGGACTGCTGGTAGACATTGTTCGTAATTGCTCGGTTCGGCCCTGTGAGGGTGATGTACTGCAGCTGGAATCCCGGTGGCACCGGGTACGCGGCGATGGCCTTGACGAGGCGGTTTGTTTCGTTCACGTACTCAAGGGAGAGGGTAACCTGCGCCGCGTAGCCGGAGAGGAGAACGTGGACATCGGCGGTGTGGAGAGAAATGGGATCGTAGGTGTCCACCTGGAGAATGCCCCGCGCTTCACTTGGGAAGTTGGCAAAGGCGGCTGCGCTGTCGACCATCCGTGCCCGCAAGGAAGGATAAAAAGGGAGTAAGGTAAAGAGAAAAGAAGATATAACAGGCACCAGTGGCTTTTGGAAACGAACAAAATAGCGGAAGGTGAGATACGTGTACGCCGGCTGGATACGCAGACACACACACACCACACACACACACGCCAAACGGGTGAAAGCCGCGTGCGTCTTACAGGGCTCTATTAAGACTGGCTCTTTCCTTCGCTAGAAGGAAAGAGAGGAAACAACGACAAGAGAAAGGGAAACACAACAGGTGAGGAGTGGTCACATAGAGTAGGTTGGAGGTGGAAAAATAGAGGTGCGTGCGTGTGCGTTTAATGAGTACTAAACGACAGCAATTTACACTCGAGAGCAAGGCGTGTACTGAACACAACGCAGCGGAAACAAGGCAATCCAAAAAGCCGAAAAGGAGAATGAACAAACAAACCCAGTCGAAAGTATCAGTCAAGCATCACGTGAAGAACCGCTGAAAGTCTGTTTGGGGTTTCTTCACAGCTCTTCCTCAATTATTGAAATTGGCCTAAAGGAAGGTGGGAAAAAAATATATGAATTGGGAAACTACGTAAGTGAGGGGGGGGCGAGAGGAGCTAACAGAGGATCTGTCTGTAAGAGAGGAATGGAAAAGAAGGCAAGCGGTAAGAGAAACAGGAGAAGGAACTGGTCGGCGGTATAAGAAGGATCTTGTCAAGCACAAAAGGAAATAAGGAGCGGTTCTACTGCTCTAATTCAGGAGGTTGAAGTAGAGCGGGAAACAAAAAGAAGGAAAACGAGTGGAGAGTAAACGTGAAACTGAAAAACAACGCTGAATGCGGGAAAGAAAACTCAGAGAAAATATCAGAAACTGTTGCTGACTTTACAAGGTAGAAACTGCGTCTCCGGGGGAGGGAGGTAAACTGCGATGTTTCAAAGTAAGTTCCTATGGTCTATTGAGTGTGAGGAATCTACAAATACAACTGTTGGTGAAGGCGAATACGTGTAAGTGTGTTCAGGGAAAGGGGAAGTGGAAGAGGCGGAAGAGGAAACGATGAAGATAAAAGGAATAAGAGGTGAGTATGTTGATCTTAAAGTATTTGCAACGTAGCGTCCTAACGGCTCCTGTGTTACAAAGCATGCAAGGGACACAGAATACTCGCACTTTAAATTAATCTGCAGGTGTTACCGGATGTGTTCAAATGTATTTTGCCCAACAAACCTCTAATACTTCTTTATGCGACACAGAAAAGGAGGATAAATGCTCTCGGGTTATGCCCAACGCGCATCTGCGCCCTCCCTCCCATCAGCCCATCCGCAAATGAAACCGGAGGCGGACAAACTACTGGAGAAGAAGCAAACTTTGACCCAATCAGAGCTGCAACGATGTCAAATGTCTCGCGCCACGGCACCTTATTTGCCACCACAAATCAAAAATCAAAAACGCTTCAAAAGCCCACAGAAGCGGTAAAAGCCGAAGAGCCGCAACACACACACAACAGAGAAGAAGAAATGACCACCGTTATCCAAGGGATACCTGCACAGTGAGAAACGACAATACACACGCACACACACACACACACAGTCTTCTTTGAGAGCGCTCTTTTTCTTCTCCCTCTTCTAAGCCTTTTGCTCATGCACGCACACTGAGGAGTAACCCCAGCACCCCATGCTTACTTGTGCGAGCGCATGCGGCGCTGGCGGCTCTCCTCGTTCTTCTGGGCAATCAACCACAGCAGCGCGGCCGTCAGGGTCGGCGAGAGGATGTAATTCGCGCGGGGGTCACTGTGGCGAAAGATGTACGCCATTAGGCACGTGCTCACCACGAAAAACACGCTGTTCAAGAAGAAGAGGGTGTACCCCACGGCAACCTGCAGACGCAGACGACGCAGCGACTTTACCTTGTCATCGGACACCTCGGCGAAATGACGCTGGCGGCCCCAGAATTCACTCTGCACCATGACGGCGTACGCCTGGCGCAGCATGTAGGTCGTAAAGGCGGTGATGATGACGTACAGCACCATGTTCGGCACGCGACGCCAGTCGAGGCCGTTGATGGCGTGAGAGAAGTAGACTGGCTGGAAGGAAGTGATGAAGGCAACGAGGACCAGCGACTGCTCCGGGTACTCTAGGCGGTTCGCGTTGATACGGGCATCGAGCAGAGCCTCTTCGTTCTGACGCTTGGGGGTCATTTTCTTTGAGCAATGAGAAGAGGGAGTGCTGAAGGATGTTTTTTTCTTTTTCAGTTGAGATGAAGATAGAGTAAGACGAAACTACCTTTGAGCCACCAACAGAGAAACAAATAAAGGAGACGTGGAGAAGATAAATGTGCTTGTTAGCTCATGTAGGGAGCAGATAGACGTGGAGGACGACAGTGAGAGGAGAGAGTAGGGCTGAACGACGGTATTGATTATCCCTCTTTCGTTTTTTATTTTTGAGTCACTGAGGGTCGAAAAGCTCTGAAAAACCACTCGAGCACTTGTCACTACCTGTGTGACACAGAGTGGCACAGAGGAGACACGCGGGGGGAGGGGGAGGGAAGTGACAACGTGAAATGAAATTTGACGAAAAGCAACACTTCACTCGAAGTGCGGCACGTGGCCCCTCCTTGACGGGCATTCGCTCTATTCTGACGAGCTGCTGAGGGCACGTTGTCAGATAGCAGCGATGTTTCATACCCGTTTTGAGGTCGATTCGTTCGGGGGGACACTAACAGTCCCGTACGAAATGGAGAGGAAAACCAGCTTACCAAGCTCCGCCCGTGACCCACACCACTAGAAAATTGGGTGTGCTTTGACGATTTGAAAATAAAAGAGAAGTAACTGTAAAACAGCGTATCTCAAGGCAAGCGTATGAAAGCGCCAGAGCTGCTCCTAAACTACTGGAAACCGCTTCTACGGACACATTCACACACGGAAAAGTCCCGTGATACAGCAGAACAAGCAGCTAACACTGCGTTGTTTTTTTTCTGCTTGATTCATTACAGCTTCTCAATCGCCTCACTGTACTGCTTCGCATCCTGTGCAAGCTCCTCGGGTGACACCTTGATAGTGTCCCAGCCGATTTGCAACCCCGTCGCGGTGTCCCGCTTCGGGATGACGTGGAAGTGAACGTGCGGCACTTCCTGGTGTGCCATGCGGCCGTTGTTCTGCAGCACGTTGTACTGTGTTGCCCCGTCCGGCCCAGCGACGGCGCGGCTAACCTTGGCGACTAGCAGGCCGACGTCGGCGGCACTCTCCAAGTCGAGCTCATGCAGGCAGGCGGCGTGCGCCTTTGGAATAATGAGGACGTGTCCGCGGGCTAGAGGGCCGATGTCCATGAAGGCGAAGGCCTTCGCAGATTCCGCAACCTTGGCGCACGGGATCTCGCCGCGCACGATCTTGCAGAAGATGCACTGGGACGCCATGTTAGGGTTTTGCTGGTGGCGGTAGTGAGAGAAGAGGAAAGCAGCGGTAATGAATAACAAGTGTAATGGTGCAGCTTCATTGATTCGTGCGTTGTTGAGAGGAGAAGGCATCGTGCAGCAGAAATAAAGGCACGTCCGTTGTGGCAGGACACAGGGATGGAGAGGAGAACGCGCGCGGTTAAAAAGGGAGAGTGAAAACGAGCGCGAATGCCGTCATCTGTTGAGGAGAGCAAAATGAAACGCTGATACACAAACTAGCGTCTGTACAGAAAGGGAGTAGTAGACGCCGGTGGTGCCTATGGTCCCAGTATCAAAAGCAGGATGCGCCTTCTTCAACGAGGCGTACTGAAATCGCTGTTTGCAGCAATACTTGTTCCACGAGATGCATGGAAGTCAAAAAAGAAGAGCGAATACCAGAAACCGGTTCTTTCCACGCACATCCCCGTTTCACACACACGCACACATACATACAGGCAAACAACCTGGACCCTCGGCAACGGCAAGTAAATAATATATATATATATATATATATATATATATATATATGTTGTTAAAAACGTGCTCTCACACAACGTTGGAGCGACGGAAGCGGTTGGCGCGCCGCTCGCGCAGTTCTGCGCCGCCGTCGGCCTCGGTATTGTCGTTCTGCGCGGCACCGCGGCGGCTGCGGCGAGCGGGGTGGACACGCATCGGCGCATACACCGCCCCCGCGTCCTCGTCATTGTCACCTTCATTGTTGTGTTGGTGGGGCTGCGCGGGTGTGCTCTGCGCTGGTGCCTCCGCACCGCCCACCTCCAGTGCCGGAGCGGTCCTCCGCACCTTCCGCGCTTTGCGCACCTTCGTCTTCTGCTGCTGGTCCTGAGCCAGTTGAAAGACGTTGCTGGCCGCCACGAGCGCATTGGATGCTTCCCTTTCCTGTGCCTCAGCAGTGCGGGGAGTCACCACGGCACCCGCAGCACCACCAGCAGCAGCATTGTAGTCACCTTCGGTTTCGGCATCGGTCGGCAGCAGTGGGCGAAGTCCATCCGGACGTCGGTGGACGATGCGGCGACGACCGGTTGCAGCAGCAGCACCTCCATTTGTTTCCTCCGCTGTGTCCCGCGCTGCATCATTGCCCACTCCAGTGGTATTTGATTGTGTTGTGCCGGGTTTTGGGTGTTTATTCAGCGGCGTATTGGCCCGCCTTTCCGCTACTTTCCGCGTCAACTCCTTTTGGGCTGCCTTCGCCCGTCGCAGCTCGTAGCCCTCGTTGCGGCGTTCCAGCCGCTGCACGATGTTCTCCGTGACGGAGCTGCGCAGCTGCAGCAGGCCCGCACTCGACAGCGTCGACTCCTCCAGCTCGACGTTTATCGCCTCTAGCATGTAGCCGAGTGTACGGACGGCAGCTTGTACCATGCTGTCCCGCCGGGCGTGCCGCTTGTCGCGGCTAAGGAAGCTGAGCGACACCGCCGCTTCCGATGCCCCCTCGCGGCCGCGGGTGGCAGCAATCGACTCGCAGACCGAATTGGCGTAGGCGTCGAGCGCAGTGGCGAAGGTGGAAAGATTCTCCTTGGCGACGACGAGTTCACCAGAGAGTTCGCTCGAGGTTGGGTTCGCCGCGGCGTGGGTCACCACCGATTCCACGACTTTCAAAATAGTCAGCGCCTCGGCCTCTAGCAGGGTCAGGCCCAACGCCAGGAAGTTCGTGCTGCACTCAACCGAGAGCTCGAAGATGTTGATGTCACTCGTGAAGGAGGTCAAGAAAACACGGACGAGGTGGGCCACAAGGCGTTGCGTGGCGGCGCTGCCGAGGATGGGCTGGCGAATCGCGTTCAGCGTCTCATGGGCCCGGGCAATGCACGCAACAGCATCTGCAATGTACGGCCGCACCGCCGCCGTCGTGTGAGGTGACACGCGCTGCCAATCGAACAGGGGCTGGACGAAGCCCTGCCGCCGCACAAAGTCGGTGATGGGCTGCTGTGTCAAGGCGAGGTACGTGTTCATCATCGCATCCACTGCCAGCTGGCAGTGCTCCTCTACCACGGAGAGGTATACCTGCACGTACTGCTGCTGCTTACTCTCCAGGTAGGCGGCGCGCTCGGAGGGACTGGACGCCACCTCGGGCAGTTGACGTGCGATCAACGCGAAGAAGCAGGGGGACAGCAAGTGCTCCATGAGGATTGGGGTTAGGGTTGTCGCAAGGCTCAGCGTGTCGGCCATGCACTCGACCACACTGCGCTCCCGCTCATCCGGTGCCACATTGACGTCTGTCGTCGCGGTGCGGCACTTCAACTGCAGCATGTCTACAAAAGCCAACAAGAGATGGGATAGGAGAGCCAAGACAAGCTCCTCGTGGTCCTGCAGGCTTTCCATCACCAGCTTACTGTGGAATTGGGCGAGCAACTCTGAGATCGGGTCGGTGGAGGTGTCCGGACCGCCCACTGAGGGCTCAGGAGTGGTGTTCAGCGCAGCCATGTTGCTGTCCCCCGCCACACTGGCACGGTTAGGGTGGCGGCCGCGCATGAGGCGCAGCCGCCGCCCCCCGGCTCCGCTGCGGCCGCCCGCACTGGCACGGCCACCGTTGCTCTTCACGCCGTCGTCGTCCTCCTCGTCATCTTTTAAGTTCTCCGCTTTCACGGAGAAGAGATCGACGCTGTCGAAGACTTCGGTGTCACGGGTGAAGAAAGGCACACATCGGTCGACGACGACAGACAGCAAGTTTAGTAGTTTATGCACCGTGTTGGAGGAAACGGACTCACGACTGAGCCGGGAGCGGACCCGCGCGTCGAGCGAGGTGTCGGTGCGGCGCTGCAGCAGCGGCAACATCGTCAGGTACGCCTTGCTCAGCATCCCCACACCGTGCAGGTAGGTGCGCAGGCAAGTGGAACGCAGTACCTCTAACTCCTGCAGCAGGTTACCCACCTCTTCGACCTGGCTATCGCAGTTGATGGTGGAGGAGCTGCTCGATTCGCCCATGACGATTTTTAGCCGCAGCACTGAGTCGCTTACGAGGATCATCATGCGCTCCCACTGGCCCAACAGAATTTCGTATAGCACTGCCGCGTGCAGCTCGATTCGCTCTGTCCGGCTGTATCGCGCCGCGTCGCTCACGCGGTAGCAAGCCATCGTACTCACAAAACCATCCACCACGCCCTTGTTAATGAAGGCAAGGAAGAGCGACTGCAGAGTGTTCGAGGCGGTGGTGATCATCTGATGCACCGCCTGGACGGATATGTCGCGCAGGCACGTTGGCCGTGGCAGCGCTGAATCAGACTTGCCTCGCCTGCTATCCTCCTCGTTCTGCTGCTGTTGGAGGAAGGCCTGGGGGAGGGTGGGAACAAAGCGGATGCGGGGCAGCTGATCCGTCGAGCCGGAACCGATGCCGGTCATCTTGAAGCTCGCACTCTGCGTACCTGTGTTGTTGTAATTATCGCTCTCGTTCTTCCCGGCATTAGTAGCGGCCGAAGCGGGGGACGAAGATGGTTTGCCCTGGTGCCACCGCGAAAACGAGTCTCCACGATCAACCCCACTGGGTGTACGGGAGTGCATGCTGCTCGAACCCCCGTCGTTATTTAGCGTTGTTGACGGCGATCGCTGCAAACCGCCTGCGTCTGCGCCATTTGTGTTGCTGCTTTTGTTGGCACCGTCTCCCTTTGTCGCATCTGCCGTGTCTGCATTTTCACTGAGAAGTTCCTTCAGCATGTCGTTCAACGGCCTGTCCGGCACGAAGTCAAAGATGCCAGCATGCAATGTGCTGGCGATTCCGCCCCAGTAGGAGCCGACAACGTGCTCCAGCGTCCCGACGCACTCGACACACAAGCGCAGGGCAAAGGTATTAAGAGACGCAGCCTGCGCCATAACGGCGGATTCGACATCAGCACCGGTGAATAGCTGACTGAGTAGCGAGGCAGAATGCATGCGAATCTGCAGGCAGCTGGACAGCAGCACGGCGTCCATGTCAGAGGCCCCAACTCTAAACTCAGTCGTGGTGGGAAAAGGCGACTCGGGCGTGTTGAAGGCGTCCAACACGCGTGTGACGAACATCTCCGGCACGAGACTGACGTACTGTTGCGCACCCGAGTTGAAGTAGTTTGTGCCGTTGTTGTTTGTGCCGCTGTTGCTGGCGCCGAAGCCGCGCGGCGAAGTTTCACTGCCGCCGCCACCGGCACGCGATGACGGACTACCAACCTGCTGTGCCGACGGCATCCCGTTGTTAACGTTTCTATTTCCACCCCGTTCGTTTAACCAGCCAAAGGACGTGTCCTGCAAGAAGGAGTCGTTCGAATTGCCAATGAAGCCGCCATCACCCGCCACGCTAGTCCCGAGAAAGGAATTCGCAAAGGTGTGTCCGAATGCGGACGTCGCATTAAGCGTTGAGGAATCCTCTCCCGTGTCCGCCCCGTTCGCCGCGGCTGCTCGCAATTTTCGCTGCAAGTCGCGTTGGCGGTGACGCTCCTCAAGGCCGCGGGCGGCGTCCGTTTGTGCCTTCCACATCCACGCGTTCGCCTCTTGAAGGAGAGCTGCCGCGCTGGAGTAGAAGAGGTGTCGGTGCTGCTTCTGCACGATGGAAATGAAGTACTGGACAGGATGTTGGTAAACAGCAGCACGACGACGTCCTCGCGAGGAGCTACCAACAGCACCAGCAGCGGAGAAAGACGGCGGCAGAGAGGATTCGAAGGCGCCGCTGGGCGAGGCGGCATCAAGTGAGTTGCTCTGTGGGACTTCTCGCTGTGGCAAACCCGACACGCTGCCCTCTGCGGCTGCAGACAACGGAGGCGACCCATTTAACTGTGTCCGCAACTTCATCAGCGACTGTTTGTGCTGCTTGCTCAGCTCGATGGACTTTTGCAACACGCCGCAGAAATGACGCAGCTTCACGCTGGCGATACTTGCGTCCATCATCATGGATAACGTATCCTCAATCAATACCGTGTCGGCCGGATTGGCACAGACGAGCTCCTCGGCAAGCTGGTTGCACAAGTACAATGCGGAGCGAAGCAGCGCCATGGCGAATTTATAGGCGAAAAGGCTTCGTCGTGTGGTAACGAGAGTGAACCCGGCAGACATCGTCGTGGTGACTTGCGGTACCGGTAGCACGTTTCCACTTGTTCCTTCTCTCGCCGTACCCACGGCGGCATTTCGAGTGTTTATCGCTGCGGTGCATGATGGAGGTGTGAGTGATTGCGTCACGTCATCGTCCTCGCCCGCCAGCATCGTACCGTCCAACAGCGAGTAGGTCTCTTCCATGTACAGCATTGCCCGTCGCAGGTGCAGCACCGCCGCCTCGTAGTTGCTAACTTCTTCCACGTGGTGCCGGCGCTCGTCGACGTCCTTCAGGCGCACCAACGGAGTGCCGTACCAGGAGTGGATCTCCTCCTCTGGTGAGAGGATGAAAATATCTGCCACATCTATTGTGCCGCCGGGGTTTTCGAGAGTGCCGTGAGATTTGCCGGGGACGCCAGCCCCGGCCCCGAGCTTCGCATCGGTCCCCTCGCCACCCAAGTCATCGCTATCCTCTTCCTCCTCCTCGTCTGTAATGCTATCGGCGTCGTAGCGACTATTAGTGCTGCGACACGGTCGCGCTGCTGCGGCTGCGGAGGAATTACGCTCCGAGGACAACGCTGCTAGCTTGATGCGTCGACTCCCGTCGTGGCCGTCATCGTCGTCTTCGTCCTCGATGTCTTCCTCCTCTTCATGCTCTTCGTCTTCATCGACCCCTTCCTTTCCGGCGCTGCCGCCGTCTTCGCCGCTGCCGTCCTCTTTACTGTTCTCGCTCGTGTCGGACCCGCCCAAGGCACCGATGGTCGACGCACGCCGGGTCGCCACCTTCGTTCCGCAACAGTCGTAAATCGCCCCGGGCACGCCCAATACGCTAAAGAGTTTGTCCAACATGTCCTGACTCTTGCGGCTTTTCTGCACCTCGACAAAGGTGGCGGTGACGGGCTGCACAAGTGCGTCGCAGCTGGCGGTGGCGCTCTTAAACGAGTTTGTAATCCCATCGAGGGCCTCGCCCGTGAAGAGCTCTTGGTCGGAGTGGAAAACGGTGTCCATCGCATCTTTTGAGCTGACAAACACAGCGAGATTGTCGCGGATCAACTGCTTCAACGCTTCACTGGTGTCCTCTTCAGCTTGACCCACCTTGTCGACGAGCTCGCCTTGAAAAACGGCGTGTGGGACATCGGCAAGCACTTTTTGGATGTACGTTTTAGGCTGGAAGGCGTGGCTTGTAACGTCGAGCGCCGGCTCCTGCTGCCGGCTGGTTTGCTCGTCGTCATAGAGATCGTCCATGTTTTTTTTTTCCTGCTTTTCGCTGTTCTTTCACAGCTGGATAATTAGTCGACACTAACTCAGGTGGGGAACCGGGCCGAAGAGAAACGCCTGAGTGCACACAAACGCTCCGTCAATCCACTGAGGTTTTCTTTAGAGCCGGAAGAGAGGAATAGTGCAACGAAACAAAACAAAAACAAGAATGCTAGGAGTAAAAGCAGATGTGCAGGCGGCAGGGAAGGAACGGCTGATCAGCAAGCTTGTTCTGACACTAAAAGGAAAACACAGTACCTGGCGTAGGCTCATCTACTTCCAAGTGGCACGCGGTGAGGGGAAGAAAGAACGATTTGAAGAAACGCAGAAAGTGGAGCTAAAGTTGCTGCGTGCATTGGCACCCCGAACAAAGACCCACCGTGACGACTTGAAATCAGAAAACGGACTGAAACACGTAACTATGAAAGCAACAGCTAAGTGTAAAGGGAAAGATGCGTTAATGCGAAGCGCGGCATTCGCTTGTGACACGTCTCTTGTGCAGGTAAGGCTCTCCGCGTTTCGCACTTGCATCAAAGCTTCTCAGGCAACCCTCTCTGGCAAATCTGGGATATTTATTTTTTTTGTTGACTCACAACACGTTTTATCTGACGAGTCCGTCGACAGCAAGTAGACAAGTAGAGGAATAGAAGGACAGATATGTAAAACCAAAGGGAAAAATGGTTGAACTTAAGCAAGCAAAGTGGGTCGAGACACGAGCCACGATCACCGGGAAGAAAAAAAAAAACAAGGGAGGTGGGTGGGTGGGTAGGAAGACTCTTAGCCCCAATAACACGTCCTCGTCGATTCTAGCACAAGCCACTGCAGTAACATGCACGTACCGCAGTTTCCTATAAACAAGCGCAAAGAGTACCACAACAACAACAAAGCACAAAAGATGCTCTCGATCAACTAAATGACAATAATAGGAGATTGATAAGCAAAGCACCGACTCGGCAGTTTACTAACAGCAACGCAAGATACAGAAACAAAAGCTGATAGACTCTGCATCTCTCTTTCTAAGTAGCAGCGGCGCCAGGCGCATTCTCCACCTCCGCTTCGGTGAACGAGGCATCCTGCACCACACGCAGCAACTCGGAGCTGCTCGTTACCTGTTCGACCGAGGAGGCCAGCTCATACGACGGACGTGCAATTTGCTCCCTCACCAAATTACGCATGCGTGTGTTGTAGTTGCGTTTGTAGCGGCCCCGATAGTCCGCCAGCAGCGCCTTGCTGACCGCCTGGGTATACCGCAGCGCTTCTTCTTGCGTACGATCGCGCGTGTTCGTCAATTGCGCTCTTGACAGAAACTGGTACTGCCCAAGGATCGTATCCACAGCGTCGAGCACGGCGTCGATCAAGCTGCTCTCAAACTGGAGACGCATGCAGACATTGACATACTTCCGCTCGAGGAAGTCGCGCCGCTTCATCGACGCAGCATCGATGACGCGAACTGCCAGGTGATACTGCTTCCCCAACGAGGCGAAGGCCGGCGTAGAGCGCAGCGTACCTTCGTAGTTTTCAAACGACTGCGCCAACATCAGCTGTGTGTCGTTCGTGTGCGTCAGCGCGGCAAGGTACTTCTCGAAACGGCGCGAGGACTCCCGCATGGCCTGCTGACGGCGACTCAGCTGCTCGCACACTCGCACCCACGCACAGGCGTCCGCCTTTGCTTCGGGTGGAAGGTAGGTCCAGTCGTAAACACCAGAGGACGACGTAGCCGACACCGGTGCGTTGCTACTGCAACCATCGCCGGCGCCAAGCACGCTGTCGGGCGACTCATCGGTGCCTTTCGACGAGAAGAAAAACCCGGCGACGGAGCGGACAAAACCACTGGATTTCGCGGCAATTGTGCTCGCCGTGTACTCCGTAAAGCTGCGGTGCCGCTTGCTGCACTCGTGAAATGCGCGGTTGGCTTGACGAAAATCGCACAGGGCGGCCCGCAGGCGCAGTAACGTACCCGTTTCGAAGGTGTCGCGTGGGTCCAAAAAGAACGGTGCGACCCACTCCGAGAAGAATACCACCTCTGGCATCGCGGCCAACTCGTAGAGGAAGAACTGGAGGTTATGCCGCTGCGCCGCGAAAGCGTCCGGGGCGCTGAAGTACGTCTCGATGTCGCTCACGCCCGACTTGCGTGGCAACGGTGGGAGGATGAGGGTGGGGAATTGGTACGTCAGCATTTCCCGCAAGTCCATCACCTCACTGTAACGCCGCTCTACGGTGGCCGAGTTACCACGCGACCAATCCGACCGCTTCACCCCCACGTCGATGCCCCTGAGGTGCGGCGCATCGGTCGGGATGTCCGGCGCTGTGAAACGCGCGTCGTTGTCGACAAGAATCTCCGTTGTGATGGGGAAGTACGTGATGGCGCGTACCATCTCTTTGCCTTTGAAGGCCGGATCAACGCGGAAGCGCGCCAACACAACGCGGCCGTGGCCCGCCTGCAGGTGTGGCGCCACGGAGTCGTTGAAGGACCCTCCTGACGTTGCTGACGCCGCAGCGGGAGCTTGTGGGGAGGACACCGGTGAGAAGACGGAGTAGGTGCTGACTGGTGTAGCAGGTAGCACTTTCACCGTCGAAGCCATGTACGGTCCTGTTGACGTGGCTGTGCTGCAGCCGCTGGGTATCGGTGCCATTGCGTCTTCGGCCAAAAAGTCGGCGTTGCGCGGGGAGAGGTGCGGTGGCGACGACGTGGGAATCGCCGACCGCTGGAACTCCTCCTCGAAAGGGTTCTTGTTGTTCGACAGCATCGTCCCAGCTACGAGCACCGAGGATACGAACTGCGGTTTAAAAGCAAATGATGAGCGCTACGAACAGAAAAACAAGCAACAAACACACAGCAACAAGAAGGGAGAGAATCCGAATTCCGAGATACGAGCGCTCCGTGGCGATGATGGCGGCAGTTATACCATTGAAAAGAAAAAGTTCATATACCGACAGTTGTCTAATAGGGCGGGCAAGGGAGAAATAGAGGAGGAGCAGACAAACATGTACCAAAACACAAACAGTACACACGAGGACGCAATAGCGACAAACTGGAAGAGATGAGGTAGAATGGGAAAAGAAAAGATGCGTTGAGATGAGCTGGCGGCCAAGTTGCCGCTAAAACGGGTAAGCAAAAGACCATCTGCCGATAATTTTTGAAGCGGCACGAAAAACCTCTCTTTTGCTGAGCTTTCGAAGAAGCAAAACGTACCGGTTTGGGATGGCAAGGCCTTCCACGAAAGCACGGGTGAAAAAAAAACAGCAACACGAGGTCTCTGTTCTCCACCACTACCCCCCCCCCTTCACGCTACTGGGCACTGAAGTAAGAGAGTGAAGCTGGAAAGCGTGTGGCTCTGCTTGCTACCTCTCCGTGAGACTGTTAACGTAAGCCTTTGCTTTTTGTTTAACAAGAAACATCTACGCCTTCAGTCTGCGCTGCAGCGCTTGCCGCGCCAAGCAGATCACTTACATATATGAACATCACGCAAGAGTTATTAGGAGCACAGCAGGTAGAAGGAGTGATAGCCTTATAAACATCGAGTGCGGATAGAAAAGTAAAGAGAAAACAGCGCTCAGCACGTGTGTTTACAGTAACGTCATCGAGCATGAGAAGGCGTGCGTTTTTAGAATGACAGCATACTTGACGTTGCAACCACGCACACGCACGCACGCACACACTCAAAACACTCAAACTTACTGGGGGTAATGACTCAGTTCATGCTGCAGGGTCGCTATCATCGCCTCCTGCTGGCGGATGGTGTCGGTCAGCTCCTTATGCCGGTCCGTCAACTGCACAAGCCGGGTGCGGTACTCGCGAATCACACTTTTCCGCTTTTCGTAGTCGAGCAGCAGGTCACGCGAGCCTACGAGCGGCATGCGCTCTTTCATCCGCATGTTGGCGCGCAGGTGTGCGTCGCGGCGCCGCTTCGACCGCGCCAGCTGATCGCGTGCCTTACTCAACTCTTCATCGGTGCTCGCGACGCTCTGTCGCAGTTCTGCATTTTCCTTCCGCACACAGTCCAGCTTTTCGCGGACATGGGTGGCGATGTGAATTGTGTTTGTCACCTTACTGCGCAGCTTCAGCACCTCCTCGGAGCGCTCCTCGATTTTCTCGTTCAGGTTGGTGTTTTCCACTTTCAGCTGCTCGAAGTCTATGAGGAACATGTGATGGTCGGTCACGCTCAGCTCTCCACCATCTGCAGACCCTTGTGCAGGGGATGACGATGAACCCGCTGCTGTGGCCGCCGAAGATACTCCACCTCCTGCTGCTGCCCCTGCTGTCGCAGCGGTGCTGTTCCCATGTCCTTTGGCGGCCCGCCGCAGACGCAGCAGACGGTTCTTCAGTTGCAAGTAGCGCACCCGTGACGCGTGAATTGCCGCACGTTCTTTTGACTCTCGCTCGACATACTCGGAAATAGTTTTATTTGGAATGGGCCGATTCGACCTCATAAACCGCACGTTGGCTGCCAACTCTTGAATGTACTGCTGGAAGTTGTGTTCCTGCATTGCGGCTTCCTCCATAATGGGGTCATACCGCTTCCGCTGCAGCTCCAAGTCGCGCTTCAGAGCCGCGCTGCGCCCCGCGACGCGCTGCCGTTCCTCCGCTACCTGCCGCACCAAAGACCAGTACGCCCCTTCCGCCTCCGGGTTTGTCAGCTGCGTCGCCTCCTCCTCTCCGTTGCGCCGACGCTGCTCGGCGTAGTGGCGAGACAGAATTTGCTGGTAGCTCAAGTTACGGTCCAGCAGCGCCTCTCGCTCCGCCAGAAGCGCGCGGTACTCGGAGATGCATGCCTGTCGTTTTTCCTCGGGGGAGCGGAGGGCGTCGGTGAAGTCATCCGCCGCACCGCTGGCGTTATGCGAAGAACCGCTCTCCATATCGTTGGCATTTGAAACAGCGCCGCCGCCGCCGTAGCTTTCAAAGCGCACGGAGGGTGTGGTGGCCTCGCGCTCACGCTGGCGCTGCTGATGCTGGTACAGCTTCCACCGCTGCTGAATGACGACAGCGGCAGCGCGCTGCCGGGCCTCTTCGCGCTTGCGCTCCTCTTGATCACTGTACATGATTGCCGTTGGTTTTGTGAGGCAACGAAAATGGGAGACGGGGATGAGCACTTGATAATGAGAGAGGCGGTGAAGTCCCGCTTTTGGGGGGCTTTCCTTAATAAGTAAACGGAAAGACGAATGCGAAAGATACAGGCAAAGGTGAGAAGAGTAAATGGAAAAGAGGAAAAAGCGTTGAAGCGAGCAAAATATGAACATCAGACATGGTGGGAGAACGACTCTGGTGTTTGTTGTGTTGAAATACAGCTACCGAGCTGCAGCCAATTCGTTGAGAGTGAAGGTATTTCGAGCTTTGCTCGAAAGTCCCTTCCGCAACAGAAGCACCGGATCCACATCCGCGAAAGGCATAGCAGCAAACGAGTTTACCGCTCCCTTGTGCGGTGCGGTGCATCGGCCACGCCCAAATTAGATTCGAACTCCGTTTTCGCGTTGTTTTGTTCTCCTGCTACGCTCCGAAGGTGGATGAATGAATTGAACAAGAAGAGTGCGTTACAACGGTGTGCCACAAACAGAGGACACGTCAGTCGTGATGCAAAAGCGCACACGCACAAGACGTAAAACCCCAGAATCCCCACCCCCACACACGCACAGAAACAACAGCAACAACAACAACAAAAAAAAAGATAAATGGCAGCGAATCAATGGAGAGGATAACGAGAGAGGAAAAGTAAACGGGAAACAACAACACGCAGGGTGTGCTGGGAGAAAGCGGTGTTTTCACAAGCGCGAAAGAGAAAAGCAAACAGAAACGAAAACACCGGTGTGACTGGTATTGCTCAGCCGTGAGAGATCCTCATCGAGGAGCAGATTGCAATGTTAGGGGAAAGTGGAGTAAAGACGGCCATATAGAAAAGAAAAAAAATGTGAAGAGAGACGACTAGAAGAGGGCATGCGTGTAAGCGCGTTCCCTGAACCACGACCGAGCAAAACCACCTTTATTTCTGACAACTAACTAATTACGGCACGGCGAGTCGGGGTCTGTGCAGCGAAGGCCTCACCAGACGAGTGCGAGTAGTTCCCGCCATCCTCCTCATCTTCACCCTCTTCCCCAAATACAGCCACACGAATCGCGTGAACGGCCGACTCCAGCTTTTCAACATCGCCGTCAGCGTTGAGCACCTGCACCTGTGCACGGTCTCGCACAAGCACAATCTCTGTATTGGTTGCCTCCCGCAGCTGCCGAATCGTCGCCCCACGCGCGCCCAGCAACCGGCCGATGGCGTGCTCTGGGAAATTTGAGATGAGCCGCACATGTGTCGCGCTGTACTCGCGCAGGCACGACACGATTTTGTTCGTCGCAGCTCGGGCTTCGCGCTCGCTGCAGGAGCTTACTGTCAGCCGCCGCGCCGCCCAATCGACATCGATGCGCACCGGGGAGACAAACAGAGACGGGATGTAATCCAGCAGATTCTTGTTACCCCAGTCCTTGTTGCGGTTCATCATGAAGTTGCGCAAAATGTCGAGAAAGGCGATGTTGATTGAGAAGGGTTCGTTGTGCCGCAGCAGCAGCTTCAATAAGCTGTAAGCGGTGTTCACCGCGTCCGGTGTGCCACGCAGGACCACACTGCCCTCGGCGCGTAGCGAGACGACCTGGTCACACCGCGTTGTCCGCCGGACCGCCTCTAGGGGGGTGATGTACGACGACCCACCGCGGCTCACCGTCGGTGACTGGTGTTCCTCCTTTGTCAGCAAAACGATGGGCGAGGTTAAGAAGTGCAGCCTCTTTAATTCGACAGGGATTATCCGCTCTGTGCGCCGCAGCGCCGCCACCCGCTCGTATGCGGTCTTCACAGCCTCCTGAGTACCCGTCAGCGAGATAGTGTTGCCGCTGCACTGGATGTTCGCGTTCGTCTCCTCCTCGAGCTTTCGGACCATTGACCCACCTGGGCCAATCACAGCACTCACCCACGCATCGTCGGCGTGCACCACACGCAACACGCCTTCACCTTCACCGATTGCGCTGCGGCACAACGCGAAGGCGCGCTCAATCGCGTCTGGCGTCCCGGTGGCCAGCACGACGCCGCGCTCGCGGTCGATGCGCAGCGATCGAAGGCCGCTGCCGTTGGCGATGCGGGCGATGTTGCGGCCTCGGCGGCCCAGCAGCGACGGCAGCACGGATATCGGGACCATCATCTCCCGCTGTGTGAAGGTGTTGAGGTAGGCGCGGATGGCCTCCTTCGCCTCGGCCACGTTGTGTTGCCGCCCCGTGATGGTGACGCCGCTGTCGTCCGACTGCATGCGCACGTCGTACTCGTCTTGAAAACGATCGACGGTGGAGCCGCGAGGGCCGATGAGCTCTTTGCGGAGCTTCGGCTCCGCGAAGAGAAGCGTGGTGGACGTGTTCCTCGCCTCCTCGTCTTTAACGATGGCGGCGATGGCGACCATGCAGGCCTGCGCCTCGGTCGTACCTCCAACGACGAAGGCGTGCCCGGCCGGCAGCGTGTCGATGCAGATCGCCACGCCAAAGTCCTCCTGTAGCTGACGCAGCGTGGCGCCGCCACGACCGATAAGGGCCTGATGGTACGTAGGGTTGTAAGCGACGTGTTGGCTCTCTGGGAATAGCAGCGCGCGAATCTCCGCGAGGCGGCTCTCAACTTTCTCTAGCGCAGTGTCGGCATCTTTCTGCTGTGCCCGGGCTTCGTCGATCTTCGCTGCGTTGTCGTCTGTGGCTGTCGCGGCGCGGCGCTGCTGATTCGCCAGCTCCAACTCCTCCAGTACGGTATTCAGCTTCATGTGCAGATTGCGAAATTGTTCGTCACGGGCCGTGCGCTCAGCAAAGTCCGGGGAGGAGGCGTTAAACTCTATGCGTGCCTTTGCGTACGCGTCTTCCTTCTGCAGCTTCTCCGCCTCCTTCGCCGCCACCTCCTTCTTAAGCTTCTGCACAAGTTGCTTCTGCTCGGACGCCTTGCCGGCGCCGCTGCAGTTTCTCAGCCTCTCCTGTTCTGCCAGCAGCTTGGACTCAGCCTCGCTGTGCGCATGGCTGGCAATGCGCACTTCATACTCAAGGTCGGTGATTTTATTCCGAAACGAGGCGCGCTTGCCCTGATGCTCTCGCATGGACTCGAGGGCACTCAAGATGCGCCGCCGCTCAGTGTGGAGGTCGTTGATCTTTACGTCGAACTTCTGGCGTGCGTCTGTCTTCGTCGCGTTGCGGCTGCGAAGCAGTGTGTCGAGCTTTGCCTTCAGTGCACGCCTTCTGTCGCGGAGATCTGGAAGCTCTGCCCGCAACACTTGTTCTTCCCTCAGTGCCGCGACGACGGCGGTGTCGACGACCTCACGTAGCAACATGGAGGTGGGGTAGCGCGACGGCGGATTGACCGTCATTGTCGCCGCCTCGGCGGCCTCCGCAACCTCCGTCTGTGGCATAATTTTTAAATTACTGCTGTGTTACGAGATTGTTCGTGATGAGGAACACAAAGCAAATCGTGATCAATGGAAATTATCTACAACTCAACCAACCCAAAAGACGGAGAAATTAAATGAACAAACAGTTTCGGACTTAGAGGTCGAGAAACACGGTGAGTGCAGCTTATCTACAGAGCGCTCGTTGAAACGCAACAGAGGCTAGCAGTCAATCTACAAAGACGAATACAACAACAAAAGAAAAAAACTGTCGAAGACACTTAAAAGGGAAAAGGAGGAGGGGGAACGAGTGGACTCACAAAGGGCAAAGAGCCGTCACCTTTGCGGTGACCAACAGGCGTTGCGTTTAAAAACACAAAAACAAGATGGAGAAAAACGCAAATGCCTCAGAGGTGTGGTAAGAGGAAAGACGGAATGGTTCGCCAGAACGGAGAACACGTATTTGCGTGTCAGAGTAAAATAATTTGAATGAAAGTAAAGGTTGTTGGTGTCAGTGGTGGGGGTGGTGAGAGGGGGGTAAAGAGGAAATCAAAAAAAAAAAACAGAAGATATCACTGAAACCGGAGAGACGAATCTGCAGGGGCTGTGCTACGCGCCTCAATCACACATGCGACTGTTTTGTGGAAGTCAACAGAACCACCTTTGGAGATCTGCTGGTGTGTGTGTGTGTGTGGTGTTTGAAGCGTGCGTGTGATGTCAGGAATAAAAAGGGGGACGGGTGGAGAAAACAATTTACAGACAGAGTATTGAGGCCGTTTCGAGGGGGGAGGGAGACAAACGAGGTGTTCACACGGCTTAATTTGCGCCACTCTGAAGGTACACGGCTAATGTGCGAGACAAGAACGGCGGCAAAGGAGGAAGGGAAAAGGGGGAGCAAAGGGAAAAAAGGGGAGGAGGAAAAAGACCAGCATAGTATCGGAGGGAGCGTATTCGGTCAACACTACACGAACGTACAGTGTACGAGAATATTTCAAAAGCACCTCCTGCGTGTCCAGTTTCGGCTGAAGATTGGTCTGATTCGAGGTTGTGACTTAACAATGAGTTGACGGAAAATGAAAGCGGAACGCACACGCAGAAATCAGACTTCAAGGATGAACAGGTTAGTTTTCGGGTAAGCCTATGGATGTCGGACTCATAAACAGTAGAAAAACAGAACGATGATGCAAGTGGCACATACATGCAGCCAACGTGACTAAAAAAAAAAATAGGAACAAAGCACATGCCTCAAAAAAACCATCCGCGCTTACTTCACGCATCTCTACTATTGCCCCGTTGTCGAGTGGCTGGAGGCGGACACTTCACTTGCAGACACCACGCTTAATGTATGGTCCTGCGGAGACGTGGAGCATCGGCACCCGCCTCCTCTGTCAACGCCGAACCGCTCGCCAGCGCTGGTGACGCCTCACACTTTGCCAGTGGAAGGGGGCTGGTCAGTGTGCTGCTACTGGCAATTGCTGCCACGGCGGGGGTTGCTGCTGTTGCCGTTTTCACGGGGGCGAGTGGAAGTGGCGAGTTAGGAGCGGGAGGAGCTGCCACATTGGATGCAGCAGCTGCAGTCGTAGCACTTTTAGTAGGAACGATCGGCGGTGTTTGCCGCAGGTCGGGTGAAGTCCATCCCGTGGCGGAGTGCCGCTGAGCTCTTTCCTGGTCGCGCTTCTCTTTCGCCTCCTGCGCTAGTTTCTTCTCCATCTTCTCGAGCCTCTCGAGTGAGTAAGATTTGATGGGCAGCAACTTCGGCTTGCATAGCTGCAGCTGCATGTACTTCACCTCGGAGAAGATGAGGCCACACTCTGGGAGGACCGGCGCGACATTGTCGTCAGCGGCTTGCGCCACAGCAGCGTCTTCCATGGTATTGGTTTGTTACAGTAGCGGCGGATAGCTCCCGTTGCTGTTTGTATGGAATGCAGTGATTACTGTGACAGAACGGCAACGCGGGTGAAACCATTTGGGGGAAAGGGTTGTGCGGGAAAAACACCAGTGGGAGGGAGCGAGTGAGTGGAAAACTCAACTCAGCTGAACACTTACGAAGAAAGCCCAAAAAAAGACAGGAAGGGTTTTGTCTTCTGGCGCGTGAACTCATTTCGTCCACGAAGTATTAGAAAGAGGCAATGAACACGTACACTACGACTTCTCATGCCTTCAACTCGAATTGAAACAACACCAGTGATCTCAGTGTAGCCTAAGCAGAATCAAAACTTGCTTAGTGCGTTTGCGGCTGCATTCCTTAAAGCAAGCACAGCACTAGCAGCCACCATTATGACGCGAGTTGGAGTTTCACTTACCAGTTTGCCTTCGTCCATGTTTCATATTTATGTATTGGAAAAAAAAAAAAGTCTCAGTGGAAATCGCCTTCTGCGAGACAATCGCACTAGACAAAGTAAACCAGATGATGCCTTTTACCCTTTAAGCGCCTCTCCGTCACCGAAATGAGAAGCCCGCTCAACACATAAACAACACGAAGAGTAGCGGAATGCCTCGGTGGTTTTCATCGGGTTCTTTCTCAACAAATCAGAGCAACGCGTTCTCTGTGTCTGAAGCGAGAAAGCGGGAAGATACTTCCAGGCGTGCTTTGCCGCAATCCTCTCCCGTTGTTGTACCGCCCATCTACCGCGTGTGCGCGAGCGTACACAAGAAAGGCCTATTACTTTCTGTTATTTAAAAAATCACCGAAGCTCTTTTTCCTTGACGTGGATAGTGGCAAGAAACGTGGGGATTTCCGAGGTGAGATCGGCCACACCCTTCACCAGCGTCAAAGCACCACGAGAAAATAATGAGGAGAAGGAGAGAATGAGGGGTGAAGGATCAGAAAGGCAAAGGGAAACAGAAACAGCGTGTCAAACGACACAAGGTGCCGTCAAGCTTTAGATGCACTTTCTTTCTTCCTTCCCTCTCTAGACAACACGGCAATCTTGCCTATTTCCTCGCTGCACTCTCTTAGAAGAGCGACATCTCGCCGTCCATGCCCTCCGCCTCCTCCTCCTCCACCTCCACCTTCGGGCGCGGGCCGTTGGACTCGAGTTCCTCACCGGCGAGGACGTGGGCGAGCTGCGCCTTGAAGTTCGACTGGTTCACCGTGAAGGTCTGCAGGAACTGCTGGCGCCAGGCGATCTTGCCGCCCTTGATGACAAAGGCCATTGGGCACGACATGACGGACAAGTTCGCGACACTCGCGTAAGCCTTGCTCACGGCCTTGCCATCGTCGTAGATGATATGGGCCGGGGCCAGACGCAGCTGCTTCTTCGTGTTCTCATCGACAATCTCCTTACTGAGGTATTTCTCCGTCTTGGCGATGTCAGCATCGGTACTGACGGCGATGAACTCCACCTTATCGGCCAGCTCCTCCGACAGGGTGGTGAACTCGTCGTTGCACACGTCGGCGCCGCGATAGAAGGTGTTGAAAAAGTACAGCACGTACACCTTGTCCGCACCGATCGAGATCTTCTCACCCTTGATGGGCTGGGCGGAGTCGACATTCGGCGCCTCTTTGCCGAGGGCGGCGTCGTCGCAGTAAGTTTTGATGTCGATGTCCGTCATGGTGAGGAAGGTGTTTAGAAGAAGATTAATGCGTGTGTTAAGTTAGCGAGTGGGAGAGCGCGCGTGATATCTTCGGTGTGAAAACGACGGATCAAGTAAAAGAGGGAATTAAAGGGCATAGCGGAGACAAAACGAAGTTAGAATGACGGCCGACATAAATTGAATTGCCAAAGCGAACCGAAGAATCACAACGACCACGACTGATCAAAACCGCCAACCCGCAAAAGACAGCTGAATAGGAGTGAACATGTCTTCAAAAACTGAGTTTCGCTGCACACGTTAATGAAAAAAGCTCAATCAGCTCAAGGGGAAGCAAAGCAAACTGTTATTGCAGAGCTCGGCGGCTCTTTACGATGTGCAACCCACTCATGATGTACTCAGGAAGCCCACCGCGCTTCGGAGCAGGGAAAGAACTTCCATTGTTACCGTGCGTTTCACCAATCGGGCGGGGTTCTACGATTAGTTGCAAAGCCGACACCGCGAGCATAAGTAGTGAAAGAAGCAGTGAAAGCGCCTACAACAAGATACGGCTGCACTTCGCACGACAAAAGACAAATAAAGTCGGAAAAAAAAAGAAAGGGAAAGCGGAGGCGTGCGGCAGACATTTGGTTCGAGCTGCGACTAAATTCCTGGGCAGCGCCACATACGATGCAGCAGAAACCTAGTTTTGCGGCGTGGCTGAAGGCATCAAATAATTTGGCGGTACAGTAAAACACAGGAACGCGCTTTCAAAAGAAACCGAAATAAGCTACCACGAGAGTCCTCAAAACGAGTAACCCCAATTTGTGTAAATCCAAAAAAAGAGAGAAAACGTGTCGGTTTCGACAAAGGAAATAGTTGAAGCGAACACTCACGTGAGTAGTGACACTGAACACTAGTCCTCGTGGCGCAGGTAGCGTCGCTCCATGTGCCCTTCAAAGTACTTCGTGTTCAGCCGCTCTCCTGTTGCCTTCTGCATCCGATCCTCCACCTGGTAGAGACAGCTCTTGTCCCAGATAACGTCCTTCTACAGCGCAAAGATCAGCTCCATCTTCACCGTGCAGATGCACTCCCAAACCGCATTTTCTCAAAGATGCTTCCCAATCGTCGCCATCAACTGTGCCGCAAACATCGAGTCCGGCAAGTACATCGGGAAGTAGCCAATGTACACCTGTACTCAACGAATGTCCTGCAGGCAGCTGGCGTCGTCGCGGCTCAGCGTCTCCAGCCTTATATAAACCTTCATCTAGACGTGCTCCATTTCGTAGCGGATTACATGCAGCGGGTTGCCCAGTTCGTCCATAAGCGTGTAGCTATAGCTCGGATTCATCAACTCGATCATGTTACGCACGCTCTCTATCGTCAGCTTATGATGCGCCACCAGGTGCTACACCAGCAGCGGCGTCACCCACTCCACAGAGACAGCTGACTTATTGATCATCCACACCGTCAGGATCGACGGCGTCTCGAGGATGCCACCATAGCGCTCCATGCACACCCACTACGTCAGCATCTTGCACAACCCGCAGTTTTGATTGCATTTGGTCTAGCCCGCCTCGTGGATTACAGCCGTTATGAGTATCGTTTAGTTCTCTGGAGGCTAACAGTAGGACAAGGACACGTCCTTCTTCACCATCCGGCCTAACGGCGCGACACCTTGAGGCCGCCCGCGTCCCAGTCGTATTCCCACAGGTCCGTCATCAGCTGCCACCCCAGCGCCGCCGGCGCCGCCCCCCCGATCGGCGTCTGCAGCAACACGATGCTCGTGACCAGTCCTAGTGTTTTTCGCACACCCCTTTGTACAATGGCAGCAATTACCACTCGATGTCCGCGTAGGTCGCGTCCAGCTTCGCCATCGATATCCCGGGCTCGTTCGCGCACAGCAGCGCGTCCTACGGAGATAGCGCTGTTGTAACCACGTGCACACGGCCCTCCCCGCGACCCCGTTCTACCGACCGCTGAAGCACCGGCCAGCCACATTGCCACGTCGTTGTCGGCGCGACACCGCACCTATAGCGACCGTGTCAACACGGCCAGGCGCGTTTTGCGGCCCAGTAGCTCTCCCGGCAGCTGCATCTCCAGCGCCTGCGGCTCCGCCAGCTCGTTCGCGTGCGCCCCGCCAGCTCGTTCGCGTGCGCCCCCGCCATTTTCACCGGCATCATCGTCGGCTGGTATTACCGCGCAAGCCCCACGTGATGCTGCAGTCTGCGCAGCTTCTAGTGCAGCTCCATCAACTCCTCCCAGGTCTGCACCATGCGTGCGTGCGTGTGTGTGTGTGTGTGCGTGTAGGGTGTTCGATGTGTGGTAATTATGGTGTTTGGTGTGGTTGGCGTAGCGAGTAGGTGCTACAGACGGCGAGAATGTGCTTGGGGTTAGCTTAATGGGTAAAGGGTCGGATGAATAGTATGAACCGTTCACATATCTGCGAGTTCTGTGGCAGCGTGGCTTCAAGAGTGGAGAGAGGGAACGAGAGTCGATAAACAAAGGGGGAAACGAACACAATAGATGCAGCGAAAAGCACTGTGGACGTCGGTAATGGCAATGGGAGTAAAAGTTGTGCTCCCATTCCAATCCGCCTTGAAATTTGCAAAGCAGCATAAGTAGTTGCACACACCCGTGCATACACATTCATTCCACTTGTAGTCTGCCACTATTCTCACGAATAAACCCAGTTTGATGTGTGAATTAGACGATGGGTAGACGCCGGAGGTGCCCGTTAACGCTATTTCCACGGAAGCGACGGTTTGAACGCAAGTGAACCGGTGCTGTGGGTTGATGTTTGGTTCTTGCTATAATTTTGATTTATGCGTGGGTAGGGGTTGTCGAGGCAATGCAGACCAGACTGAACATAGCTGCTCTAAAGATCTGGACGAGGGTTATCTCGCCGTGGATAGCGAAGTGCAGCAGTGTTCAGCAGAGGAGAGAGGAGAGAAAAAAAAAATGAGAGGCAATGAAATTATATTTCTTCTGTTGGCGACCGTTGCTCTTGGTAGAACAAAAGGTGCCAATACAAGATCGTCTGAGCCGCATCGGGAAGCAGAAAGCAAAACACCTAAAAACAACAGCAACAGCGAAAAGAAAGGAGGCGACAGACGGGATAATACTGCAAAAAAAAGCTCACTCTATTCTGTAGTTGTCTGCACGTCTTCCTGCGCCACATCAGCGCTGGGCAGACCCGGCGGGGGCAGCGCAGTCGCGCGGCGACGAAACTCCCGCACGGCGGTGTTGCCCCGCACAAACGCTGCATCGACCGCTGCTGTTGTTGGAATGTGCTGTAGAGTATACCCCAACATCACTTCACAGTACTCTTCTGCAGCTTCTACTTTATCTGATAGCGGTGGCAGCTCAGCCGCTGCGTTGAGGTCCGCCGCGAAGTCGCCCGTGTCGCGCAGCAGCTCCGTCAACTCCGCGTACGCAGCGAAGGCAGCGGACGTCAGAGGAATGCCACTCAATTTGCTCTGCATGCGTGCCGCGAGGTCTTCCACGCACCGCGGCAGCCACGTGATGTCCCCGCGCGGTCCGAGGCTTTGCAAGCGAATGCGGCACACGTGGACCGACGCCCGCAGCAACACGCAGCGCTGAGCAGTGTCCATCGGCAAGTAGGCGGCGATCTCGACGAGAGATAAAGTGATGGTCAACAGCGTGGCGGAGAGGGCGGCGGGTGGGAGTTGCGCATCTTCCGGGGCTTCGCTGATGAGCACAAGAGCCTCGAGCACTAAACCTGCGGTCTGCTCCGACTCGTGTAGGAGTTCCGTCTTTGTGATGAATAGCCCCTCAGCTTGGGCACTGTTGTGAGACGCAAGAGCAGCAGCACCTTCCTCAACTCCTGTTCCCTCCTCTTCTGTCCGTTGAGCAAGGTTGGTGCAGGCGTATACGAACGCGAGGTGTCGCAAGCAGCGCAGAAGCAACGACGTCAGCAGCAGACAGAGCCACCCGGTGGGGAAATCACCCGGGACGGCACCGCTGGCTTCCGCTGCCTCGCCCGCTCTCCACACGGCGTCCACAACTTGGCGCACCTTTGCCGCGCGCTGCTCAATGTGGCGCAGGGCTGCGCGGCAGGTTCGCATCACCTCCTGTCCTTCCTCCCCAATCGCCTCTCCGTTTTCTCCTCCTGCTGACGTTGTCTGTGCTTCTGTCATGGTGCATATGTCGTGTACTTTCTCCGAGAACAGTTGGCACTCGAACTCCAGCAGGCTGAGTGTCCACGTTGCGGAGCCCTTCTCTCCTGCCGTCGCGTTGGACGGCGGAAGATGCACCGACTTTTGACGCTGCAGGTCTTCGTTCACGTAGCGCAGTACCTGATCCACCGTCATACTCTGTGTTCGAGTGCGCAGCTCGCGGTATCGCTGCGCCCATCGCGCCTGTTGTTGGTGGAAAGCAGCAAGCGACCAAGCTGCGTTTTCCACCCCGGAAGGAGGAGAAGCCGCCAAGCTTTCTTCGCTCCCTCTTTGCATGTGCGAGTGTGCGACTTCAAAGTCTTGTGCGAGGCTGCGTGGTGGCCCCACCACAGAAGCACTTGCGTGAGCATCAATGTTGTTAGAGTTAAACGTTGGTGGGCTGAGCTGGGAAGAGTCACCGAGGCACACACGCGGTGGGGGTGCATTGTTGTAGTTCTTTGTAGGCGCTGGCGGAGACGCTTGCCCGGTCGTCGTGCCGCGCTCTGACGGCGTATGCCAGTCTACCCCCGTCGGGCTCGGCAACAGTGGGCCAGCCTGCATGTGGAGGGTTTCTGTGGCATAGTGCTCGAACAACACTTCCACGTTGGTTTGCAGAAAGCAGTGCGCCTCGAGGGGGGAGGAGAGAGCGGGGGTGATGGAGAGCCATCCACCGCTGCCTGTGTCAAGACCCAAAACCTGTACATTCCACCCAAGATTGGCGTTGCGCAGCAGCGGGGCAACGAGCGCCAAGGTCACCAGCACGTCTCGCCACGTCACCCCGCCCTCCACTGTGCAAAATGGAAGCCCACAGAGCGTAGTTGCCTGGACGTGTGCGGCGAGCACGCGTGTGTCAAACAGCCACACACGCTGAACTGTAAAGACGCATACGGCTGGCTGAATAGCGCTGTCGAAGGGGGACAGCAGCAGCTGGTAGGCGATGCCGTTCGCGGTGTTGAAGAGAACGGCTGTAGGGACCGGAGGGCAGAGGGGGAGGGCGTCGAGGGGGGAAGCAGCAGCATTGATCGGAAGAGGTGCCACCTCGGAACCCTTATGCGGCGCAGTGGCGTGGCGGTCAGCAAACTGCTGCAGCTGCGGCATCACTGATCAGGTTTGTGGTAGATGACGAAAGCTAGCGTGGAGTTTTCTACGGTGTGCTCGTATTTTGATCTCTGTGACAAGTAGCAGAAACGCTCGACTTCGTCCGTAATTGTCTGGGTCTTTTCTGTCTAGCGGCAACTTAAAGCGTGCGTTATATGAACGCCGTGGTCGTGTTCCCGGTGATCGGCTGCTCTTTGTAGAAGTTTTTTTTTTATTTCGTTAAAGCAGTGGTCTGTAGCCTTGGGTGAATTGATGGCTGTTCTGTGCGGGGAAAAAACCGAGCTTCTCCTGTCTGAGACCTTCAGTCTGATAATACTATGGTGAAAGGGAATATATATATATATATATATATATATATATATGAATATAGTTGTTGGGTTTTTCAGAGAACGTCGGCGAGCGAACACGAAAAAGCTCTATAGAGACGATGCTGAGCCTCGTGATTTTAGTGTACTTCTATTTAAGTCTGTTGTCCTGGAACTGTTCCGTGGGATCGACAGCTGGTGCGTCTATTAGTGGAGTCTGCGAGGTGATTTGTCCGCGCGTTCTATCACGTAGACAAGTGAGTGCTGTCAGGAGATAAAGGCTGTAAACGCCAGAAAAGTGCAGAGAGAAGAAGCCTTACGGTTGACTTTCGTTGAAACTTATGAGACAAAAACCGGCTGCGTCTATGTTCTTCTGATAGTCGCCAATACGGCGGTGGGGAAACAACATCAGTCGGAGTTGAGTTGTAACCAAAAACAAGAGGAAAAAGGAAAGGCAAGGAGAGACGCAACTAGAATGGAGTCCGGGATTATAAACAATCAGTTCGGAGGAGCAGGGTGACAAAACACAAGAGAATAGGAGTTGAACAGTGGGCTAAAGTGCCTTCTAATTCGTTCTATTCGGCTTTTTCTTCCCTACTTTTATATGTGGCAGTTGGTCAGAACAGCAAGATTCTGCGTCTGTGCTGCGTAACCGCAACCGTATAAGCTACCTTTGAGGGCTTTCCTCCGTTTCGCTTTTGTCCTTTATCGTAGCGGGGCCGCAACAAGAAACACGCCGTTTGTCCCCCACAAGTTGATGGACACAAGCAGAAACCGCATACACACACAGACACACATGCACGCAATTCCATATTGATAAGGAAAGGCGTCACTTAGTGGAGCACAACAGAGTTTTCGAGGAGGTAGTCGATCAGGAGCTGAGGAAAGGCCAGGCGAAAAACAGAGAGAGGCATGGAGGTGACATACTCCGGCACGTGACACGGACCAAGATGGACCGGACTGCTGCTGGTCATGACGCTTGGGCTCTGCGAAACTGTGTAACGCACCACCATTTGCTCCACATGCGGCTTCGCAATCTCCTGGGCTGCCGTGCCGTACAGGGAAGATTCGAGCTGCACACTGAGCCGCATTTCTTCCACATCCTTCTCCCCGACTAAACCTTCCAACGCCACCGGAGCACCGAAGACAGCACCGGAAAGGGTCGCACGCGGCGGGGCGATACTCAGAATTCGCAAATGCGACGACCGCCGTGACTCTTTCAACAACAAGCGTCTCGTTTCTGCGTCCGCCAGCCGCAGCTGGAAGTTGTCGCGGAAAGGCGTCACGCGCTGGGCGACCTCAACGCTGTGCAGTAGGCTCTGCCCATGCATGGCCCGCCACAACTTTTCCACCCCCACGGCAGGGGCCGTATTAAGTGTCAAAGCGGCCTTAGCGGCGGTCTGCGGCCGCTTCTTTCGGTGACTTCCATTACCGCAGCTGCCACCAGAGCCACCACGGTTCAGCGCGGCCGAAGCCTCCTCGGCCAGCACCACCTCGCCGAGCATCAGTATTGTTGCCTCCTCCGTGTTCGCCGCCGTGTTTTCTTCGTCTTTCGCCCTCAATCGGGGTGGTGCCCGCAGCAAAAGTCCGTTCAGAACCTCAACATCTTCTTCCTCTCCCTCCTCTTCTTCGCGACCATCTTCCGCTTCAAACCGTGTCTGCTGGTCTGTTGCGTCGGACGTGGTGTTGTCATCGCTGCGAGAAGCTGATCGACTGCGCTTGCGCACACCTGCCGTCGTGAAGCGAGTTGGTGGAGATAGCGCTGTTAACGTTGTTGTATTGCTACAAGTCGTAGTGGACTCGCTTCGTCTTGCCCATGTCGTGCGCCGCCACTTAGCCAGTGCGGCATCCGTGGAATCCATGCAGTGCTGATCTACCGCCTGCACCATCTCCGCGCAATTCTCCGTTAGTTGGTGCCGCCGCTCCCATGTTACGTCGCCGTCGTCGTAGCCGTCCCACTTAACGGCGTACTCGATGCTGCCGTCCTCATCGTTGATGCGGCGATCCCTCACGGCGGCCACGGAGTAGTACGCCATACGGATTCGATAGCAGTGTATATTTTTTTTATTGTGTTATAAACAGGAATGCAGTGCTTTGAGGATCGGTAGTGAAGCTAGATGAGGCGGCAGATAGAAATCCGTGTGTGGAGAACCTACTTGAGACTTAGCTAGGGTGTTGTCTGTAAGTGTGTAGATTGTCCCGCCTGCTGACGACAGTTGCGCTTCCTCGACGCAGCCACTTAGACTAGAGAATAAACGAAAAGACAAGTCGAAAACCAAGAGGCAAGGTTGCATTTAATTGAGTGTAACTAGCATGGACTCTTTAAAACTGGTGTTACCTCGGCTACTCTTCGGCCCTGAGTTTACTACTCGCCGCGATTCTCTTGACGAGGACTGAGAAGCCGAGGTTGGAAAAAACTAGTCACTAGATGACTGAATACGTGAATGAATGAATGTGAGCTGCTGGCAAGCGGCGCGCAGACGTTCTCGTCGTGGAAGTTGTCAACTTCGCACAAATGCTGGAGATTCGTACGTATTATAGAGGAGCACCATAGCCTTTGTCAGAAAGGGCTGTTGTTTCGTTTCTTCCGCTTACAGGGATGTGACACACGCCAGGAGAAGGGGATAGAACAAAACAAACGGGCATGTAATCACACTATATAAAAACTCAGCATAGCGAAGGACGAAACCATCGCCTTTGTGGTCGGGCACTACATCGTGACACTGCACATAGTCAGTTTGCCTTTTTCCAACACATCGGCTTGTACGTCCTCGCAAAGCTGCATCACAACTGATCGAAAGTGACTTACGGCACGACACCAAACGCCTTCCCATCACAAGAGCACACCAGAAGATGTGTGGAGCACCACGCCGTTTCTCCTTTCTCTTTTCAAGCAACGCCTTCGTCATCACAAAGCACAAACAGATCTCTTACAGAAGCTCCACCTTGGCGCCGAGCTTCTCGAAAAGTCCCTTCAACTTCTCGGCATCGTCCTTGTTCATGTTTGTCATCACCAAACCCGGGCACTTCTCCACCGCCTTCTTGGCGTCCGCAATGCTCAGGTTCGTGACGGTGCGGAGCTCCTTGATCAGCTTGATCTTCATCTCCGGCGCAAATTTCTCCAGCTTTACGTCGTACGTCAGTTTCTCGATCTTTTTCTTCTCCGGCTTCGGCGCCTCCGCGGCAGCCTCCGCAGCTGGCGCGGCAGCTGCAGCGGCCGCTGGTGCCACCATCACCGCACCACCACCGCCGCCGCCGAGGCCCTTCAGCAGCGCCTTCTCGTAGAAGTCGTCACTGTGTCCTAACTTCTTGAAAATGAGCCGCTGGAGGTCAGATACCTCCTTCAGCGTCAACTGTGCGTAGGAGGAGGCCAGCGCGTCCAGCTTAGCGTTGTCAGCTGGCGTCGTCGCACAGCAGCGGTACGACACCGTGCAGCGCACCATCAACCCACTAGCGACGAGAGCGCGACGCATAATGAGGAGGTTGTTGCTTGTGAGTATTTTTGTTTTAATAAGGAAAATGAGACAGCAAGGGATGCTGTACTACTAAGAAAAATAGAATCTGCCTGTGATGAGCTGCTACGGCTACAACTACTACGAAGCGCAGATAAGGGGCTCACGAGTGTGTGCACTGGATAGTCACTAAGATCATGGAGCAGAAGAGAAGATTAAGGTAGGAGAGGCGGTCGGACGTAACGGTGATGTTTGCATGTCGCATGCACACGAAAAGCCCTTACGGTTTTCGGTGTGTTGAAATCCTCCCCTTGTGAACTTCAGTTTTCACGTGCTCTAAAAGCTACCTTGTTGGACGGTCACCCGGTTTCAGCCGCCAGTAATAGCAACGCGGGCGAAGAGCAGGGAGGCAGTTTGACTGCTAACAACAGCACTACTGTTTCTTTCTCTAACGAATCAAGAGAGGTTTTCGTATTCGTCTAAGGGACAATACTTCGTCAGTTGACAGCCGGTTTGTGCAGCTAGCGTCCTTGTGATTTGGTAAAGCAAAGGCGTTCCACAAGAACATATGGCGGGATTAAGACGATAATGAAGCAAACACCGAACGGAGATATCTCTAGTTTCTCCCTCCTTGACGTCACAAGCAGCCAAACATCTTGTTTCATCACTTCACGATGAGTTGTTTGAAGAGGTATCCTTCCACGCGGTGTAAGTGGGTGGAGGCGGCACCCCGCGAAACTCCTCGTAAAACCCCGGTGCCCAGCTTAGAAGGTGCGTATAGAACGTGTAGCTCGTAACATCGCCCTCCTTCTTCAGCCGCTTCGTATAGCACCGCTCGATGATGTCCTCCGAAATGTTGAGCTGATGCCCATTTAACAACTTCTGATGCTGCAGGGTGCGCAGAACATCGGCCTGAATCATCGACGTTGCTTGCACCAAATAGTCCACCGACACACAGTGACCCTCTTCCATGGCACGTGCGACGGCCATGGTGACTGAGTCGGACCAGTAGCTCAGGTAGAGCTTCTCACCTAGGTCACTCAGTGGCTTCTCCGGCGTACCGACTTTGCCCTCACGGCGGGACAGCTCATAGCTCAGCTCAATCAGAAAGCGACCAATACCGCGGCTTTGGTACTGAGGCAGCACCAGAATACACGACAGGTTGTACGGCTCTGGAGTCTGCTTCTCCTTGCTAAAGTAGCCCAGTACCTGCAACCCATGTGTTTCAATAGAGCAGAGCACATAGAACAGAAACGGTGTCATGTCGTGGTCTAATGCCTTGTGCTCCAGAAACAGTTTCGAGAGGAGGGCGAGGTGCTCGCAGAAGGTGGGTTCCAGCGAGCCGTCGAGCTCCAGTACCACGAGCCGACGCACCGGGTCACGGTAAATTTCATTCCCTGGAGGGTGCCGCAAACAGTCTTGCTGCAGGTGTCGTACGACGGCCTCGTTGTCTAAAAACGGGCGCAGGCAGAAGGGACAGATGTGAAGAGAAAAGGAGCGGGTGGCGATGGGCCACTGCCGAGCTGGCATTCCGCTAGTGCTGTTGGTATTATTGTGGTTGCCACTACTGCTGCTGCCGCTGCCATGTGTTGTGCCATTGTTCGATGCACTGGAGGCAACACTGTTGCCTGCGTTGTTGTTACTGCCGCTGAGGAGGCCGCCTGTGGAACAGCTGCTCGACTGAATCAGCTGTAGCTCTGTGCTCCCCGTTACACACTGTGAGGCAGCGGTGAGGCGTTGTTGCACCTCTGGTCGGGCGAGGTGGTACGGGCTGAAGTACCACGTCTCCACCTCGTACGGCCCCATGCAGATGGAGAAGATGTTCTTAGTGCGCGAGAAGAAGGCACTATCGCGCCGCGCACGCATCTTCGAGACTTTCACGAGGTGCGGCTGTGCACCGCCACCCTTCGCATTTGCGGATATCTCCGTTGCCCCTGCCGCCGCTGGTGCCACCGGTGGGCCATCGACAGTCAGCACCGTTGTTTCTGACGTTGACTGGTCTGCCGCGCTGCTCTGCCGGCGTGTCTTGATGCCACCGGAGGTATGTTGTTGATAGTTGCTGCCGCGGCCGTGGTGTGCGCGGCCCTGGTGGCGCTCCTTGATGTCACTCGCTGGCAGCCACTGATCGAGGCGACTGTCCTGTTCGACGTAGCGTACGTAGTAGAGGAAGGTCCCATTGGTGGAGTCTTCGGCCACCTCGAGCACGATGGCGGCGTGAAAAGTGCCGTTGAGGAGGGCGTACACCTTCTGCTTTTCCTCGAAAGCTGGAAGAGCACCGCTGGACATGTAGCGGTAAGGAAGAAGCACCAGCTCAATTAGGTTGATTAGTCTTACCAGATTTGGAATAGGCGTGAATTTGGATGCGCAGTGCACTTGAGTTTTTGCGGGTGCTGTTGCGTCCAAGGGCAAGGCAGCAAGACTCTCTGTGTGCTCCTTTGCTGCAATGTGCGGGGTTTCTCGTATTTGCTGACCGCTCTTTCAAAACAGATAGTAACTAGACGGATAAATGATGGCAAGAACACGAAAAGTGCGACAGCAGTCAATAAAAGCTGCACGGCACGCTCTCTTTTACATCATGCGCAGTCTAAGCAAAATCTGCGTCTGTGTGCTCACTGCAAGCGCCCCCCTCACCGAAATCTCTCATTGCAGACAGACAGCTTGTAGTAGGTGGCAGCGGCAACAACAACAAGATTAAATCCAACGGTTTCGCTGAATAACACACCCTTAAAAAGCTGATCGAATACTCGATGTTGCCCTCTGCTACTTCTTCACCCTCTTCAGTGCGGATATTCGTCACCACAAATGCAAGTTTTTGCATTACCATTATTACTATTAGTATTCTTTCGTCAACGGGTCGTGCAGCTGTCAACCTGCCAGTTCAAGACAGGAACAATCGTGCCTGGAGCACCTCTGCAACTCAGAACTCGACCGACAAGTATATTACTGTACCTCCTTGGCACAAAAGGGCCCTGGAGAAAAAGAAAAAATCAGAAGGAAACGAACTGCAAAAGAGACTCGGCTTCAAAAGTTAGAGAGATATTAATTATTGATACATGCAAGGAGGCACTCTCGTCTCATTTATTCATTCGTGCCTTCCGAAGACGTAGACATCATTTCGGTTTATAAGCAATGATGTTGCCCATCACATCAAGGAATTTCCCATTGTCGACGCGGGTGATCAGCTCGCAGTTGCGCCAGCGGCCCCGCTTCGCCATCGACTGCTCCGTGCCGTACCAATCCAAGCATGTCTGCCCACGCGTGTTTGAGCCGTGCATCTCTACAGAGCAGTAGGTGAGGAAACGGTCTTTGACGCTATCTGGGTAGAGGGCTGTCACCATCGCCACGGCGTCTGGAATGACGCACGTGTCATCCTGCGTGACCTCAGCATCGCCAGTGTCCGCCTTCGTGCCGTCAGGGTGCGGTCGTGTGAACGTCTCCAGCCGCTGGAAGACCTTTTCGATGAAGACCTGAATCTTATTTTGCTCCCTACCACCGTCTTCGAGGCGGCCAACCCACTTATCGTAGAAGCTCCACGTCATCGGACAGTCCACAGTGACTTCCCACGAAACGAGCCGCACTGGCCGCATGTGGCGCTGGTTAAAGACGACAAACGCCGCCTCCGGGTCGCAATGGATGTTGAACTCTGCCGTCATATTCGAGTTGCCCTTCGCCTCGCTGGCGCCACCCATGACAGTAATCGCAGGCTCTGTCTCGCTGCCCAGCACGTCGAACACTTCGGGGGCGATACGCATGGCCAGAGCGACATTCGTCAGAGGACCCAGGCAAACGAGCTGGTAGACAGTGTCCTCATCAGGCTGGGCGTCGCGCAGCAGCTCCACAATGGCCAGAGCGGCATGCGTCTTGGACTGCTTCGCCACTCGCGCTGAGGCCGGGAAGTCAGCGTCACCAAAACCGTCCTTGCCGAAGCCGCCCCACTGCACCGTCTCGCAGTCTACCACAAGCGGTGCCTCGGCGCCCTTGTAAAACGGGATGTCACGCTGAAACACGTCGAGTATCTTGCCCAAGTTCTCCATGCCCTGCACCGGGTTCACATTCCCCCAGACCGCGGTGATGGCGATGACGTCGGTGTTCGGGTCCGCCAGCGCCGTCATGATGCCGATGGCGTCATCGCCGCCGCAGTCGGTGTCGATGATGATCTTTCGCCGCGGCATTACTACGAGAGGAAACAGAAACGAGGGTGATGCGAAGAAGTCCGCGTGCAAAACGTACTCAAGTGCGCCACACGTTTTGACCTCGTAATGCACGATGTCTCCACTAGCGGCAATGTGCACAGGCGCTTCGCAACCGTGTATCTACGTAACAGGTAAAAGAAACCAAAAATGAGGGAGAGGCGACGCAGTGGTGGTAACGCGTGTGTTGAAATCAAGTAGTCTCTTCGCTGTTAATTAGATCAATGCTGCACAACAAAACCGCCACTTGCCGTTCGCAAGTCAGCGGTGTAAAGAAAGACAACGACAAAAAAAAAAAGGTGGGAGGAGTGGGGAGCACAGGATCGTTATTAGCGTCTTGTTGTGGCAGTGGCAGTAGCAGCTGTGCCTCAGTTGGTTCACGTCCGGCGATGAAGCCCATTCAGCTGCGTTACTTGATCCGAGGCTTTGGTGCGCAGCGCTACGTTCATCAAACAAAACCGCACAGCTTTGCATTCGTTCACTCAGACACTGAATCAACAAATTTATATTTTAATTGTGAGGACCGCCTGCTGCACGTAGGCGCAGGGCTAGCCTTTCCCTTTTCCCTTGAGCCAATTCGTACTTCCTCTGTGTGCGCACAATGCAAGCATTTAAATGGGAACAAAGCAATTGTCTATATCTGATCTATCTAACGCACAAAGCTTACGCACACACATCATGTCAACTTTCAAACACGTCCAAGCAGCAAATCACAACCTATGACTCTCTTTCGCAAACAAACCGAAATGCCTATCATCGTCACTTTGCCTCCGGCAGCCCGTAGTAACGGTAGTGGCTGTACTGCCGCTGCGGATCATACGCGCCGCCGTAGCGCTGCAACAGGTAACTCTTCGAAATTGCATTGTTGCTACTGCTGCTGCTGCCACGCTTCCCTCGGACACCGGTAGAAGTGCCACGGCGTATGTGTGGACTACTCGTGCGACGCGTTGCGGCAATTTGCTCCATGAGCACCTCATACGCGCTCTTGCGGAACACCGGTGCCCCAGGCACGGCCGCCGAAGACGTTGCTGCCTTCTTCGCTGTAGCTGTGGCAGGTAGCAGCTGCTGGGCGCCTTGTGCAAAGGCTTCTCAGCTTGCATACCAATTTGATTGATTCTCTCCACTGCATCTGCCACAGCGTGTCGGCGTTGCTCCGCTTCTGTTTCCCCCTGCCGCGCGTAGGCAACGGACTGTGTCAGTGTAAAAGCAGTGGCGTTGTCGTTACGCAACAGCCCGACATCGTGGCGGCCGACGTGCTGCAGACTCTGCGCGATGTTCTTCATGAGCGTGCAGACGTCGTAATCGGACAGAATAAAGAGCCGGCACACCTCGTCTCGAACCCTCTCCTCTACTTCGAGGTAGCGGGTACCCTCCATGTTCGACTGCGGACAGCGCATCTCGTTTTCGTGGGCTTGCCATGTCGCGAGAGAAATCGGCTGCACAGGCTGTGGTGCGGGAGCGGCAGCGGGTGCGGGTGCAGGTGCAGGTGTAGGTGTAGGGGCTGATACAGGTCCTGTAGCTGGGGTAGACGTAGTAGTCGCTGCAGCTGTCGTTGGCGGCGCTGCAAGGGGCGGGGGTACAGGTGGAGCTGTCGCTGCCGGCGGAGGCAGGACGGTCGCAGAAACCGCGGCGGCCGAAGGCGGCGGAGGGGGAAGAGAGGCGGCCGGTGGTGGTGGCGGCGGCACGCCAACGGCATTCGAAGGAAGCGTAGGAATGGATCCTGAAGACGGCGGAGGAGGAACGGAGGCGGCAGCCGGCGGAGGCGGGAGCGGCACCGCTGCGGGTGGCGGCGGTGGAGGGACGGCGGTTGCGGGGGTGGGGGCAGGGGTACGACTGCAGCTAGCGGAGGAAGCGGCACTGCGGCCGGTGGGGGCAGAGGCGGTACGGACATGAGGAGGCGTGTCTCTGTGTGAAAGTCGTGTTGAGTCTATTTGCTCAAAAACAGATATGATGCGGAACTGACACTGTAAAGTGTGCCGGCAAAGTTTTGCCTGTCCGTGTAGCGCTGCGTAGCGCCAAATAACAATGAGAAGAGGGTAGAGGGTCAGAATCGTGCACGAAGATGGGATTACAACTCAAAGAGGAAGCGGCACGTAAGGTGTTTATGGGGGGAGGACGCGTAAACGGACGTCGCTTTTTCGTTTCTCTTCCGCGCCGTTACAGAGTGCCGTGAAGCAAGACGTTCGACTGAGTCACTCGTAACCCTACTAAAACGGAGTACAATAACGGACATGTCGATAGCCGGCGTGTCAAATCCTTTTTCTCGACGAATCAAACGTCAAAGAGATCTGCTTTATTTTACCTATTTAAGATGGCGATACGTAGCCCATTGTACAGAAGCAAAGGAAGAGCACCTACGTCCAGGAAAAGCGGAAGTGATTAAGAGAACTTACAACGTAACGCGAGTATTGAAACAAAGTTCTGCTCCCTCACTTAGGAGGTATTCTGCGTTTTGGCGTTCATCTCACCGCTGTCGTACAACTTTTTTGTCTTAGGATCATGCAGAATCTTGTAGGCTTCGATAATGCGCTGCATCTGCTTCTTCTGCGTCTCAGCCTCCGCTTCGGGGTGCACGTCGGGATGGTGCAGCCGTACTGCCGCACGAAACGCCTCTGTAATCTCCTTCGGTGTCGCCGCAAACTCTTTCCCTTTCAAGCCTAGCAGTTCGTAGTAGCCGAGTGGGTCGGCATCGATGAGGTCGGTGCGGCGGCGGTTCTTCGGGTCGAAGTGATTACCGTGCGCCCGTGCGCGATCGCGCGCCGTTTCCTCCTTCACTCGCTGTTCGAAGGCGTCGCGGGCACGGGCCTGGCGGCGCAGCTCTTCGCGATACTCGTACTCCTCTTTCTCCTCCTCCTCCGGGGTCCAACGGTAGCCGGCACTGTCCGCCACCAAATTTAGCACCCCGACCGACTTCAGCTGCGCCATCTGCCTCGCGTGGCTTTGCAGAAAACGCGCACGCGAGACGGCCTGCTGTACGGCGCCGGAGGAGACGCCCGCGATTAGCGCGGCGGCCGTCGCAACGCCCGGCTCGACGAGGGGGGCGAGGCCCAGCAGCGTGCCGACAGTCATCGCAGCAGCCACGCCGAGGCGCCGTCTGCGGTGGACGTGCAGCACCGGGCCAACAACTTTCCCCGTGGCGCCGCAGATAAACGCAGGGACTGGTGTGGCGTGCGACACTGTCGACACCATCAGCTTAAACAGCGGTAGAAAAACGGGCCTGATGCAGAGTGCCTCGAGATGGATGCTTGTCACCGTGACGTTGCTCTTAACGAAGGTACCGTGGAACTTGCGCAGCTCACGGTCGATGCGATCAAGAACGAGACGGCGGTTGACGCGTCTTTCGATCACCGAAAGCGCGGTGATGGTGGACATCGTGAAGGGAATGACGACGGGTTTGTGCTCCATCCTTTCCACCTCGTGCAGGAGCTCGAAGCGGGAAATGAGCATCGACGGCACGTGCGTGCCTGCGAGACACTGCTCCACGACGTCAAGGGGCTCACGGTACGACGCGGAGACCTGGTTGACCGGCATGAACTCGCCAAATGGGTAGCTGAATTCGTACCGCGGGCCCTCAAGCCAGACGAAGTTGTGCGGCTGAGTCAGGAAAGTCTGATCGCGCTGGAGAAGCTCCACTTTAAACGTGCCACCCGCCGAGGTTTGCGTGAGCCAGAAGGGCATGAGGAAGCGTTCTACTTTGTGGATCTCTACAGCGGTGCTGTGGTGCCGACACACGTTGTCCACCGCCTCGGCGTCTGAAATCCGAAAAGGGATGCCAAAAGCTTTCTTGTTGATGATCGTCTTCTTCTTTTCGAGACGATCGGCGTTGACGGCAAAGGCAGCCACCGCTGTTTCGTTTGAGCTTCCGCGTCCGCTCTGTGACTCGTCAAACCACGAGCTGAATGCACAACGTGCTGTGGCGAGTGCGCTATCACAGGTACTGCTCTTGAGCCTCGACGAATCAAACGCTCGTTGCTTACCAGACTGGCGCCGAAGCTTTGCAGTGAGCCAAACAGCTCGCATGTTGCTAATATGAAACGTAGCTACCCAAAGATATGAGAAAAAATGATAACAATGGCGGAAATCTGAGAAAGAAAACTCTCCCAGACTGCGTTTTGAGAAGCGACCGAGATCCGATCAAGCAAACACAAATGAGTTTCAGAGTAGCAAGCAATTAACTTGCACAGTTGCGGCTATACACATCTACACAAGGAAGTAAGCAACGTGCTGTGTTGCTGTGGAGAGCGTTGCGCACCAACTCCAGTTTCGAGATGAGGCCATAAGAGGACGAAATAGCACTGGAAGAAAAAAGTGGGATAAACGTGCCAGCAAAGCGTGTAAGGTGGTCGTGAAGAACAGCAACTGGTGGGAAAGAAGATTCAGCAGGCGAGAGCACCATCGAAACGAGTTTGCCTCCTCTACCTCCACTGGAAAGTCCACTACTTTGTGCAGCAAAGCACGTGGGAGGGAAAACAGCTTTTTCGTCTCTTCAACAAAGCCTATATATGAGTGTGCTTAAGCAGAGCAAATACCTTTTCGTCGCATTGCTGTCGAGGGCCTCTTCGACTGATAAGGAGGAACCAAACGCCAAGCAACGACGGTGGTGCGTACACGTGGTGCTACTCAACGGAAAACAACAAGATAGGCAGCTCGCGCAGACAAAACGCGCACACTGAACAAACAAAATGCGTTGTCGTTCTTTACATACGTGAAAACTACTTTACATTTATGGACAGTTTCTTTGCGATCGGCGGCGAGACCACACTTTCCTCTTTTACTGCCGCCATGTACATATCTTCTCCTAAATATGGTGCTTCCTTCCTCTAGCGGCTGCCAGACTTAGGCCGTGCGTCCTGCAAAAAGTCCACCGCCTTCGCCCCTTCGAGACTTACCGTCGGCGCGTTGCCCAGCAGGAGCGTGGAATTGATGTGCCGTGCGTTCAGCTGTTGTATCGTGTGCGACAAAAACGCGGCGAAGCGGCGAGAGGCCGGTACGAAGGGGTCGGGACACCAGTGGTAGGCAAGGGTGGCCAGCAGATCTACAAAGAGGCCGAAGGACAAATAGCCGGACGTGGGCACCTTGCGCTGCCGCTCCAGCGACGGGACGAGTTTGCGGATCTGCGCGGTGGAAATGAAAAAGCGCGGCCGCAAGCTGTCCGCCATGAGCGGGGGTGCCGCGCCGCGCTCGTTGCCGTCGCTGAGGTAGCGGCAGTCGTCTAAGACGGAAAGGAGCGTCATGACGGACAACTGCGCAGAAAAGCGGCCTCCGCCCTGCAGCGCCATCGCCCGCTCCTGCGCGTTCCGCGACGACTCCTGCTGCTTCACGTAGAAGAGGAAGATCCGAAAAAGATCCTCGTTAAAGTACCGCAGCACGTTCTGCGTCTCGGGCATCGCCAAGTCGCGGTCCACGGCAGTCATCTTGTCAGCATTCGGAAGCTGCAGGCGTTGAAAGAGACGGCGGGTGCTTTCCACAAGGCCGTACTCGCCGTTCTCCGCCGCGGCGGCAATGCGGACGAGCAGCTCGACAAACTGGATCGGAGTGGCGGCGCGGATATCCATCTCCTGGTACGCGACTTCGCGCAGCTTCTGAACGCTCATCTCACTCTGATTCCGTGCCGCAGCCGTGAGAGCGGCGTCGAGCTGCGGCGACACAACGCGGTCATACTGTGCCACAATCCACTCCCTCGGCACATCCAGTGGACTGACGAGGATTCCGCTGAACTCCACAAAGCGCCAGAAGGCCACCTCCGACATCGTCTTTGCGTTCTCGCCGGCGAAGCTGAAGAAGAGGCGCGAGACAACGTCAACACCGTCGCGCAGCACTGCAGGCAACGACTGCGACACCGTGAAGTCCCACATCCCCGTCTCCCTTCTTAGCTGCGGCTCCTCGCGCAGATCGCTCAACGCGTTCGGGGCCATTTGCCAGAAGACGCGTCGGTTCATCTCCTCCACGAGGAGGATTGGCACGCCCTGCAGGCGCTCGCTGCCAAGCCGAGCCTCTTCCTCGGCAATCACAACGCAGCTGTCTACGACGTTTACCTCCGCATTCAAGGAGGCCTCCAGCTCCGCCTGGGTATTCTGCAGCCGCTGTACAAAGTCCCCAATGTGCGCCGTCACCGCCGCGGAGTCAAGCAGCATTTCTTTCTTGCCCTCTCCATCCCCTTCAAGTCCTTCTTTCTCGTCTTGTTGCCTTTTATCGTTGTTGCAATTTGCCGCTCCACTCGCCAAGTTTGTCGGCTTGTCTGCACATAACTCAACGGTGTTCGCCAGCGACGTTTCGCGGAACTGGTCGAGCTCGGCGGCGGTCTGCAGTGTTGACTGCTTCCACCGGTGTATCAGCTGGCGCTGCCGCAACTCCCCCAACGAGCACACCAACAAGTCCTCTCGCTCATTCAAGAAGTCTGAGGGCACCAGGACGTAGCGCAGCTTGCACTGCACGGCGTACTCGCGGATGCGGCGCAGTCGCGTCTCGATGCCCATCGTGCGCACCGAGAGCACGTTGGAGACAATGTCGGGGAATACGTACTGCAGAAGGCACAGGTAACGCTCTCCATCAGCGAAGTCGGGGCCGAGGGTTCGAATGGGCTGAAACGGCGCCTCGCGGCTCTGCACACCGGCCAGCACGCCGTTGACCCAATGCCGCAGCAGCTCCAGCGGTGAGTCGGAGGGACCCCCTGACTTTTCCCCCGCACCCTCAGCACCCTTCCGTTGTGAGTCTGATGGAGAGAGGCGGCCCTCCACGGCGTCTGCTGCCGTGCCCATCGCCACAGCGGCGATGCTGCCGCTGCCACGGTTAACACAATCGATCTCCGTCGATGCGGCCCTCTTTGACCCCACAAGTATGCGTGACAGGCCGTCGTAAGTGCCGAGTAGCTGCAGCAGCCGTGCTACACTACTCGTAAGAAGTCGGTTGAATTTTTTCTCCTGCTCAACGCGTTCCTGCTTTAACGCCTTGACTTCCTCTGTCAAGTTGGCGTTGATCAGCGTCACGCCGGCCAGCTCGTCAGTTGCGTCCTTTGCGCCCTGCACGAGGCGGTCGGCGCGGTAGCACTGCAGCTGAAATTGATTCTTTGCGTTCTCCAATTGAAAGGCGGCTTCATGCAGCCGCTCCGTCAAGTATGCGCTGCGGGACCGCTCAACCAGCAGCTTCCACTGGTAGAAGACGGACTGCTTCCGCAATAACGCCGTCTCCTCCGTGCTCCGCTTCGCCCTGCTGTCGCTGATGAGTTTGATGAGGCAGTTCTGGTGCACTTGACTGCGCCAACCGTGGAAGACGGTGACGAGGCGCACCCTCCTCTCCCGCTCCATGAGGCGCCGGACGACTCTGCGGCGCTCATCGTTCGCCCTCACGGCGTCCTCAAGGGCTTGGCGCAGCTCCAGCGTGGACTGCTTGCTCGACTGCGCCTCGTCAACGAACATGGCGTGGGTAAAGTACGGGTTGTCGTTGATCACATCCGACTCTCGTACTTGCAACTGCACCGCCGGTGAGGCTGTGCACGCCTGGCCGGGGTCGTATTGACAGTAGAGCGCCGGGAGCAGCGCGTGCATGACAGCCGTCAGCGCGGCGCTGCGTGACTCCCGGGCTAAAATGCGCAGCCCCCACGTGGCGATGGCGGCGCGCGTGGCCGCGGTGCCATCTGCTGCGTACTGCGCTTCTTTCAGCATCGCCTCCACGAAGACGCTGGCAGAGTAGTACTGACTGCGCTGGGCACTGAGACGGGCCACCAACTGCGCGTAGCGATGGCGGCGAATACGCGCGTCGGTCTCGTCGTCGTCCGCGGTCGCTCGCTCTCGCTCCTGCACACGGCGCACCGTGTTTGCTGTCCCGTGTCCGTCTCGATCCACGTCGCTGTCGACCTCCGCCACATGTTCTCGGCGTGGAGGCGACGATGCGGCGGCGGCGGCTGCAGTAGAAGGCCCGGTTTCGGCTGCTGGGAGGTTTCGAATCGCCGAGAACTTCGACGCCCTCAACGATGACGACACGCGGCCGCGCAGCATCACGAATTGCGGTGGGTGAGTTTGGAAAGGGTACCGGGTGATCCAAGAAGAAAAAGAAAATCAAGGACGCACCGCTCTTGTAAGACCACACCCACAGAAGTGGGAGAAATGTGGAGCAAATACGAGTTGGTGCTTTTCGAACAAGTGATACAGGGCATAAAGCACACTGTGATCATCAGAAACGAGTAACGCGATTGTAAGATGGGGGGAGGGGAGGGGAATGAAGTGGAAGAAAGAGAAAGCAGTAGCAACAATAAAGCACTCGCATCAGGCATGCATTGCGCGAGCTGCCACAGTGTGGAGTAGTTCGTGAGCGCGCTGCGTTCTAAAGCAGAACAAATACGGTCAAATGGCGCAAAGGCCGTCTGGAAAAGGGATGTAACTGCCATGCGCTACGTGCTGGTCTTCCTGTCTGGTGCCTTCTTTCCTTCCGAACTAAAACAACGCCTCTAGGCAGCATTACGTGGTAAAAACTACAAATTGAAGCAACCTGCAGTTGACAGCTATTTTTTTGGGATGTGTTCGCTTTGTCTTTCTAATGGTAAGAAGCAGCAATGGCCGCCGCCTATCCGTGTAGCAGCACAGGGCAACAGCATAGTGTGCAGGTGGGAAGAGGGTGTCCTCAGCACCGTTACATATAAATTAAAAGACTAATTTACATTCTCGAGATACAGGCAGCGACCGAAAATGTCGAATAAAGAACAACAACTGAGGGCCATCGGTTCTAAGAGAGACATAAAGGAATATCATTTGAGTAAGAAGTCCTCCGTACCGATGCAACGGAAGATCGCACAGCGCACGAAAACGCTGCACAATAAAGCGGTGTTGTTGTTGTTGTTGTTTTGTCGGAGCCACCTCCGCAAAGCCAACCGCTATCAAATATGAGATTTCATTCACTGGTTCTGCTTATTGCGCTGATATGCCTCAAAGCTGAGGTCCAGTGTCAGTCGAATGTTCGTATTCTGCGTCCGCATTTCCCGAAGCTTCAGGCACGCTGCAACAATCTGTTGTCGGATGGAGTCATTGTTTACTAGCTTGGCAGAGGGCGGACGCGAGCTTTCTGCAGGATCCGTGCCTGTGTCGTCACCGCCGGTTGTATCCGTCTGCCGTATCTGCGGCAGCGCTAACGGCCGCGGCGGAGACGGCTTCAATAAAATCACCGGCGTTTGCACAGGAGACGCGGCAGCCGATGGAGTGACAGAAGTAACAGGGGGATCGGAGGAGTTAGGTTGTTGTAGTGGTGTAACGAGCGGATGGGCCGCTGTTGTTGAATTCTCCCCTGGCGTCAGCGGGGGCTGTCGGCGTCGATTCAACGGTGCTTTTTTCCCTCGCGGCAGCACCGGCACGGTAGCGGCCAGCGACTCTTCTCCGCACTCTGCCAAACTCGTTTCGGAACTCCCAAAAGCAGAGCTCTGGCCGGTGCGCTGTGTGGCGCTGAATATCTCAAAGTCGTCGGCTATGTCTTTGCGCTTGAGACAGTTTAGTTTGATAGTCGTATGGCGCAGCTGGTCGATCCCGGATGAGACAACCGCCGCCGCTTGCAGCTCCGTCACGGGCGTCAGCGGTGGTGTCGCATGTTTGATAGGCCGACGCTTTGATGATGCTGCGGTTATACTGCTGCCGCTGTTGGCACTGCTGTGACCATTACTCGAACGGACAGGCGGGGGCCGCTGCGGTCGCCGCGCTCCGCCGGAGCCCGTTGCCTCCATGGAGTGCTGCTGTACTGCGGGCGCCGCCCCGCCATCCCGCGCATCCGCCTTCTCCTGCAGCAGCTCCAGCGCCTTGTCTTTCATGTGCGACAGACGGAGGAATGCGTCTTTGGCACGTACATTAGGGTTTTTGTCTGGGTGCACGCACACGGCGAGGCGCTGAAACGATTTCTGCACGTCTTCGGCACTGCCACGCAAAAGCACCTCGGGTGGTACAGAAGGGTCTAAAAGGGCCTCGCAGATGTCGTCATAGCGAAAGGGCAGCGGGACACTTTGAGGGTTCGACAAAACGCGGCAGATGCGGGCCATGCGGCTGTATTTGGTAGGATTCAGTTTTTCGAGGGAGTTGTAGAGGGAGGACGCGTTCGCGACATCACCACTACTCAGATAGTTGCCCGCAAGACGGTGCATGAGGGATGTCGCATAGCTTTACAACTGCGTGTTATTCTTACCCTTTCTTTTCTTCTGTTGAGGAGTGTGTGTGTAGGCTAACTTAAACAGAGTTTTGTAGTCAGCCTGTAACCTTGCTCTTGTTGTTTGTATTTCCGCGGCACAGGAAAGCCGCGCACCTTAATAAGTAGGCAGTGTCCGTACAAAAGTGGCATTCAGAGAGGCAAAAAAAAAAAAAGATGGAGAGGAAAAGAAAAAGTTTTTTTTTTTCTGCCTGTAGTGTAATTGCAAGTCAGCTGCGTTTGTGTGAGAAGCGCACGAGTTCTGGTTGGCCCAGTCACCACATCGTCCATCCACAACACAACGCAACGACTTTTCCGGATACAATGTCTTCATTTTCTTCTCATTTGGGCACAACAGAACCATCGAGGAAAACGACCGGGGAACATCACTGTCGAACGGATATTTGCCGCAGCTGCCACACCATGTAGAGCTGCATCTGCACGCACAATGATTGACTAATTGGCGCAGAGAATAAATCATTTCTCCTCGAGCTCGCACTTTAGTTGTATATAGTTTTCGAGTGTCTGGAATTTTCAGAACCAACTTCTCGTGCGATCAAACTGCTTACGGAGGTCGGCCGCATCTTGTGAGTCCTTGCCGTACCGCGTACCATCTTTTTTAAGCACTCCAACAACAATAAAAGGATACGTGTTGGCCGTCTTCACGCCATCGCCGAGGCGCACCTCGAAGACCGGGTACTCCAGCTGATTCTCCCAGTCAAGTTCCTTGCTCATTCGCTCGCGGAACTGGCAGCGGTAGGTGATCTGCAGCCAGTCATCCTGCGACATCTGTCCCATATAGCACGTGACGAGGTTGAAGGAATCCACCTCGATTTCGTAGGTACTCTGCGCCCCATGCTGCTTCAGAGACTTCCAACTCTTCTTGGTGAATTCGTCGTTCATCCGGATCTTAATCTCCTTCAGAATGCGGTCCGCCTCGCCGTGTGTAGTGATGCGCTGCAGCGTCTTCAAGCAGTCTTGGCTCTTCTCGTGCGAGAGCATCTTGAACTGAATAAAAAGTTCCTGCAGCTGGGCAGGGTCGAAGTCGGGGCGACGGTCCATCAGCTTGCGCATCGTCACAAAGCGCCTGAATGCCTTCTTCATTCCGGCGAGTGATGTGTAGCGGATGGGGGTGATGTCGGGATCCATGATGCAGTCCATCGAGGCAAAGCGCATCTGCTTCATCCACTGTTCCTTGTCGAAGTCGTAGTCTGTCCGCTTCTGCGAGGCGGCCTGGCTGTCGACCTCCCAACGCGTCTGCACACTGCGATTCATGTTCATGTAGCGCTGCTGCGTTAAGACAAGAGATGGTGTGAGGCTCGTCTTGAGAGACGCGTGCCGCACCGGGGCGGGCAGCTGACGAAACATGGCTGAGTAGAATGGCCGAGGCGAAAATGAGTGTGAAAAGAGCAGGGGGGACAGAAAATTGGAGCCAGTAAAAAGAAAGAAAAGAGAAGATGCGGTGAGAAGCAGCAGTTGCGCGGATTCTTGCTCCCCCAACTCTGTGTGCTTCACCTGTTATTCAGCGGACTGTGTTTAATGAACCGAGTAGCTACGCTTCTGAGACGCACTGCTTTGCCACAGCTCACTAAAGATGGTAACGCATCGCATCGATTATCACAAAAAAGGGGAGGGCGATTCAGGGGGAGAAAGGATGAAGTGAGTACGTTCCCCTTACGCCGGCAGGGAGGAAAGGCGCTCAGCGCAGTGACATAAACCAATACGAATTATTTTTCCCCCTTACCTTGCCTTCGAATTGAAGGCCGCGTTACTGTACTCACGTTGATGGTGTAGACCCCAGTCTAAATTATTCATCTGATTGTGCTGAGTAGGAAAAGAGACACACACACTCACAACACGAGCCGCTTGCACATGTCTTCATGACTAGTTTATTCTCCACGAGTGCAAGACGTGCCGTTTTTGTGGGGGAAAATAAAGCGGATAACAGGCTGCCCAGAGCAGCGGTTAAGTGTAAAGCGAAAAAAAAAAGCGAAGTTAACGAAACATCAAAACAGGGGGGCAAGGTATCGCAATCAGTGAAAGCGAGAAGCGATAAAACACACGACAATGAGTGACACTGAGTTTCTCTTCCCCCAGCTGTACCTAACGTAGAGATCATTGTTACATCCTACGTCTGAAGGTAGCTTTCTAGAAAAACAACGCTGCTTTCAAACAGGCGCAAGCATCCGTTGTGAAGTACCGACGAGAGAAAACAAAACAAAGGGACTGGAAAGCAATTAAATCACGATTGCAGAAGACAGCGCGGATTGGTCGCGGCACCCACGCACAAACGAAACAGCCGAACGAAGAAGCACTCATTGACTTAACTAATCACTACTGTCCCTCTTCGGGCAGAGAACCTGCATTAGGTTGGTGAAGAAGCTTCCACGTCCACGTGTGCGCGCAGCCACGCCTTTTATGAACTCACGGTGGAGGAGACCCATCCGTATGAGACGCAAATTGTGGGCAAGATACCCTGCAAATACTGTACTAAGCACCGCCGTCACCACTAAGCTGAGGGAAAAGAGCACATACCGCAGCATGCTTTCATTCGGCACCACCACCGCCAGGAAGTAGATGAGAAACAACGAAATGACAACGTTGTGCGTCGTAATCGCTACCAGAGAGAGGAGGAAGTAGCGCCGGTTGAGTTCGCCGATGCAGCAGCCCAGCATACGGCAGTGGTGGTCGAACTGCGCCACGCAGTTGTTGCACCGTCGGCAGTGCCCCGCCAGCGACGGTCGGTAGATATGACACGTCATACAGAAAGGGAGGGTCGTGCAGTACTCGCTCACCGGGCTGCTCGAGACGGAGAGCGGGACATCGCTCTTCGGGATGATGCCCGGGTTGGAGAGCGACGTGAGTAACACAAAAGCAGCACAGGTCAGCCCTGATAGAAGGACGATCACATCCGGCAACTGCGTCATCGCGCTGCTGTGCAGCAGGTGTGGGTCGGTGAAGCGGATGGAGCCCCACAGCAGCACAAACACCGCCGTTCCTCCAGCGAGGGCGAGCAACGCTAAAATCCAGTGTGACGCCTGCGGAGACCAAAGCAGGCGGCCTCTAAAGAAGGGGCGCAAGTTGCCGTAGGGTCGGATTTCCGTCAACCTGCTTCCGCCGGTTACGCTTTCTTGTTCATCGTCGGACGAAACGAGCTCAAAGTCACTCATAAAGAACGCAAGAGAAACTAAGAAAGGAGGAAAAAGGGAGATAACGGCAGGTAAAACTGGGCGCGGCGCATGCGAGTGGACAAAGACGCTATAAGCGGTGCCAACCCAATGACGAGCGTGCTGAGTGAAAGAATGGACGAATGTGACAGCAATAGAAACGCCGAAAGAAGTTTCTCTTTCCAATTCAACCCAACAGCAAAACCAGCACGAAAGCAAAACGTTAACACAACGCAATGAGACATGCGCAGTACCGCGTGAGGGGGTGGGAGGAGGATACAAGGAAGATAGAGAAACGCGGCATTCAAAGCTGCACTAAGATACGCGACGAGCCGAAGTCGAAGAAAACTAGAGGGCAACACAAAAACAAAAGAGTTGAAAGGGCAAAGCAAAAAGCACTCGTTCAGTTAAACTCTTTTCAGTTGACTGCTTTCTGCGTACATAAAGGCGGGTTTTCTCTCTTTTGAACAGGTTTGTTGCTACTGTTGTCATCAGTGTCTTTGTTACGAAGTAATGTACAGAAATAACAATGCACAGTGAAACTCGGCAAAGCTAACCAGAGCGAAGGTGCACGTTCAAGGTTAATCCTTGACCGCAGCACCTTTGAGACGCTTAAGAATATCTCCAATGCCCACTCCGTTCCACGAATCGACCTCCATAATAAAATCCAGAGACTTACAGGTGTCCCCGACAAAAAATGAACAAACTTCTTCCTTCGACATCGCATTCAAGCTTGCGCACTTCTGCAGCACGATGAGGGATTTCCAGCCTGCGCAGACAGCCTCATGGCCGAACTTCAAAGCGCGATACACTGCAGAGGCGAGCGGTAGCTGGTGGGGGGCGGTGGCATCCACAACAAAAATGAGGCAGTAATAAGTTCTCTTCTCTGGCGTGTCTTGCGCCTTGCGCGATGCGATGAATCTTTCCCACATGTTCACTACCGACCCCCCCAGCTCGCGTATCTCAATCGTGGAGCGTTCGTTTCGGGGCAACGTGAAAGTCAGCTGTGTCATCTCCTGCCCCGTTGTTGGTGTGCACTTGGCAGGGGTGCGGCGAAGCTCACCGTTGTTGAGGCACTCCAGCTGCCGCACCAGATCCGTCTTGCCGCTACTCTCCGTGCCTAGCACGTAAGCAACAGATCGCTGCATTTACTTCGGTTTGTTTCAAGGCACTCAAAACCTGTTTCTGTTTTGTTTCACTAAATGGGTCAGCAGCGAAGAGAGAACCGCATTCAAATGGTGGGTTCCGCAGCAAACCTCTGGAAGTGACGGAAAACTCCGATGAAGGTGCGGTTCGTGCTGAGTAACTAAGAGAGCTACAAAGAGAGGGAGCTTTAAGAGCTTATTCACCGCAACTCCGATCAAATCAGTTTTCAGGCAACTGCTTGCTTCCTGGAAGCAAAGCAGCGCAGAGTTGGTGGTGGCTACGGTGTTCTGGCAATACAATCTGACAGCACACAACATTAAAGTTAATCTGACTGCGCTAGAAAACATCAGACAGCATAACCCTACTAGAATTTCCTTTCTTTGCTTTTTTCTTTTTCAAGAATGCGAAAGGCTGTAAAGTGGATGATAGTCAAAGAGCACGTGCGGAAAATGCATTGCATGATCAGCAATAAGCCTCAACACAGCGATCCAGCGTCGGACCAGGGTAATGGAAGAACAGAGAACTGGAGTATTCCGCCCCACCCCTCCTTCTTGGGAGGATTGTTAACGTCTACCTCGGTGGGTGGTGTGCGAGATAGCTGCGCCGCTCCTTTCTTCGATCAACGCCGTCTGCCTCGTCTTTCAGTCTCGTTGCAGCAGCTCGCAGTGCTGAAATGCGCGGCGACACCTTTGTCTGCTGCAGCTTTGCCCCCTGCGCCGGTGCACGGACAGGAGTGCGCAAGAAAGCCGCAGTTGCTGGAGTTGTTGTGGTGGCAGCAGCCGGCTTTCTGCGCGGCAGAACCGCGGTGATTTTTGCCTTGAATCTTGAATCGAAAGGAGGCGAAGGCAATAAAGGGGGCGACGCGCTCTGGCGGGGATTTGTGGCCCCGTCGGGCGGTCCCGACTGATGCTGTTGTTGCGGCAGTGGAGCAGCGGTACCAGCAGAGCTGCTGCTGTCATCGCAGGTAATGAGGCTACCCTGTGCATCAAGGGAGAAGTACGACGACCGACGTTGCGGCGGCGGCGGTGGCAGTGGGTGGGCGCTGCAAGTGTCAGCGTCGTGTTTTACATCAGCCACTGCTTGCCCAGCGTGGAAGTACGCAAACTTCGCCGCGTCGTCGTCGTCGGGGTGCAGGGTGTGCAGTTGTACCTCCAGACTGGCCAACAACTCGTTCCGCAAAACATCATTCGCGGTGGCGGCGTGGGGCGAGGCAGCCGCGCGATCAGACGACATCTCTTCCGCCTGCCGCCGCTTGTAGGCCCGCACCCGCTCCGCAGCGGCGTATTGCGCCTTGCTGATTTCACTCAACCCCGCTCCGTAGTGGCGGTCGACGTAGGCCTGCGCACTGCGAAGAAGCACCGGCACATCACCAGCCGCCAGCCCCGCCGCCTCTATCACTTCCAGCAGCAACGCAGGGCTGCCATGCAGCACCACCGCGCTGCTCCGCGCTTTCACAGCGTCAGCGACGCACATCTTCACTAACGACTCGCTGAAGTAGAGGGCCTGCCCGGGCGATAGCTGCTGGGTGTCACGGCTCGTGCTGCGAAGCTTCTGAACGTCTCCAGCGACGACAATAACGCCGAAGGCTGGGATGCGGCCCGCTGGCAGAATCACCTCGTCGGCGGTGTACACACGCAACTGAAGCGCGCGTGCGATGGCGACCACCGCCTGCTCCGACAGGTCTGCAAAGCAAGCGCAGGCTCGCAGGACGGTGGCGATGGGGAGTCGACCGACACCGTGAGCCCGCAGCTGCTCGGACGCCGCCAACGCGCACCGCAGCCGCGCAGCCCCATCGCAGGCGGACAGGACGGCGGCAATGGGCACTCCCCACGTCTCACAGTACGTCGCGGCTACCGCGCGCGACCGTTGACCAAAGTGGTCAGGCATGCGGCACTGCACAAAGGAGTTCATACCGATCACCTTAAGCGGTGCGGCTTCAGTGCGGGCGTAGGCACCATTGCTATCCTCTACACGCACCTGGCCACTCTCCAGAAAGTACATCCACTCTGCAGCGAAGACATTGTCGCAGATAATCTCTGCATTCAAAAAGACGTAGGGCTTTAGCTGCAGGCGAATCGTCTTGAGTACCGTGAGCGGTAGTGCTGCAAGCACAGGGTTGGAAGCCATGATGGACGGGGTGGACGGTGCACCGAAGAATTGGGCAAGGGTGCGCTGCACGTACTGGCGAGCAACGTCGATAGTGGCACTGCGAATCGCACCGGGCAGTGTCTGCAGCTCGCGCAGACACGCGGCAAACGAAAGCCGCACTACGACAACGTCGGTTTGGCAGCGCAGCGCCCGCAGCCGCGCGCCGCCGAGGAGAAGTCGCTCCCCATCGACCACTTGCCCAACGTGGTAGAAGCTGAGCGCGTCTGCGAGGTGCTCCTGCGCCGCGGTAAGGGGCGGCAGCGACTTCTTCGCGCTGCCCTCCATGAAATGGGACGGGAGGATGAGGGGCCCTGTCTTGGGCACGTTCTGCGGGAGGTGCACCAAGTCGCCGGCACAGAGGCGCAGCTCTGCTTTGTTTGGCACCTGGGCCAGCTTCCCGGAAATCAACCAAAAGACATCGGCGGCCCGGCGCGGCTCCCCTGCAAAGGCAATGGTGGTCCCTTTTTCGTGGACTTCCACAGCGCCACCTGCTATCCAATTCTGCAGAGTCGCGGTTGGCCATTTAGCAAACAAAGGCAGCACCTTCAAAGCATCCGCGTCGGGCTGGCGCGTGTTCTGCATGGCTGCTTTTCTTTGTCGAACTCTGGAGATGTGCAGCGCCACCAAAGGGGCAAGGAGACGCTGCAGCACGTGTAGACTTCTCACCCGCCGGACATCGTCTTTCATAACTCACATTCAAAACAACGCACCAATGTAAAAAGCAGCGAAGAGAAAACTATAGAGAGATTCTTTCCTGAACTCTGTTTCTTCTGTGGAGAGAAATGGAGCTGTAAAAGGCATAAGTGACCCCCAAAGCACGAAGAGTTGTGAAAAGTGGGAGACAGTAAGTAACGGTGTGAAGACGCTGTCAACTGCGGCCACCCATTGCTCGCCTGCGCACGACAAGGCCAGTCTGCAAAGGCGCGAAGGATAGCCTTTTACCCGAACAAATCGCTCTTTGCCACACACAGAGAGCTTTGAGCGTGTGCACAATTCGCTTCAAAGCAAAGTCAGACCAGGTAAGCTACCGTGCAAAGTGAGGATTACCTGCCTTCTCTCCGTTTCTCAAGCAGTTCATGTCAATTTACAGTTACGCAAAAGCGCAAACACGTTTTGCAGTCTTACTTTACAAAGTTATATATATATATATATATTTGTATTTTGAGGCGTGGCACGTTATGTCACGACGTCTGAGTCTGCAACCCTTTTCGGCAAAGCGAGGACTGCTTCAAAACGCAGAAGACAAGCAAACAGAAAACAACTGTGAGTATTTACCCGCTGTGCTTTCTCAACAGCCAAAGCTTTGTTTTCGACACCGCAACAGGGCAGTGAGGTCGTTGTCAGTACGGTGCTGTACATGCTCTTCTATCGCAATACACATGCGCACACAAAGGAATAAAACGATACAAGTACGAGTAAACGACCCAGGGAACAGCGAACGGACGGAAAACAAACACAAGAAATAAAGCAGGGATAATGACTGAAGTGGTGAGCAGCCATTCACATGCGCTCAAAATTCACGCCCCTTAAGTGCGGCAAAGAGGTTGAGGGTGAGGATGGCATAGTTTAAGAAGTGGGGTAAAAGAACGAGAGAACGGGTGTCGGGAACTCTGCGGAACAGCAACACCGACGAACAAGGATTACGAGAAAGAAATGACACACACACAACTATTATACAAAAACCATCCCTCACGTCACCGTTCAGCAAACACACAGGGCAGATCAAACGGGGGCAAATAACTACACACGCACAATTAGAACTATACAAGTTACACAGTTTCCCGTACGCTCTCCTGGTAGCGGTACACGTTCGTTAAAGCCGGATATCCACCTGCAAGTTGTGTGGCCTTCAGTCTGTGCCAGAACTCACGACGCTCCGGATCTCTCTCGCTTTCGGCGCAGTCTTCGATCTCGTCTGCCGTTGCGGAGCGACTCGTGCGCTCGTGAAAAATGCACCGGAAAAGCGCAATCTTGCGCGTCTGCGAGCGCAGCACAAACTTATTCTCGGTGACGGAGATGAGGCGGTACACCGTGACCGGCTTCCTCTGATTGCGCCGGTAAGCGCGTGCGATAGCCTGGGCATCCACCTGCGGATTCCACCACGAATCGAAGAGCACGACGTGGTTTGCCGCCGTGAAATCCAGCCCGTACGCTGCAATCTTCGTCGACAGCACGAGCACGATTAGGTTCTCGTTTGTGTTGAACTCCTGCATGGCGCGGCGGCGGCGTTCCTGCGAGTCGCGGCCGCGGACGGTGAAGGTGCTCACACGCAGCGCCGTCAGTGTTCGATGAATTAAATCCTGCGACCCAACGTAGAGGGAGAAGATAATGAGCTTCTCCTTCTTCGCCTGGACGCGCAGGACTATGTCGGCCAGCACCCGCATCTTCCCGCTGAAGTTGATGAAGAGATCCAGCTGGTCCTTGTCTACCATCTGTACGTACTCTTCCATGCGGGCAGTGTCAGCCTCGTCGAGGTTGGTGACGCGCGCGGCGGCGTCGGTGTCACGTGCGCGGCTCATAGACCCTGCAGCAATGGACTGATAACTGCCGGAGATGAACGCGAGGTAGCATGCCGGGTGCGTCGAAAGGTGGTGTGGGCGGTGCTCCGTCGCCTTTAGCGAGGCCATCGACTCCTCGGAGAGGCCTATTTTCGCCTCATACTCCTGCTGTACATCCGAGGAGCCGCACACGAGCAAGTAGTCGTGCAGCGGCGGCAGGTCATTCTCCATCTCGCGGAAGACAAAGCCGCGCATCCAGTCCTGGATGTACTCGAGGGCCATGATGGCGTTGTAGAAGGCGCCGTCATCGCCCTCGACGAAGCGATTGACAGCGTGGGCCAGGTCCTGGAAACGGCGCGGCGGCAGCACCTTGCTAACGTCGCGATTCACCCAGCTCACCAGGCGGTAGAGCTCGGTGGCGTCGTTCTGCAGCGGCGTGCCGGAGAGGACGATGCGCAGCCTGCAATGCAGGCGCTCCAACGACTCCGTCAGCTTGTTCCCCTTCGCGGCGACGCGGTGGCCCTCGTCAACGATGATGAGGGACGGCGCAAACCGTCGGAAGCGGCGAAGGAAAGTCCCGAGGTACTCGCTGTTGAGGACAAACACGTGACCCGTGCGCGGCTCCGCTTTGCCCAGCTGCTTCTCGTAATCCAACAGCTGCCGCTCAAACTCGAAGTTGTTGATGCCGTCAGAGGCGACAAAGTGTGCGAAGTGGAGACCGTACGCGCTCCATTTTTCCTTCTCGTCGATCCAATGGCTGATGATCGCTTTGGGTGCGAGAATGAGAATGTCTCGTTGCGTGTCCATGTGCAGGTGGGAGAAGCAGGTCGTGAGTGCGACCAGCGTCTTGCCGAGCCCCATCGTCATTGCCACCACGCACCCGCTGTTCTTCCCTATGCGCTCTCCAATGAAGCCGAGGGCGGAGAGCTGCACTGGCGCGAGCTGGCTGGCGAGCCGTGTTGGCACGAAGAGCGCCGGCAGACTGCTATCACCGAGGTTGATGTTTACGGTGGCTTGGCGGATGGTGGTACTCTGCAGATGCTCCAAGATAAGTCGGTTCAGGTGCTTACGCCTCTCCATCTCACACACCGACGACATGAGACCCGTGCGCAGGTAACAGACGACGCTCGTGCGCTGCCAGTGGGTAGCGGCGCTCTCTACTGGTGTGTTGCCGTGCTCTAGCGACGTGTCGAAGAGTAGCACGTCGCCGACACGAAGTTGGAAGGCCTTGCGGAGCTTCTTGATTGCCAAGTGGCAGCCTTCAAATTCGCCGTTGATGACGGAGAGGACTCCGAGGCCGCCGCGAAAGTCTCCCTTGTCGGTGTGCACCGCGGTACGAAAGTTGCGGTTCACCGTGACGGTGCTGAATACCGTCCCGCATAGCTGATATTGTGCTGGGATGGCCACCTTCTGCAGGTGGTGGTGCATCGGCGCCATTTTCTCATAGAGCCGGTCGAGGTGCTTGAGAAACGGCTCGCTGCTCGAGAAGACGCTCCAGTTCTTACGGCTGAACTCGGTTTCACGGCACTTGTGTTGGGTTGGGTTTGTGAGGTAGTCGTAAAATCCGACGATACCGGTGTCGGGCGGGACGCCGCCGTTGGTGGCCGCGCGCAGGTTCTTCTTCGTTGCTGCCGGCTCTAGCACCGCCGCCGCCGCCGCACAGATGTCGTGCGGAATGGTACCGGGGAGGTACACCGCCACTATCCGCTGCCCGTCGCCCTCGCGGTCGTAGAAGATGGACGTCTTGGTCACCAGCTCAAAACCGTCCATTGTGAGGTACTCTGCCTTGAAGCTGTGGACAGCATCCACCGTTTCCTCCCCAGTCAAATCCTCCAGCGGCTCCACTGCACCGTTGGCGGACTCGTCCTCGAGGGCATCCTGCTGAAAAAGAAAGTCCGACTCCAGCGGAAAGCCGAATGCCGGGTCGACCGATGGTGTCGGCGTCTCCTGCCGCACAACAGGTTGCGAGGGCGGCTGTCCGGGTTGGAGGGCCAAGACACGCTCGACGTCCTCCTGGGCGTGTATGCGCAGCTGCGGAAAAGTGCTCGCGTCGCCAGCAGGTGACCCCGAGTTTGTAGTGCCGCGCGAGACGCAGCGGAGGTAAAAACAGATTTCCTGCACCGGGGAAATGTGCAGAAATGGGCACCGCCCCTGCAGCGCGGGCAGCTCGCCATCCGCGACCTGAATGTAGTAGCAGCAGAACTGGATGATGCGACTGACGTACTCGGCAGGGTGGAAGACCGGCTTCTCGTTCCACATGCTTTGGTAGAAGAGCGGGTAGTGGCGCTGGTACAACTTGCCGCGGATCTCCGCTTTCTCATCCTCAGCGCAGAAGCAATAGTGTTCGCACAGCTGCAGTAGCTCGTCGTCGTCGAGCGGAATGGTTGGAAGAATTGTGTATCCGCCCCTCGGTATCCCCGCAATGCGCAGCTGGCGCCGGAGGGTTTCTCGCGTAATTGTCTCGAGATCGCCCACACCCGGCGAGGGAAAGACAATGGCAATCTCTCCGGTTATTTGCACCATGTCTAGAATAGACATCAGCTCTGGTGTTGGCCCCACCCGTGGGAGCTCATTCCACAGTCCGCGCAGCTGCAGTGCCATCGCGCTCCAACAAACAACAAGAACAAAAGGAATGTCTTTCGTACCTTCCGCAAGAAAGGGACGTTGTCAACGGGAAGCAGTGCGTGATGCAGAAGGAAGAGGAAAAAGATCAGCAACCCATTTCAAAATAGAAATCAAGAAGACATAATCAATCTTTTTTTCGTTAGAAAACTAAACAAGCTTGTGTGGAGGCACGCGTGTTCTCAGGCAGCTGGACTTTATCCGTCAGGAATGCGCAAGCGTCTACAAAAGGCCGTGTCTTAAGCCTGCCTCCATGAGCAATTGACCCTTGCCCTCCAGTTTCTCTCCGTATATTGTTCCAGTCCAGAGTAAAGTGTTAGCTCATATATCGTCAACAAACATCGCGAACAACCAAGTGCAACGCCTGAGCTGCTTGCTTTTTTTCACTGTCGTTCTGAGGTGAAATGTTCTTCTGCTACCTGTTGTTCTTTGCCATTCGTCTGTTTACAGTTATTAGCACACGTCTCAACAATAAATAGTATCACGGTAAGAAGCGTCAGAGAGGATACGAAAAATGATACTGCGAGAAGTACGGCAATGAAAACCCGCATTCTGCGAAGGGATTGCAAAGAACCAGCAGGGAAACAACTATGTGTGAGATGATACGCTTCCGGTCAAACTCTCCCGCTCGAGAGACGAAGTAAAAGTCGTTTCATCTCCCATCTTTACCAAGAAAGATGTGTTGAAGTCAATCTGCACGTCACCATTCGATGCACGGAAGACGTCCTTGTGCACGTTGTTGAACGTCTGTTGTACATCAACGCTCTTGCACACTTCAGCAGTGTCGTCAAAGAGTGACGAGGAATACTCCCATGGTGACTGTGAAGACACGGCTTGTGAAGCCAGCTCTTCTGCATGGCCAGCGCTGTCCGCCGGCTGTGGAACGCTCTGCATAATCGACCTGCGAATGCTGCAGACTGGTGCCTCGTCCTGAAAGCCTGCGTCTGCGTCCTCTGTCCTCACACCTTTTTTCTTCAGTCGCCTCTCGCCCTGCTCCGAGTCGAGGGCAGAGTTGGAGCTGGTGAGGTAGCGCACACCGCGCTTGTAGCAGTGCCATAACATCGGCTCAAGCTGTATCAGAACCACGAAAGTCATGAGATTTGCAAAGATGAACCTGACAGCCCTTAGCATCTGCCGTCGCCACTGTTCTGCACATTTGAGATTCCATCGTTTGAATATGTACTCCCCGGCTCTACCGGCGGTGCCCCGTCCAGCTGAGCCAGCTCGGCAAGCTGCTTTCCTGCCGGCCTTCTCAAAAATCGAATAAGCGTTCTGTTTTGCCTTTTGGAATGTGGAATATGCCATCACCTTCTGGCTGGCGCTCTTTACCACCTTCCGAAATTGTGGGTGGTGCACCAGGTAGGTCAACAATTGCCGCTGCAGCGGCCCCCAGGGAGCCATTCCCGATAATGATATCTTCTTAATAGCTGAGAACAGCACTTGAAATGCTCACAGAGAGCATCAAGCATAAATATAGTTTTGTACGTGTTGATGAGCAATGAACTTAAGCAAATATCGGATGTAAGAAGAGCGGAAACGAAAGAAGCTATCAACAGCAAGAGTACAGAGGTTTCGAGCCGTAGAGAAAAGGGAGAGAGATGTGAAAAAGGTGACGAGACTGTTGTCGAAATGCAGACCCACCCTTGTGACATATGCGCCTTATGACGAGAAACAGCTTTAACGAGAAAGAAGAAGAGACGCTTTTTCTTCTTTCGTGTGGGGCTGTGACACACATTTGGAGGTTCGTGTGCTATGGATCGGCATTGCCTTTATGTTGCTAATTCTAATAATCACTTTGCCTCTCGTTGGAAAGAAGAAAAACAAGCCACACATTGAGTAGTAGGATCTCTAGCCTGCGCGTAGAAACATAGGAAAAGAGAGCAGCGTCGACGGGAGTCGCACATACATCACCCCCTTCGAGAGTCGAAAGGTCAAGAAAAGGCGAAGGCATCAACCTCCAAGTTGAGCGCACTTTTCTTTTTTTTTTTGCTGTGTGCGCGTTAGTGCGCCATGATGTGAATGTAGTCGTTGAGCAACGTGCGGAAGTTGCCAACAGCGTCATTGATGAGGCTTTTGTAATGTTCGGCAGCTTCTTCGTCGGTACGATTGATCAACAAGACAGTTCGCAGCCACTCAATGTCGTCTAATGTTTGCAGCTCTGGAATACCTGTTGAGAGCATCAGTATAAAGAGCATGATGAGGGCGTTGCTATGTCGGCGAAGCACATTGTAGGCATGGCAGGCGAGGTCGACAAAGTACTTGTAGATGGGGCTGCTTGCACCGCCCATCGCGTACAAGTACATCGGAGTAAAAATAAATGGGGCTGTTTCTCGCTTGATGCCGAACTTGGTCTTGAAGTTGCCGAGAAAGTGACCAAAGTCAATGTGAAAGAGAGTGCCGTCTTGGCGGAGCATGATGTTGTCGTTGTGACGATCCCCTATCCCAAGAACGTAGGTGGCGACGGTGTACCCTGCAACGCTAGAGACAAAATTCCAAAGACACCGCTCAACCTCGTTGCGCTCGCAGTTGAACTGCCGCAGCCAGTTTATTAGTGGGTCATCGCTGAATGCGGCCTGTGCCCCGCCACCGTGCCGCGTGATGTTGGCAATAGTGTCGCTGTTGAGCACCACCTCAATCATTCCTACCCCTTCACCCGTAGAGATGCATCCATAGGGGATGAGGTGCAGATCTAAGCCGGCCGCCTTCCACAGCGAGTCCATCAGCTCCAGCAGCTGCAAGGTGAGCAGGTCCTGCCGCAGGTCGTCACCAGACTTGAAAATGACGAAAAACCGATCGTCTTGATCCAGGTAGTTGCGAAAAACAAGCCAAAAGGGAAATTTCTTGGAGTCCATCACCTTGCACTGGTTTATCTCCACCGCGCAGCACTCCATGGATGGATTAAGCGCCAAGGTGAAACGCGGAGGAAAGCGAATTTGCGAAAGGGCCTCGTGCAGGCACCTCACGCGGTCCTTCTTCGGTGCGCGTTGCACCCCCAACGCGCAGTGAAGCAGTTCTTGGCACACGTACACCTGCCGTAGATAGCTCCAGCGATGCGGAGAGCGCTTCATGAGCTCTTCTATGAGAAGCCCGTGACGCTCGCAGATGCTGAGGTTTTTAACTTCCGCAGTGAGGTACCAGAAGACGTAGTGACCGATAATGTGATTAGACCGAAGAGATCGTCGCAGCAAAAAGCGCGCCAAGGCAGAGTAGTGGTATGGCTCGTACTTGAGGACTTGGACAAGCTGCAGAATGCAGCCCCGCAGCTCGTAATCCGACATGTTACCCACCGACTCGATTGCCTGCTCGCGGAGAACGAGATCGGCGTAGCGGGCATCGAGCAGTTCCAGCGCGTCAAACGCGGGCAGCGGACACCACCGGTGAAGAAGACAATGTGCCTCATACACATCAAATGGCTTTAGCCAGTCCACAGCGCTAAAAACTTTGGCGATAGCCTTTGGACGGTTCACTAACAACTCCCTATATTTCCATAGTATTGTTCGGTCATCCGCTGTTAAGTGGACGAGAGGATCATACTCAAGCACCCGCTTCAGCTGACGCAGCTGCTCAATTTCATTGTTAGCCAGGTGACCGCTTAGTCGGCGTTCTCGCTCCACTAAACTCTGGCGCGCGTCGTCTTCCTTGTTTCGAGGAGGTCGCCCGCTTGGAAAAACGACCGGCTTGCTGAAAGTTGGGAACTCGACACCAAACGTACACGCATCGGCATCGGGGTTGTTTGAATTGAAGCCGATTGGGTTGGCCCGAGCTTTCCCGTCCCACAGAAAAATGTATCCCATTCCCATGCGCATTTTGGCCGCGTAGTCAAATAGTTGAGTGGCTGCCGTTCCTAAGAAAAACACTGTGTGCCCTTGTTCTTCCGTCTTCTTCGATGTCTCTTCTGCAGCGGCAATGACCTCCTCTGCAGGGGCGTCGCGCACCGCGCTAATTCTGTCGACAGACGTCGCCACAAGCGTGAAGCAGAGCTTTAACTCGCGCGGCACGTTTGAGAGATCAACGCTAAACGTTACACGCCCGCCTTCCCCCAGCACACTTTGGGGGGGATGCCGTCGTCCAGCTTTGACTCATCGCGCAGTTGCCATTCCGTGATCTGCGGCTCGCAGCAGCGCCACGTGCCGAAGTAGGCCTCAACCAGAATAGCTAAGTAGAGCTTAGAGAAATCCCGCACGTTCTCTTCTTTCATTCGACTAGGTGAGATAGTGAGTTTCTCAAATCCACCCACAACGCGTAAAGACAGCTTCTGTGTAGTGTTCCATAGGCTAATCTCGGGAGCACCAGGCTTACACAATTCCGAGTGTCGTCTGTTTGGAAGCGCATGTGATGGATAGCTGGGCCGAAAAAGAGGTGCCATGAGAAGCATCTCGTCTTTCGGTTCAACCACGACGTGTATCTCTTTCCGCTTGCTCACGCAGTCGCGTATGTAGCGAAAGTTGATTAAGTGCTGTGAGCCGTAGATGTACTCGTTGCGCCCCTTCACACGGAACAGAAAAACCATGTCAGACCCGTCTTTTTTAGACTTCAACGTTGTAAAAGCAAGCAGACGACTCATTGCCAGCTGAATAGCGTCGTCTGCAACGGTGTCAAAGGTGAACTCGCGAACGGTGGAACAAGTGCAACCAGCACGGTCAACGTACCACAGCCGCATGCGAATACAGCCGTGCTCAGCAGCGGCCCTGTTAGAGGTGAGCTGAATAAGAAGATCAAGCTGGGCCTTCTGCAAAGGAGGGACGCAGAACATCTGAGGAAGGCTGCGCATCGCAAAGTGCTCTGGGATTGTTGGATTGACAGCCTGAAACAACTTCCATTCATCCATGTATGCCCTATCGATGAGTCGGCGGAACTCCCGGACCTCTTCGCAGTTGCTGTTCCATGTATGTGGAGGTCCTGCAATGTACTCCATAGCAGCATCGATGTCGGGGGGCGAGGCTCCGCTTTCTTCACTACCGAATACGAGTGATCGCAAATAATTGGAGAGAGCAGTGACATTGCGGTAGTTCCGCTGGTTAAAATGGTCGAGCTCTCGATTGACGACTGCCTGAGAAAGTTCTTCTTGTTCGAGCTCCTCTTCAAGCTTAACCTGGAAATTGTCCCATTTCCTGGACACCCGCGGCGGTGTCCGCGTGATCATGAAAGATTTTTTTTGACACGCAGGTTAACGAACACTAATCAGGGTCTTTCTCTTTCTTCCTGGAGGTTAAAAACAAAAATAAGAAAAAAAAGAAAGCGTGGGATAAAACGAAAAGAGAGAAGAAAAGGGAAAACGATAGAAACCGCAGCAAATGAAGCAAACTATCAAACAATACAGATACGAATAAATACGAAAAAAACCTGAGTTACACTGAGATGAAAAATGGTGGAACCCGGAAAAAAAAAAAGCACTCCGTTAAATAAGATAGGTCTCCATTTCGATTATATATATATACATATATATATATATATATATATATATATAAAGCAGCAACTAGATTTCTTTTTCTGCGTGTGTATATGGTGGTATAAAAAAAAGCTGACCTCTCCTTTTGCATTGAGGCACGTGGCCGCGAAGAATAAATGAAAAGAGAGCCTCCCTTTACATTTCAACAGAAGTTCTGATAATTAACGCACTTCGCACTTAGCAAATAAACTAAGAGAGACGCAACTTTTTCTTTCAGCCACTACGGTAGAATAATCGAAAGACACGCTTATTTACCACGGAAAGTAACCATTAATCGGCAAAGTAACAACAAGAAAAAAAAAACCTGCGCTACAGTTCACCGAAATGCATTATTAGCAACGCTTAATTTACTTCAAGTTGCGGGCATCGCACATAGAGACGGCTAGAAGAAAAGCGCTGACTGAGGCAAAGTCGTTAACAACACCTTCTTACTGACGGCAACGCTTGATACCGATGATGTCGCGCACTCGTACCAAAAGTGCGTCGCTGTTTTTCTCCAGTGACACGTCAAACGCTGAAAGACCTCCTTCCAACGAAGCCGAAACTGCAGCTTCGATAGATGCCGGGTGAATTTGAATGTGTGCGGCCCCAAGGACTCTAATGCAATTTGCAACCCGCGCCATGTTTTGCCTAGCCTCCGCCTCCGTTTCCCTCTCGCCTACTGAGTTTTCGGTCGTTTTTTTCCACGAGACCCATACATAGCCATTCATGCCGATAGTAAGGTACACATGCTGCTCGGGGAGCTCAACAAACTGATGCTTAGCACGCTTCACAAGCGACGGCCGAACGATAACGAGTACTCCTAAACCGGATAGGCGACCATACTTTTCAGCCGCGCGGGTGTGCAAGGAAACAACACCATCCGGCGAAATTCGTTGCACCTCAGCCGCAACAAGATCTTCTTGGTCAAAAAGCTGTCGCATTCCGAGCTCGTCGCCACGGCCACGGCGTCGCAGCATGCCTCCTGGCTCCGTAACGTTCGACAGGAGCATGATTGCTGTTTGCGTTGAGTTGACGTCCACCAACCACTTATTGCCGGTAACCTCCAAAACTCGGCCAACAACAACGTCACCGATCTCAGGCTGGTACCGCGGCAATAAGCCCCTCACAGACACAACGCGATCGGTGACCTCGATGTGCCCGTTAATCGCAGCTACAATTTCGCCTGCACCTTCATGCACTAAAGCTACATCACTCGGATCGTTACCAGCAAAGGTGTTAAAGCCACGCAGGTAGACCTCATCAGCACTCGTGCTGACCTTTTTGCTCTGCACACCTCCACAGATTGAATCACCAACAATTACGACACCGGAAGACATAACTTCTATATAAGCAAAAGTCTCAAGGACCAGAGCAATGAGTAAAAAAGCTTTAAAGTAAAGTAAGTTGAAGGTGAAAGAAAAACAAAAAAAAGGAGAGAAACCGGAAGCTGCCCCGTCGTTGAGGAAAACAAAAGAAGAGACACAGGAATCAAAGCTGATAATGAAAGCAACTCGCTTCACAAAGAGAGAACAGTAAGACACAACAAGAACTCAACATGAAACACGAATGAGACTAAGATCGCCACGTAAAAGAATTGTTGCTGCACCTAAATGTCGCGCCTGCTTTTAGAGGTGAAAGGTGCCTAATTGTCATTACTATTATTATTATTTACTTTCCTAGCAAACACAAAAGCTATCGAAAGCTACAAAAAAAAAAACGCAATTTCAAGTTAAAGTATTTTTTTTTTTTTTAGCACTCCCGCAAACGAGATCAATTATTATTGTAGTTAGGTCATAAGCTGTGCTTTTATGTGAGGCAGATGTGCAGCAACACTGTTGGATTTTAAAACGTGTGAAGTGTTATAGCAATTAGTTTCTTGTGTCGCCGCGCAACGCTAGCTAAACGCAGTACCACTTTTTGCATTCCTTTTTTTTAATTCGTGTACACCGTTTCTACTAAATCACGTGCACAGCTATTAAAACCACTGGTGACACCTCAGTCACACTGACTTCCCTCAGCAGTTGAATTCTAATCCTCTTCTTCACGCCCATCTGTAAGTAAGAGACTTAGCATTACTTCACTGGCTCCGTCTCAACACAGCCAGCAGCGCGTGCCTCAAGGTGGAAGATCAGAAAAATACGAAGGAAAAGAGAAAACCCTTAGTGGGTTTGCAGCGTCAGCAGCAACCGCCAACGTATCAAGCTGAAGGGCTGCATCACGTGCGATGCGCGAGCGTTAGCAATATAGCAAAGTAGCACTCAATGAGCACGGCTGTTACCCTGCCGTTTTCACCATTTCTGGCAGCGCCGGAACGCTGACCCCGGCTCAACACAAAATACACACCTTCTACTTAATTACGCTGGGTTTCTTGGAGGATGAAGACCTCAACATAACTCTCATCGAGGTGACCAGGTAACACCAGTCTCTCTGCGGGTTGAGATGATCTGCTGCAGTTCCACTAAGCGCATATAAAAATATTCTAGGACTGCACCCAGCGTCACCACAGCGCAACAATACAATGGGTTTGGCAGTTCAAACAGTAGGAACTTACACCAATAGACACTAGTTTTTAAAGCCTGGTTCACACGTACACGTTCTGAAAATTCATCCAGCTTGGGGGCAGCCCGAACCTATCCGCTGCGCTAATGACCTCGCGAACTTACACGGTGCTTTGCAAGCACTTTGCCCCCTCACATAGTGATGATTACACCGTGATCCCACGGTGAACTCGACGGCCTCACCTCAAAACCGAACACTTCTGTAAAAAAAAAAACTTTTCAAATAAAACAGAAAATCGAAAGAACCTGAAAGCACTGAGTTTTTTTTTAATTTGAAGAATTTTTTTTTTTCGCTAAAGAAATTGAACAAGTACCTTTAACTTCGGTTGGTTTGTGCACAACCACTTGAGCTCACGTAGTCAGGCACAAGGTTCGATGGTACCGTGGTGTTGAGGTGAGCGGGGGGGGGGGTGAAAGAACCGCAGCAGACAGGTAAACATAAATTCTTCGACCTTTGTGTGATGTTACACATTTTAGAGGCGCCGTTGTTTGTACTCCGGCCCTGGCAGATACTCGCTACAGTGCGTGTGTTGTTGCCCGGGCCAACATTCCTCAGTAGCAAAACAGTTCACCTACTAAAATCTACATGAGACAATGGAGATCAGACTTTTCACACAGCCGCTTGCGCATAAATAACGGCGCCGACCATTAAGGCTCCAGAGTGCGTCAGTGAAATAATGCCGTTTGAGCCACTGGAATCGAAGCCGAAAGGCAAATACCAACAAAGCGTAACAAAGTGCATAGAATGTTTACAGAGAAGCATTTCTTCGTTGTTTTCCTCTAGACGGGAATGAGTGACTGTTAAGAGAACGCGAACAAAACAGATGGAGTAATTTTAAACGGGTACAATTGTGTACAGCGCCTTCAAAAGAACCGTAAAAAGTTTCTGCTGCTGTTCGACAACGGCGTCTTAACCTGTTACTATAGTGAACGACTTCTACTCAATGACAGCGAACAACATGTAACTCTAAGTTGCGCATTTCTTGCTCCGGTAATAGCTTACGACTCCTCTGACTCTCTTTATAATGTTTCAACTCTCGCTCGCATCTAAACCGCAAACTACCACTAGCAGATTTTCTCAACTATCTTTCCTCAGCTGATTCGCCTTTTCGGTAGAAAAAAAAAATTCTTTAGGAGTACACTTTTAACACGAACGAAAAAAATCTTACCTCAAAGTCGGCATAGCCGTTTGAACTGCTGTCGAGTGGCTCCCCAACACCCAAATACAGCAGTTTTGAAAGGTACGAAATTTCGCTGAGCCAGCAGCAGCAGAACAGTAGTTTTGCCAGTATATTTCCTCAAAAATTAAAAGCACTTCTTCAGTCTTTTAATATCTCACTTTTTTCCCCCACGGTGCGTACATTAAGACAAAAAAGAAAAGTGTGTTGTTGTTTTGTCCCCTCAAGATAATACACGAAGGTCTATTGTTGAGACTGGCTCTGAGATCCATCGTCCATTTTTTTTTTTTTGACTTACCCGACAGTGTGCAATGCGCTGCGTTCTGTTTGCGTTTCTCCTAGCAGCGCTTACCTTCAGCGCCGTCCCCCTTACGCACGCCTACACGACAACCGAGGTGGTCCGCAGAAATGCTGAGGGTCTTATGGCCTATCAAATGGACTACACTGCAACGGATGTGTGCACCTCGCAAGACCCAGGCTCGCACATTTCCATGGCAACTTCAGCCACCATTCAGCAGAAGATTCTCGAGGCGGCTCACAACGACGCCCTGACAACCAATATCCCATGGGTGGCGGCACCATGCAGGCGACCTGCACGTCGCAGCTGTGCGAGTGGAAGTGGTGGCGCGGCTTTTATTTCTACGTCTGGCCTACCTTTTACAAAGGCGTGTACTATAACGGGCCGAAGAGCTCGGCCACCGCAAGCCCGAAAGACAACACGCAGGCGGTACCTGGCTCGTACACGAACTGGGACACAAATTACCCCGTGTCGTGGTCAAACCTCAGCTACTGGGGCAAGCGCGTCGTCGTGATGCAGCCGAGCAGCGGCAAGTGGCGCAACGCAGAGGTCGCAATCAAGTACACGGCGTTCGTCTGCGAACACTACGTCTATCAGAACTCCGACGGTGTGAACAGCATCACGCCGACCTTCCCGAACGGTAGCCCCATCACACTGGTCAGCAGCTCCGGTCACGTGTACTCGTTCTGCGGCCATAAGGTGAACAAAGACTCGCAGGGCCGCTGGGTTCTCCCAAAGTGCGGGGACAAGTTTCCGTGGTGGGCCGGTCTGGTGATCGCGGTGGTGTGCTACGTCATCCTCGTCGCCATCATTATCATCATCTGGTGCTGCTGCTGCATGTCACGGAGCAAAAAGGAGGAGAGGCACCGCCGCAAGGTCATCGCCACGGAGGAGGATAATATGGCTCACATTCCCACTCAAAGCGAGCTCGGTCTGAGCAGGAGTTCATCTTTTCGCGACACCACCTTTGAAAGCTGTAGCAGCAACGAGTCATACAACAACGCGAAGAACTCAACGTTGAAGAGTAGCCGTAGCAGTAGCGGCTTTCTAGACGCCGGTTCGCAAAGCACTTCGCACAGCAGTTCACACAGCACTTCACTAAGCAACTCAGAAAGCAGTTCTCAAGACAGCTCGACACACCTTGCGCCGAGCGAGTAAAATGCTAAACAACGTGAGAAAGGTACTTCACCCTAGTGCATAAAACAGCATGGGGAAATCTGCTCATGTATGCCTGACACTTGAGTTTGGACTTCAATCGCTCTTCGATGCTTCCCACAACCTTGTGGCTTAAAAGTGCTGCCGTAGATACGATTATTTTTCCCTTTCATTGTTCTTTTACTTTTCAGCTATTTTTTTTTTTTCAGATTCTCTATTTTAAAAAGAGTTTTCCTTTATAATTTCGCATTTCTTTGCTCTGTTCCAACGGTTGCTTGTTTACTCTATTCAACGCTTATCAACCCAAACGGCTTTCCGCCTCACGCGGACCAAAAACACACAAAAAGCAAATTAGCGACCTCTGCAGCTTCTTTGGTATCTTGATCCTATTCTTTCCTTTAGATTATTTCTCCACTCTTTTTGTTGTTGTTGATACTATTGCCATTGGTTTCAGAGGCTTTAACTGAAAACCAGTTTCCTTCTTGATTTGGTGTTTTCGGAAAAACCGTTTACTATTTTTCCACTTTAAGTTCTGAATGCAGGGTCGAAACGTATCACCTACACAATTGCGAAAATTCAAGTAGTTCATTTTAAGGCTCCCCTTTAATATACTGAATAGAACGAAGGCGAGTAAACAGAGTATTGCTGATTGCAGTCAGATGAGTGGATACGTTAGGGCATAGAGGCCTCTTTTGCGTTTCCACCCCTACTGTGCTTGATCTGCAGCCATTCACAGAGAACGCTGGATGCTTTTTTTTTCTCACTGCTTTAGCTTCTCTTTCTGGCTGCTGTGCCTCGTTTCTTTTTATTAAGCGCTGAAACCGTTTTCTGGCAGATCTTTCTCGGAATGAAAGACGAGACAGGCGTTCGAGGCACCCTTCAGCTCACAGAAGTCTTCTAAGTAGCGGCTTAATAAGAGGCTTCCCAACGGCTGTCCTATCGTGGAGTTTTTTTCCTGCTTGCGTGCACCGCGTAGTGGCAAAGGTCGCGCACCATTCAATGCTTATAATGTAACTCTACCTCGCCACCCCGTAAAAAAAAAAAAACAAGACCTCTTACTTCATTCCTATATATTTTTTTTAACTTCGCCTCATAGCAGAAGCCTGGATAATAGGAACATTTATCAAACACAACAACCTTTTTTTCACGATTGGTAAATCGCTGAGCACCATTCTTGCACAAACCGTTTATATCCGCCCTTGACCGTGCGATTTTCGACAGGTGGCCAAGGCACAACGGTGGTCTTCCTCATTGCACGGAAAAGTATATTCTCGTCGTCTGTTTAGAGGTCCTGTCGTCTCCTTCGAACTTGCTTAAACATATTATACAAAATTCAGTGACAACGAGGCTCAGCATAGAAAGGTTTTTTGGTTGTCTCGTACATGTTACTTCCAAGCGAGCTAGCTGTCAGCGCGAATACAAGTTGAGCACGAACACACTAGTGTCTACGTGTCTGACTCACTGTAACATAGTAGAGAAATACTGCGACGCCGTCCTCTCGCTCGGAGACGCACGAAAATGGGTTTGCTGTACTGTGCTCAAGCAGATCGCGGAGTCCGAGGCTACTAGAAGAAATATCTGTGACGCATCGTCATGGTAGTCGTGCGTCAGCGAGCTGCAGCGGTTGTAGCTGCAGGGAATCTCTTGACGTTAAAAGATAATTTATAAAAGGGTTTGGTTGCAAAAGTGTTGTTTTAACATCAAGGGTTCGCTGATGTTGACGCCGCCACAACTACTGTTAATGTGACTACGTAATAACTTCTCAAACTTGCGGGATCTTTTTCTGTTCTTTTCGACCGAACACACTACATTAACTGGACATCGAAGAGAGAGCAAAAAGGTTGTGTTTCCGTCATTGCTCGCTGCATAAGCACTGGCGGTTAAATAAGGATGAAAACAACTGCCTGAGTCAGGCGAGAGTGCAGTCGTTTGATTCTACAAGTGCGCTCAGCAAGATGCTTGCTTCGCCAGTGATAAGCAGGCTCACATGGGTTTGCTCAATGTTTTGATACCACGCCCCCTCTGTCTACATATTGAAAATAGTTGCATTGCTTCGTTCGTAGAAAATATTGCCTAAAGATATATTGAGGCTCAGTTGCTAGAAGGGTGGTAGCTAATGCGTCAGCGCTATGCGTACAGCTTCACAATACGAATAGGCTAAAGCATGGAGGCAGCTGGTGTTTACGCTCATTTCAAATTGATTCTGACTGGTTGCTAGTGAAATATATCTGAAAGAGAACATTAAAAGTCACGAGAGTATTCTGAAAGCGCGCAACATGTACTAAAGTGGTGCTGAAATTGTTACCAATAGCTGCATCGGCAAGGACGCCTTCGTTTATTTGAAGCCCTTATGCTGGAGTAGGAGTTTGGATAAATAGCACAGAGGGCTCATGGTGGTGAAAGCCTGCTTCAATCATCAGTGCTTTTTGAAGCTTCCTCCTACTTCTATGGGGGGAAAAAGAAGACCATTGAACAGAGCCATGTTGTTCACTTTCTTACCGTGGCGAAAGGTGGACTATAGCTGCTGTTTAATCAAAGTACTGCTGTGCATTTGTCGAGTCTGTCTTTTCATTGTTTGGTGACCTGTATGGGCGGTCTAAACGTGACGGAGGTCCGCTTCGTACTCGGGGCGATCACATGGAGGATCAATTTTTTTTTTTTGCTTACTTTTCAAATTTGATTTATTTGCCTTCACTCGCAGCCACAATGTGACTCAGAGTTTCATGTTCTTAAGTCTGTTTCCGCTGGCGCAAAACGCCTCCTTCTCCTTCCGCATCTTCCCAGAGCTACCGCGCCGTGCAGACACAAATGCGCAGTTGACGCAAGAAATCCTCTCCATTTCTGCCAACTCGAAAATATTCTTTTAATCTCAAGTGGCTGCTGTTTGAGAGTTCTGCTTAACTGGAGAACACACACACACACACACACATAGAAGTGCATCTTATGGTTCACGCGATAAACTATAATGCGGTTTTGCTCGTTGTTCGTGGTGACAGCACGAGTGAGGTTTTTTCGCGGCTACACGTCGACGGCGCTGCGCAGGTGACGAGCTTAATGCAGTTGGAGTCTTTTCGTAACCACGCGCTGAGTGCCACGAGCTCACGGATGAGCCTGTACATGGAGTCGTTCGTTAAATTCAAGGTGTCTGAGATCGAATGCAACAGTGCTCAAAACAATGTTCAACAGCTGGTTTATGGTCTTCGAGCAGGAAGAGTGTTGCGGAAATCCGCCAAGTTTGCGTATATTCTTTTGTAGGGGGGTCTGTGTAGACTATTGTTGACGCTTCACATAGAAAACGGACGCATAGGTGTTTTCCGCTTTGTCAGCGAGGACGACGAAGACCGGGTAGAGTCGTTCATTATTCATGTGACTCTGTCCACAACGCATCATTGAGATAATAGTAGCAGAGATAAGACAACCACAGCATCCTGCATGTAGAGAAGTTGCAGTACGTTTCTCTGAGTTCAGCTGTTCTTTTTCTTTGAATATTACCAAGCAGTTCCTTGCATGCAGAACCGTCACTGATGGCGATCTCGTGGGTGCTTCTGTAGTTCACGCATCTCTAGAGGTGAAATCGCTGCCAATCGGCGAATTGGAGCTGTATCAGTATTGTGAGCTGCCCAAATTCTTTGTGTTTTCGGGAGCTGCAAACCTTCTGCTTCTAAGGGCGATAAGCTGTGGGCTTTATTGGTTGGTGGCTTGACAAATTGGACAATTCTCCCCGACATTGAAGTATCCTACCATTGGCAACTTAACAGCTGCTCTGCTCTAGCTGGTGCACCGCAACTAGGAAAAAAGGAAAACTGTCAGCCTAAGGATTTGTTTTCAACGATGTGGATGGCCTGAACCGCAGTTCAGTGCTTGCTCTCGTCGATGTCTCTGGCAATTACAGCTTGACAAGTCTCTTGTGTTTTCCGGTGCACTGTGTCTTCAAATGCTGGCTGTGCGCAGTTTCGATCTGTACGAGCTCAACACGTTGTGCTTTCACAACCTCATCGAACTGGACGTCTTATGCAACACTACGTTGCGGGGCCTTGCCGACCAGCTAGGCACGCCGCGACTTTAGAACGTTAACGTAAGTAATTGCACTGCAAAGACAGCGATACTGCTTGATTCGTCGATGGAGGTAGTCGAACAACAGGAGGAAGAGTTTTGAGCTTCATTTCAACTTGCATTATGGTGTGCCGCTGAGTTTGCCAACGACATGATCTAGCTCCAGTTACGTGCGATGGGATGATTTTGTTGCTCGGCTTTGCTCCTGTTCGTTTCTTTTTTTCCCTCTTGCAACAAGCGAGATTTTTTTGTCTCCCTTTTCAATCTGCGAGTAATAATATCCGTCACCGAGACTGTCAACTGCACATACGAGGCATTCTTCTCTCTTTTTTAAAGTTTTCAAGCAGCTTTCATAAGTGTCTGTTATGTCCTCCCCCCTTCTCGGGCTGCGTGTAATGAGGGATACTACGGAGGTGCAGCATTCTTCGCTGCCTGTAGACCCTTGAATTTTACAGTTTCCTCTGCTTCTCCTTATTGCGTGCTTTGCAAACCACAAGAAATGTTTCGTTTGGGCTTTCACAAGTAGTTGCTACATCTATTAGCAGTTTTTCAGCTGCCCTCTTGTCGAGTTTTTTATTCTGTTTTACTTTGATTCCCTTCGTCACTGTTCTGTTACCATACTGGTTTCTGTGCTTGTGCTCATCGATGCAGCGTATTTGCTCTACTGTGAGCTGGTGAATGATGAGAAAGCTGACTTTTTTTTTTTGGGATGAGGAAACATCCTCGGAAGACTGGTCTCGCGCGCGGCGATTCGTGCATCTCCAAAAGTCGATTTCGTATCAGCGGAGGCTACCAACGCTACCAGAATGCAGTGGCACGGCGGCACCTCTTTCGCCTTTTTCGGTGGACGTGAGAACTTTTTATCTGGTCCTTCGTGAAGTTCTTGCGCCTTTGTCACCGGTCGACGTCGCTGGCTTCTTCACAGTACACGCACTATTGACAGCCTGTCTTTCGCCTCGTTCGACTTATTAGTTTAGTGTCTTTTCGGAAAGTTGTGATTGGCAAGAAGCACCAACCGTGCTATTTCGACTATTTTTGTACGCGCGACCGCGCAGATGACGACCAACCAAGTGAAGCTGTACAGCGCGTGAACCCTCCACGACTTCTATGCCCTCGTTGGCGCACAACGCTTCAGTCACCTTGGTGTCGTCGACTGAGAAATCAGCTCGGTTGCCGTATTGATGCAATGTTCGGTGCTGAACAAACTCACTGTCTCTTAAAGCTCTACTTTGGAAAGCCCTGCTTCACTGGCTAGCGTACCGAACCTCGAACTGCTGCTTGCCTACAATGGGGCCTTGCGAGACGTAAAAGGCTTGAGCATGTGTCCAAAGCTACCCTGCTTCGACTTTTCTTGCAATCTTGCTCTGGCTAGTCTCGCCGATCTCGTCGCGTCGCAAAGTCTAATGCATCTCGACGTTGCACCTTGTAGCGTGCAGCCTGTCGACGTGCTGAACAGATGCGCACAACTGCGACACCTTACCGTGGCATACAATGCAGTTCCAAAGAAGCCTGCTCCGTTTCTCTGGGTTGCGGTGGCTCAAAATGGTGTGCGCAGCGAATTGTGGTCTGACCGACCTGGGCGATCTGAAAGGCTGCTCGGTGCTTGTAGCGCTGGACATCTCCAGCAATAGCGGATTAGCGGACTTTTCAGGTCCTGCTGGAGGGCTGCATCTCAGGTGCCTAGATTTGACAGCATGCAGCTCGACTTGTGTTGGTATCTGGCAGAGCTCCTTTCTTCCGGTCCAGCTCAATATCTCTCGCATCCGAAGCACGCGGTCCTTGGCAAGGCCTGCTGGTGCATCGCCCCTGAGGGCGCTAACTGCGAGAGGATCCGATCTCCTCGGTGTGGATGGCTCGAACAGCTGTAAAAGATTGCACGTTGTGAGCATTTTAGGTAATGACGGTCTCTAAAGTCTCTCCGAGCCGCCAGGTGCAATCATTCTGAAAAAACCTCGCTGCTGAACAATACGATTTCTCCAACATCGACGTTCTACAGATTTGCCCACGACCCACCATTGTTGACCGCAGTGATAATAAAAGGCTGAAGAGAATTACAAGCCTGTCTGATGCTCAGTGCCTGGGCAAGTAAAGGTTTTAGCGCGATAAACACGGCGTCGATGATTTCTTCAGCTGTCCACGACTCGCCACTCTCCGAGCACCTGAAAGTCAAAACTTACAAGCTTTCGCAGGTGTCGCTGATGCTCTGCGTTTGCAGGACTTCAACACCGACTGCTGTGATATGTGAGAGCTGAGAAACCTGCGTGGTTGTTCACAGTTGTGCGAGCTCGACGCGAGCAGAAACGTATCACTGTCGAGTCTCGCTAGCGTTGGCGACATGCCGTGTTTTTGAAATTTACTTCCGAGGGATTCAAGTTTGCAAAGCGTGAGCGAGCTGGGCGCTTGCTCCAGATTTGTGTTTGTGTATACCAGTATATCTGGTAATTACTGTTCAAAGAGCGCATTTGGCCTGGCCAGGGCAGTGTGTTAGGAATAGCTTTTTGCCAAAGCGTGCGACTTTGCAGCGTAGACGGCTTAGGCAACTATAGACAACTCATCACTTCTGATGTTTCAGGCAACAAAGCCTTAACGTATTTTTCCTTTCGCTCACCGGCTCAGCGCGCCGTGAGGAGCTCACGGCGCGTTGCCTTAAGCTCTCTAGCGTGTGCGGTTCCGCAGGTGCCCGACTCTGCATTACGTTAAGATCCCGGAAAACAAGCGTTTGACAAGTATCGCTGGTCTCACCGACGCGCCTCGGCTTTCGGAAGTGTCTGTGCATGGTTGAGGCGTGAAAGGTATCAGAGTTTTGGATGCTTCCGTTGGGATAATCGGCGAAGTACGTATCAAGCATAGTATGTGTACGTACGCAATCGCCTCACGACGGTTGCCTTATAAAGGCGCGGTAGCAGAGTGCAAAGCGCAGGTCTCTTTTTTTCTCAACTACTCTGAGGTGAAATTTGGAAGTCCAGTAAGTCCTCGATGTTCACCATTCCCATCTTTGCTTAGTCGAGTCGATGACAACTTCATGCGAGCTTTTCGCTTCAGTACTTCCATGTTTACAATTCGGTTTCTCTGCAATTGGCCCTCTTAGTTCTCAGCAGGCGCAATTCCAGTCAATGGTACTTGCTCGGCTCTGTGCATGGCAAAAATCCTTGTCAATTCACACGTCTTTCTCGGTTTCGGTCTTTTTGTGAGTTGTTTACTCGTCTTTTCTACTGCTCACATTCTTTCTTGTCTGCTTTCCGCCCCCTTTAAAGCAAGAGCAGCACCCTCTTTTTAAACGTTATTTTATAGCCGCTCTACTTGGAGGTGAGTTGCTCTTCTTGTTTCCCCTTCGTCCCTTTGCTTTCCGCAATCTGGCCGTTTTACTGTGTTGCCTCCTGCAATTCTTTGTAGCTCTGTACCGCTATAAAACCCACTCCCTGTAATCCAGAAAAAGAGGACAGCGAAAGGAAGGTCGGTATTCCTCTTTAAAGAGGCCGCCGCGTACCAACTGTATGCGTTGTTGTTGTAAGGTTCGTCAAGGCGGAGAAGATGCTGACTGTTTTTGGGTGCAAGCAATCGACACTTTGCCTATTGTCAGGGGCGCTTTTTTGCTTTCACCTCCATAGTGTTTCGGCGTGCTCATTTTCTCCTTCGTGCATTCAATGCCGTTAGGTGTGAACCCCACGTTTCCCGTGCAGTTGCACCTCCGATGTGGTGCTTTCAATGGCAAAAATAAGCAATCAGTACTAAACATAGATATTTCATTTGTCATTGTGGTATGACGCGCGGGTAGGGGAACGTGATTCAACTTTTTATTATAAGAGGGTTTTGCTTGTCAAGGGCTTGCGAAAAACCGTGAAGGCCGTGTTGGCAGTCACTCTGCGTACATTGAAGTTGCTGGTTTATTCTTCTTCTGTATTTACCTGTTTGTGCTAGACATCAATTCCTCCTCCCCTTTCACTCTTGGTCCTTTTTCCCATTTTTCTTCTTTAGCAGCGTTGAGCAGTTATTCCTGAATGCCGTCTCTCTCCATAGTGGAGTGGGAGGGGGTTCACTCTCGGCTTCTCCCCAGAAAAGCAAAGTGCAGAATGGTCTGCATTTTTCCTTCCGTTTTCTTGATGCCTCGTTGGCGTCACAGTGCTTTCTGCTCATCTTTCTCCGTGTTTCAAGGGGTAGGAAAACGGAGTAAGCTGCAGGGTAACTATGACAACGCGTTTGCGATTCGTTTCACTGCAGATTTCTCCCCTTTTCAAAGTTGAGAATGCCACCCGCTACCAAAAGGAAAGAAAAAGCGGAAGTAAGAGTAAAAACCAGATTTCAAAAGAACGCCTCAACCTCTATTACCTTACCGAAGGCGATTGCTTCAGTCACCTGAATGCGCCCGGTGGAGGAGCGGGTAAAGACTCCCAATTACAGCGGCGCATCGCGCTCTTATGGAAAGTTATTGAAAGTGCAAGAAGTATTTTCATGACGTGTATTTACTTCCCTTTCATCACCTTTCCCTTCACATTCCTCTCTCGTGCTCTCTTGTTCCAATACGCATTTCAGTAACTCCAACACTGCTGTTATTGTTTTTTCCCCTGTGCTTTCTGTGCTATCGTATAGAAGCAAAACTAAATTTTTGTTTAATACTGCTTGCTGCCACGAAACCCATTCCTTTCTTTCTCAATGCCTCCACAAATCAGCAGTGTACCCTCCTTTCTTCATGGCGAAATCAAAATCTGATTCATCAAAGTAGCGCTGTGGCTTTTTTTCTTGGTTTTCGTTTTTCGCGAGCTCCAACAGACCGGGAAGAGCAACCAGCGACCGCTCGTTTTAAGGAGCGCCTCCGCGCAGACACTAACACCGTTATACTTAGCTCTCCATCTCATAAGTCGCACTTTTCCTCTGGTTTTTATTCTTTATCAGCGCGTCTTTCTCCTTATCTTGCCTACACGCTTACACATGTGCCGAGTATAGCTATTCCAGGCCACATTTATCCCGGGGGCTTAGAAGCCAGCCTGCCTCACGACTTTTCTTGTTGCGTCTGTTAAAGGCTGCTTCTGGACTCTGTAGAGCGGTCATGCCGTCATCGGGTATGCAAACAGTATTCGACCAAGCTCAGCGGAGCAACGAACGATCGATGTCCTCGCTCCCGTCTCAAAACAGAAGAATAGGGAGTAAACGGGGACTTTGGTAAAAAAAAAAAAAAGCTACGGCGTCATGTCATTGGCGCCGTTCAACAGCAGAGACTGGAGTACGTGGAGGGTCAATTTCCGACGCTCACGGGGGAGATGATAAAGTACTGGCTGATTCGCTGCACGGGTCAGAAGAACCTTGGCTTTCGACTTGCACGTTTCCTCGATGAACTCGAGATGTCGTCTATGAATGTGACAACAGCAAGTTCTCCCCCAGAACAACACAGTGCCAGGTACACGCGACCCACAGTCTGCGAATCCGCTGGGGACTTGCGTGCGTTTCCAGGTTGCAGCGCCACCTACTCTCTCCTAATCATGGGAGAGTGGTTCAACGACCCCAGCAACTTCGAAGGGGTTTTAAAGCTGTAAGAGCTGCAGCTGGTCGGATGCACGGCACTTCAAACCTTTGCACACATTGACACTCTCCCGTCTCACGCACGACTCCGTGTCGTCAACTGCGGGATAGCAAATGTGGAGAGAACCGGGAGGTGTCGCTTTCTGCGTGTCCTTCGGTTCTCCGACCGTCCGAACCCATGCAAGCTGATGCTTCCACCCATGCGAGACGAGAGGGCAGCATTGCTGAGCGGCTGTTAAGAGCCCGGCTCAGTTGAAATCCACCGGTGCCCTACATTTACTACCCTCACCATAAACAGTGGCACACCAGGGATGGGGGAATTTCGCGCCCCGGGCAACAAAATATCGGACCTCAGCGTTTTGGAAAAGGCCAACGCTCTCAACATTCTCGGCCCCCGCGAGCGTTCAGCTTTCTCTGATGTACGACCGTTTGAGTGCTTCCGACACCTCACGCTCCTGGACATCTCCAACAGCGCTGCACACAGCCTTGCAGTGCTGTGGGCTTGCGAGCAACTACGAGAACTACGGCTTAGCGGTTGTGGTGCATGAGGTGATTTCGGTGGGTTGCTTGGCTTACGTGACTTGAGGATCGTGGACGCATCACTCAAAGACATCACCAGCCTGAATGGCTTCACCAATTACCTTGACTTGGAGACACTCAACGTCGAGTGATGCACTGCTTTGAAGAACATCGTAGGTGTGCTCGTACTGGATCGTCTGAAGCGAACAAATCTGTTGCACACCGCCCTAGACGGCATACGCTCTCTTACGGCTTTCCATCCCTTCGAGCAAATTGACCTCGAGGGGTACAGGAGGCTCTTCGACCTGACCCCATGGAAGAACGTTGATAAGATGCGAAAGCTGTGTATGTTTTTTTTTTTTTTAAGGTGGCTGTAGTGTCTGCCGCATCTCTGTTTGGCAGCAATGCCTTCCCAACCTGGAAGTGTTTGGTGCTAGCACTTGCGACAAGACTGACAACATCACAATGTTACGCAATTCCAAAAAGTTGAGCACCTTAAATACCAATGGCACCAAGGTGTGCAACATCTCTCCACTGGCCAACTGCGCGCCTGTCCTGCAGCTGCTGGTATTAGTGAGCACCGGCGTGAGCGACATCTCCGTACTGCGCACCGCCAGAAAAGCTGGAGAAGTTGAATCTTGGCGGCACCAAAGTGAGCGATCTTTCGTCGTTGGCCAAGTGCGCTCCTATTCTCCGAAAACTCTGCTTGGGCAGCGTCGGTGTGGGGAACATTCCCCCCCTACGCACCACCAACAATTTGGTAATTCCAGACATTCGGGGCACATGTGTGGGGGGGGGGCAGCAGTCCAGCTTCCTTTTGTCGGACCCAGATCATCTGTTAGCCGAACGCAGCTTTTATTTTCTCTTTTCTGAATGTTGAGTGTTTCTTCTTTGCCCTGTGCACCTGCGTTTAGCGCGTTCAAATTCTGTGTTAGCGATTCTAGAAGCGGTTGTCCCAGGTGCAGTACGCTGGCCTGCTGCTTCGTACCTCTGCAGTTTTTCCTTTTCGGTTGTCGTGCTCTTGAGGGGCAGCTAAACGCTTATCGCCGGATATTGTGTCTGAAGCTCGACTGCACTGCATTTTTTATACCTCTCACTACGTGCCAGGAGGGACTAGCAGTCCTGGGCACAACAGCAAGTACGAACCATCGTGCTCTTTTACTTGCATGTTGCGGTCCTCCTCGCCTCCCTGGTCGAGCTCGCTGTACTCCAGTAGGGAGCTTTCCTTAGCGTAGCTTCTTGGCCTTTTGTCTCACCATTCTGATCGCTCCTGGCTGTTGAGGCAGTGCGCACAAACCTCTTTGTCTGACCTCTATTGTCGTTCTGCTGTCTTTCAGTTCTTAATAGGGATTTGGTTAAACGTACTCGTGCACAACTTTATTTTCTTTTATCGTTTTTTTTTTTATATCAAATGTCCAGAGACTGTTGCAACCAATTTGGTTTGCTGCTTGAAATAAGAGAAGATCGTCTTAACGGTTTGCGACACAACTGCTGATTGGACGTTTTCATTGAAAGTAGATCCAGGTGCTTTCCTCTTTTGTTTCAAGAGCAGTTTTGTGACGAACGACAGCAGCTGGAATGCACCGAATCGCCCCTTTTGGTCGTTTTTATTGGAGGCAATCAGCTTTCCGAGGTCTTTCCTAGATTTCAACGCCGACGAGTTTCCTTTTGGTGCGGAAACAAACTGTGGTGCAACCGAAGACTCTTTTGCTATTCACTGCGGATCTGCACTAATGGAACGAAGCGTTAAAAGAACTGCCTCTTATAATGCGCTCCATGGAAACATGCTCACTCTGAACCGGGCCGCTTTTGCTCACGAGGAAGAATGATTGACTTCACTGATTACTCGAAGGGGCATCGCTGTGGCGTCGATTACACGGCACTGAGTGGCAGAAACGAACTTGTCATACCGCGCTACGGTAAGTATGCAAGGCATCTTTCCTTGCCCCTCTGGCGCAAAGCTCACTTTACCTTCTTTTACTTTCTTGGGTGATCCAGCGAGTTTCGCTTTGATCTGCACGGCCACTTGTTCCTTCTTTCTTTTTTTAAGCAACGTGACAACTGTGTCGTTACGACATTCGAAAGAAGAGGAGGCCACTCATCGGAGACTGTTACACAGATATTCTCCCCCATTCCAAGTGTCCACAGGCAATCGAAGACCCAAACGGCACCACTACGTGGCGCTCGCTGCACTGATGCTGCTTTCTTCAATTCACTGAAAGCCATTGTGTCATTAACCTCAGGATAGCCGTGGCTTACATGTTAGTGCTTAACGTGCGCAAACTGGTATTCTTGCGGCTCCGAATTTAGTAAAGACGCTTTGCTTCCGTTGAAAGTCCGGCTCATTATTAGGCAACGTGAGTGCGGCAGCATTTGTTGTAAACGCAATGGTAGATGCGACTGCTACATCACCACGTCCGTGCGTGATATCACTGACCTCCAGCACCAGTGCCACATAACGTCGGTGAGAGCTTGAGCGAGGAACGATTGAGTGGTGGAATAGTGAAGAAGGATTGGTAACAATAACGTCAGCGTCGCTTCCTATTTCCCCTTTCTTTCCTACGGCTCGTCTCTGGCTTTGAAGGTTTTTTCTTTCCTTCTTGTCTTGCACCGCTTTGGAGGGAATTTTGAAAAGAAAGCCTTCCACTTCGTAGTTACGGTTCCCATTGCAATTGAAAGTCAAATTCTCGGTGTCACTGCTTCTAGTAACTCAGCAGTGCTTTACGAACTTCGCTACTTCCTCCATTCAACGGTAGGGCTATGGAACTGTTGTGCACTCATCGTCTAGTTTCCCAGCTGCTTTACCTCATTTTCCCGCCCTCCTTTTTAGTTTGAAATCGCATGGAGTTATTGGACTAGAACAGCATCTTAAGGCAACCCGTTAGACGCGAGGTGGCGTTGCGATTCGTTGCGTAGGAGAAGCCTGCAGTTTGCTCGAAGAGCTGAAATCATCAGCACAAGCTGGGGCATCAGTCAGCATCACGCTCCTGCTGTGTAGACGCAGCAGCGGCCTTGACGGAAATGTAGTGAGATTGCAAGACACACGAAGAAGATTGCGCAGACGGCCGTTGCCCTGGAGAGTATTCAGTAAGCTTCGCGGCAGAGCTTTAGCCGAGGTTACACAGTGATTCTTCGCTGGACGATATAGTCTCTGCGTTGAAGTGAAATTGAAACGCATGACGGACAGAGCAACTGGCAACTGTTCTGTTGGCGGTCATACACGTCGAGGCTGGAAATGATCAATAGCTTTAAGGCGGTTATCAGAAGCATCGCAGTGACGCACCTTTTGAATTAGTGTTTTGATGCTCTCTGGCCGCCACCATTGAAAAGGACTACCGGGAGCAAGTTGCCACGAACACAAGATTTGCTTTGTGATGTCTATTGCGACGCCTGACGCTCTTCCGGTGTGAAACACATTGGCGTCAGAACTCACCACA
>OESE01000156.1:0-39046 GCA_900240875.1 Crithidia expoeki
GACGGCGCCGGACCGGCCCAGCCAGTCGTGTTGTTCGTGCTGTCTGTACGTGCGAAGGGCTGCCACGACACGGAGGAGAGGAGAGCCGCGTAGAGCACGTGTGTTGCCTCAGCAGGGGACCGCACACGCACGTAGCACGCCGCCGGTATGTCCGTTGGCCGATCGACGGCACTGGAGGACAGAGAAGAAGACGATGCTGAAGCAAAAAAAGAGGAGGAAGAGGAAGAGGATCGGATGTGCCTTCCATGGTCTTCAGCTCTCACGCCGCTAGGTGTACTATCGTGTTCGTCCTCATTACGGCCTTCCCCCTGTTGCAAGCCGAGGAGCTGCCCAGACAACAAATCCGTTGTCTCGCGCGGCCGCCGCAGGACGGAGGGGTGCAGCAGCGGAACCGCATCGCGCACCTCCACAACACTCATGGCCACACAGGCATCACCGTCTCCTGACATGCGGCGGAAAACGCGGTCCAGCACTGCACGGAAGAGGCCGCCGCTGAGGGAAATGTCCGGCGATGACGATCGTTGCGAGTCCACCGCTTCGTCCCAGTGCTGCGCACTGCCCAAGAGAAACGACGTCTTGCCGCCTCCCTGAATACCCATTGGAAAGGTCAGCACTTCCCTTGGCCTACAACGTTGTTCGTTTCCACGGCCTTCGTAGAGTGGTGCTTCGGAGGAAGGCCTAGGGAAGGCTCTAGTCAGTTCAGCAGCAATCGTTTCCGCAAGCTCGTCAGTGAGGCCCGCGTCCGAGTACGGTGGTCGTAACTGCGTTGGATGCAGTGACGCGTCGCCTTGCGTGGCCCCTGCGGCGAGGCCTTCGATGGAGATGTGCTGCGAGTGCACTGCGGCTTCGATCTTTCGTGGCGGAGGACGCAGCACATACGGAGGTGGGGTGCTTGCTGGTGCAAACATGCCGAAAGCCACAATCCTGGCCTTGCTTTCGCGTCTTGTCGCATCCGTGTGCAGCCTGCCCCATGTGGCTGTTGGATAGCCGCCAGGTTGTCCACTCATATCCCGCAAGACACAGAGTCGCGTCAATTTCTGTGGTGGTTCCTTATTACCAAGGCTTGATGCTTCGCTGATCCCGACGGTTTCGCAGTCGTCCGCCAACGCACGCGGCTCTCTCCAGCGCAACGCAACATTCACTCGAGGCGGCGGCGGTGACGCCGTGGCGCTCCTGACAGCCTCCTCCATCTAAAAAGACAGGAAAGCAATGGAATTACCTCTAATGCGCGCTTCTATCGCTTACGTTCTATCATCGTAAAACAGGGGAGGGTACGATTGGAGAATAAGCCTAGCGGCGACTTGAAACAATGGAATTGATACCGTAGCAGAAGCAAGGGCTGCTTTCCGCACGGTGGTTTCGGCCAAAGCGTAATCACACTGGACGGCGTGTTTGGAGAATGAAGCCCTCTTTGTTTGCAACAGTGTTTGCCGAAGGTTCCTCTCTTGGTTGCACCACAACGAACGCTTGGCGGTGTGACGCGTGTAGGGAGTGGTGGGGTGCGCTTGGAGAAGGAGTGTGGTCGGGGAAAGGAGAGCGCATGACAGACGATGCGCTCGACCAACCGCATGCAGTATCACCTTCGCACCCCGTTCAGGGTTTTTCTTTCGTAGGACTGAAATACAAGAGTAGAGTTTAGCGCTGCGGACAGCCGGCTAAAATTAAGATGCACGACTAGCCCCCCTTGTGTGCGCGTGTGCGTGTGTGTGCGTGTGTGTTTTCCAAACGACGCCCTTGCTGATTCTGCATTCCGCTCCCGGAAAAACGGCATCGCGTCATTCGCCATGCGTTGGGGCGGCTGCTACAAGCCACACGCAAAATGAGGCAAGCAGAACAAAGAGAGGTAATAGGACGCGCCGCGAAGTCTGCGTGAGGAACTGCCGTGCAACGCAAAGGCGCCAGCACTCAATCGCAGCGCGCAGTGCTAAATAGCGCAAATCCGAATCAAAAGGTAATGTTGAAACTCGCACATTGTTAGAAAGAAAAGGCGAGTGAGAGTCCGCGGCCCACAGCAATGATCTCTTGCAATACCGCGAGGCATCGGCAAAGCACAGAAGCAGTGTCGGCGCAAAGAGCAACAGAGGCTTTTCCTCAGCTGAGCCCAAACGTACTCGCCAGCTTTCCCACCCTCCACATAAATGAAGCGGCGGGGAAAGCAGGTGTGGGCCCGCTGGGCGTGTTCGTTCCTCGGAGGATACTCAGCAGAGGAAGAGAGAAGGGGCCAGAGAAGGTGCAGCGTACACACGCATATCACCAAGTCGTCGTTCGGCCTTTCAATTGGTCCGCCTGATCTTCCCCTGCCTCGCTACCACGCCGCCCGGGTCTTCTTGCGCGCCTGCACGGTCGAACGGAACGCTTCGACGACGCGCAGCTGCGTGCAAACCTCCGCTGCAGCCTTTTTCAGTGTTGGGCGGACGCGCGGTTTCGCTGCCAGTGTCAGCGCCGCCTCCTCCGCCTCCTCCGCCTCGTCGTCGATGACTGGCGGGGGCCGGACAGCCCTCGCGCCGAAGTGCAGGCTGCGCAGCACGACGCCCAGCGGCAGCGCCACCACTGCAAAGAGGAGGCACTCCCCCCACAGCTCCGCCCTGAGTGGCACACAGCGCATGAGGGCACCACCGTACTGCACCGCTAAGATCGGAATCACAAAGGTGGCGCCGACCACAGCGAGGAACATCGGCGCGTGGCGAATGTTGTGCCAGGCAAACACCACGTTGCCCAGGATCCGGGTGTCGAACTCGCTGCACAGCTGCAACAGCACGAAGGCGTTGAAGACAACGGTGAGGTGCTCCTCGGAGTCCGTGACGAGGCCGAAGCAGTCGGCGCCGCAGTGAATCAGCCAGAGCTGCAGCAGAATCTGATAGGCAGACTGGCCACCAATGGTGACCCACATGCGCTGCGTGATCAGCGGCGCAGCCTTCGGCCTCCGCGGCCGCAGCAGCACCTCGTTCGACGGCGTCTCCGTCGCGAACGCCAGGGCGGCGAAGGTGTCCATAATCAGGTTCAGCCACAGCAGCTGCGCCCGCTTCAGCGGCGACTCGCCGTTGCCATCCAGCAGAGCGCCGAAGAAGCACACGACCACCGCCGCCACGTTCACCGTCACCTGGAACTGCAGGTACTTCGAAATATGGTCCTTCACGCTGCGGCCCCGCTTCATGGCGGTCACGATGGTGCTGGAGTTGTCATCGAGGATGACGACGTCCGAGGCGAGCTTCGCCACCTCCGTGTCGGAGTCCATCAAGAAGCCCACGTCGGCACCGTTCAGCGCCAGCGCATCGTTTGTGCCGTCGCCCGTCACGGCCACCACCTCGCCACGCTCCGTTAGGACCGAGACGAGAATGCGCCTGTCCAGCGGCGACGCACGGGAGATGACCTGCAGACGCGGCAGGATGGCGCTCAGCTTCTGCGCACTCCTCGCCAGCTCGCGGAGCTGCGGGCCCTCCAGCGCAATGCCGTCCACCGTCAACACGTCGCCGCCCGACACCGTCAGGATGTCGCCGGAGAGCAGCTCCCTGTCGGTGATCTCCACCGTAGCACCGGTGCCAATCACCCGCGCCTTCACCGGCGGAGTGGCCTTGCTCAGCTCCCTGAACTTCTGCTCTTTCCAGTAGCTGTTGACGCTGCTCACAAGCGTCACGACGGCCACGGAGAGGCGAATGGCCGCCCCTTCAATCGAACCGTGGCGGTACTCCACCGCGCCAGTGGCCGGGTCCGGCACGGTGAGGCCCAGCACGAGCGACACCACTGCGCTGACAATCAGGATATGCACCATGCGGTCCTCCAGCGACTCGAGCACCATCTCAAGAAGCGTCCTCTCCTCCGCCTCGGGCAGCTCGTTGATCGAGACGACTTCCCGCCGCTCGGCTAACGCAGCGGCGCCCGTTGCGTCGACCCCTCGCGCGAGGTCGGTTTTGAGGTGCGCAGCGAACCCTTTCAGGCCGCCGAAGCTGGCCAGGCGTTTCGGAGCCCCTTCGCTGCCGTCACTCAACAACTCGTGCGGCGTCTCCGGCTGAATGGTGAAGCCCGGCTTCATTACCGGCCTGTCGGCACCGCCACTGGCCTCCTCCGACGTGCCGCATCCCGTTCTGGAAGTGCTAGAGATGCTCATTGCGACACCCTGACCGCAGAAATACGGCAATTAGAAACGGTTGGCGGCATAGAGAGAGTTCAACAAAGCCTCGCGGCAGCTGCAATAGAGTTGCAAGAAGGGAGTGAGGGAGAAAGACGCCGCAGTTGGTGGCTCTACTTAGCGAAGACGCAGGGCGACTTGTTTGACCTCCGTGCTGTCAGCTCGATGCCCCTCGGCAACAGGGAGAGAGAGCACGTTGCCACCGTATGTGATCAACCTATAAGGTGCGCAGCACTTGAACTGGCTGATTGAATCAACAAAGAAAGCAAAAGAGAAGCGTGTGGGCATATACATATACAGATAAATAGAGGGATAGAGAGGGGGCAAATAGGGAGAGGTAACGCTACGTCTGACCGCAGAGCCACGTAAACGATGAAGCTGCAACCCCGAAAATGACGCAGCAAAGGACGCTTTGAGTACCACCTCCCTCAGTCGAGAAACGAAAGGCACGGAGAACAACAAGGAAAAGGGTACTCGGTGCGGTTTTGTCGGCAACGAGGATACCACCAAAAAGACCAGCATTCAGGAATACCCATCACAGGGTGGAGATTAGGGAGGGGAGGAGAAGAGAGGCTGAGAAACGAGAACCCCACATGAACGCCTCCAAATATGTAGCGTCAATCAGCAATAATTGCCAAAGGTCTGTCATTCGCAAATGGAAACCACTGAAAAGACCTCGCTTTGCCTACGTGTTCTCTAGCCGAGAAACGAGGTTATACCCCTGCCCCATAAGCTCTACGTTTGCACCGTTCACCTCCGTGCCGCAATAGGTGCGGAAAACAGAAGCAAGTTCGCCCTCTTGGTGCCACCACTGACGTGTGTCGCCTGAATCAACGCGCGCTCGCTTTTCTTCCTCTTTCTTGGGAGGCTGAAGCCTTCACGTAGCGCCTAGGCTCCGTCCCTCCTCCAAACTGCGCCAAGGAAGCAAGCAAAAGACCGTAAGAGAGACTCTGCTTTCCACCACCGGGGAAGGGCAAAGGCAAGAAAAAGCGAAACCTGTTGATGGACGGTTTCCTCTCCCCGCTAGCACTCGTTCAACATTCGTGTCGCGCCTCTCTCGACGGCCTTTGCCGCGCGTCAGCAGCCAACAGATGCACCCACACGCAGGACAGTGAGAATACGGAGCGAGAGCGAGTGCTTTGTCAGCGGGCCGGCAAGCTCACACGCGTGCAAAGAGAGGACAAACTGCTGGAGTGGGAATGCGAAGGCAAGAAAAAGGATGTGCACATAGGAGAACCCACGACCAAAGAAAAAGAAGTAAAGAACAGAGAAATGAAAAGCTCAAAGGGGTGACGGGAAGAGCCACGGTCCACTGTCGCCAAGCGGAACCGCTGCAACGGTCTACGCGCAGGGCACCAAAAAGAAAACGCAGTTTCGCCACAACGCGGCCCGTAAAAACGCCCATAGAGCCACTTGCTGATAACACAGAAACAAAAGAAAAAGAGAGCTCGCATGTCACTTTAACACCGCTCAGGTGCGTGCGTGTTGGAGCGGGCCAGCTAATAGAGGGAAAGGAGAAAAAAGGGGGGAAACGAAAGGGGAAATTCAGCACGCCAGCACAAGCAATTGCGGTTCACCCTTAGTTCACGACTAAGGCAAACGAGAATGAAAACGAGGGAAAAAAACAGAACAAGCAGAAACCACGTCAGAGTCAATGTAATGGTCACAAGGGGGGATGAAGCCAGTGAACGCGTGGCGGTGTTTTCCCTTGCGGGAACAGTAGTCCGTTGCACAAGAACACGGGACAGGTGGGAGGGAGAAAGACAGAGTAAGAGACAGGCAGGACGGACGGCAACGCGATGGTCGATCAGGACCTTTTGCAGGTGTGAGAGAGGGGTGAGCAGCACCTTAATAAATCAAAAAGGTCGTGGTCGGGTTACTTCTTCACTCTGGCAACGCTCTTCGACCCGGCGCCCCTCTTCGTTGTCGTCTCGCCGTTCTTCGCAGACGGCGCCTTTGCAGTCTTCGCCGGCGGCTCGGCAGCAGTCGCCTTCTTCCCCGCCGCAGGATGCTTCGCGGCTGCAGTGCTACTGTCGCTCGTCCTCTCCGTCTGCTTCACTGGCTTGCTAGCGGGCTTTTCCTCCTCCGCGGAGAACGACTCCCCGTTCTCGTCCTCGCCCGCCTCCCCGCTCCGCGGCTTCTCCAGCCCTTTCCCGGTGTCGACAGCCGCCGGCACCGGCGCCGCATTCGGATCGGCGTGGCACTCCGAGGCGGTCATTTCGCTGTCCGCCTTCTCCGGCGCGTAGATCTCCAGCGCCTCAGCCGCCACCTCCCTCGTCGATGCCGTCTTCCTGTTCGGGTCGCTCGCCTTGCTCTCGAGTTCCCTCCTCTCCTTGTAGAGAAACTTCTTCAGTGCCATCTTCTCGACGGCAGACAGCTTCACTCCGGCTCCCTCGATCTCGTAGATCGGAGCCTCGGGGTGGTCGGACGGGTTCTCGATCCACAGACGCTTCCTCAGCGTCTCGCTGTCCATCCGCTTGAAGGTCTTGGCGGACGTCTGGTCGCCGATCACTTCGAGGTGGCCCTCGGTGCCCGGCGGGTCCCAGACGTAGCCATACAGGGCGGCCTCGTGGAACAGCACCTTGCAGTAGAGCCGCTTCGCGTACTCGGACGTCATCCCCTCCAGCTTCAACCACTCGTCGTAGCGGTACTGGTCGAAGCCGGCCTTGACCGGGCGCGAGCGCAGCCACTTGTACTTGGGTGCCTTGGCTGCCTCGCTCTTCTGGAAGGCCTTCAGGTCGCCGACGGTCGCCTGTTTGAACATGGCGTACACGCGCGCACGCAGCGCGTCGGAGATGTGGTAGCCGTTCTTTGGCAGGTTCTGAATACGCTGCACGCCGTCGTAGAAGGCGGCCCAGCGATCCTCCGCCAGCGGCGCGCCCCACGTTACCTTAGAGTGCTTCCTGATTTGCGCATCGAAGAGCTCAATGTAGAAGTCGCGCGCACGCTCGCGCGGCATCCCCTTGCACTTGCGCCACCCGACAACCTTCCAGTAGCCCTCCCAGTCGCGGAACAGGCTCGGCTGCTTGACCTTCTTCTCGTCAATGTCGCCCAGCGTGGCCTGCTTGTACAGGGAGTAGAACTGCAGACGCAGGATGTCGGACACCGGCACGTAGCCCTTCTCCGGCAGCGTGCGGATGTACGCGTCCACCTCCTTAAAGCCCTGCTCGTAGGGGAAGTCGGGACCAAAGAAGTCGACGGGCTCGACGATGGTGGCCGGGTCAACGACCGGCTTCATCGCCTCCTCCGAACGCTTCTTCCCCTTCCCGAACAGGGATCCGAAGAAGTTCATGTTGCGTTTGGTGAAACGAATATACGGATGTGCCCGTCGCCTTCCGGGTGGACGACAATCACAAACCAGCTAGCTAACCACTCGCATTTCAATGGTTGGACACGTGGTGAGTGTTGTGCGTGGTCGAGGTTACAAGAAGCCCAACGCGAGAGAATGGAGAATCAAACATTAGACGACAAAAAAAAAAGAAGTGAGGAACAGGGTAGGAAAGCGGAATTAAAGGCGGGGCACATTCTTTCGGGATGAAGTGCAACCAAACGCTCACCGGGCCACTCTTTCGGGAGGGAGCGCACATATGCCACGGCGGCTTCGAAGTTGGCGGCGGACATTGTTCCGACCGCTTTGGTGTTCTCTGTGCGTTTGTGTGGAAAGGGGAAGCTTCGATAAGGTAGTCCGCGCAGAAGCCCAGTAGGTCTTTTCGTTTTCTTCTCCCGTCACAGTTCAGATCGCTCGGCGCACTAATTACCTACATTCCCTGTGAGCCGCGGCCGTACCGTCAGACCGCAATAGAATGCTTGAAGGAGAGGAAGAGGAGGCGAGGGCAAAGACAAGCAAGAAAGCGAAAGACGCTACTGAAAGTAAAGCAGTCCTGTTACCGAAATAATCACACGAACAGCACCCCGTTGCGAACGCCGCCAAGAAAAGGCCTTTATATGGGAGTCGGACACCAAAGACAATCTCAACACTTAAACGCCAGTCAGGCACAGCGAACGTCCGGCGCTCGTCGTTTTGCGAGGGTGAGCGAGTATTTCGCTTCGCGATACCTCTCTACGTCGGTTTCGACAACTGTGCTTTGGAGGTTGGAGGACCGACGCGACGCTGCATTTCGATTGTAAAAGGGGGCATAAATAAAGGGAAGCAGGCAATGAAGGAAGGGTAAATGGGAAAGGGCCGAGGCGACTTACCTGGAAGGAGAAAAGATGAGCACACCGCTACTTTGCGATTGCTCTGCGTAAGACGCAGCCAGGGCAGTAGTACTGCAGAAACAGAAAAGACGAAAAAGGTCAAATGAAGTGAAGCAAGTTATTCCCTTCTGTTGGCGCGCGCACCACATTCGGCGCGTGGGTGCATACGGCTCTCATTCCAAGACCGCGTTCAGATGGTCACTGCGTGACGTACGCAACCCTCTCAAAAGAACAAATTAAAAAGAAACGCAGGCCACTGTTTCTCGTCTTCCTCAGCCCAACAAACGAGTACAGGCTACAGACCAGGTTGAATGTTCGCACTTGAACCTCAGCGCACACACCTACGAGTAACAACACGCCCAACCGACATCAACCCCCAACGTTCGAAACCAGTGGTGGTGGTATGCACAGGTAGCAACGGGAAGAGGGAAGAACTGCGTCAAGGGTACATCACTGGGTGGGAACAGCTGGAAGGCGCTCGCGTTTTCTGCTCGCTTCTCCTACTACTCCAGGCGCACAGCCTCCACACCCGTGAGCATGTGCCCCTCAGGACACTCGTAGATCGCCTCCTTCGTCCTCGCCTCGACGTGGCAGCGCCACACGTGTCCTTTGTCCGTCACGTACATGTACTTCCGCAGGCTGTCGTTGCTCGCCTGAGAAGCAGAGATGCTCTCGCGATGGCTGAAGGGCCACGCCACGCCAATCGTCTCCGTAAAGCCCGTAAGCAACACCTCGACCGGCCCCAGCTGCGGCAGCCCGTTGCGCAGGTATGACACGGTGGACCGGTTCAGCGAGTTGCCGCCCGCCGCGTCGTCGCCGCGGTCGGTCCAGTAAAGGTAGCCCTCCTGCGCGTCCAGCAGCAGGTCGATCGGCTCCGGCAGGTTGCGGTGCAGCGTCACCACCCGGCGCGGGTCGATGACGCCCTCCGCCGCGGAAGACTTGGCCGCCGACAGGGACGGCAGGTTGCGCAGCTTGAAGTGGTAGGGGGCGGCGAGGATGCGTCCCCTCCCGCCCTTCGAGGGCCCCTTGATGGTGAAGAACACTTGGTTGTGCGGCTCGTCCAGCGCGATGCCCACGCACATGCGGGCCTTGTCCTCGTCACTGTTCGGCACCACGTGCGTGGCAAACGCTCTCTCCTCGGCAACGCCGCTCTCCACCGCCACGAGGGCGTCGATCGACACCAGCGGCACGACCTCGTGCGTCTCCACGTTGTACTTCTTCACGCAGTGGCCCTCGCGATCGCAGAAGAAGAGTGACTTGCCATCCTGGCTCAGGGCAATCTGCTTCATAGTGGTGATGAGGGGCCCCCTGTTCGCTGCCTCGTAAAGGGCACCGCCGCGAACCAGCCGGCGTGGCCGCGCCACCGCTACCCGCTCCGCTGCCCCGTCGCCGGCGTAGAGGGCGGCCCGCACCGGGAAGCCGTCCGTGGCGTGCCAGTCCCCGCCGTCCCTCTCACCCTCCACGGGCTTCATCTCACCCATGTTACTCCACCACGCCACGATGTCGCTCACGTCCTTCGACTTCTTGTACACCTTCAGGTCGAGGGCGAGGCCGTCGGGGCAGACACAGTCTTTTTCGAAGAGTGTCCTAAGGTCGGAGCCGTCGCCGCGGATGCTGTTCACGGTGTTGCCCCTCACATCGAGAAACACAATGGTGTCCCTTTCCGCCATGATGAAAACAGTTGCGCGTGGTGTGAGTGTATATATAGTTTTGCTTTCGTAAAAGACGTCGCTGGTTCTGAATGCAGTGCATGAGTGTATCTTTGTAAGCCTTCGAGACGCAGGAAAGCGCGCGCCACAGCTGTTGGGAGAAGGGAAAGCCCCGGTTTGGATCAAAAGAGAGGAGGAAAGGACGGCCAATGTGAGGAGGACGTAACGATGCTCGGAAAGAGCTGCCACACTTTCGCGTTCTACCTCAAGCCAGCTAAACCCGCAGTTCCTTTTCTTAACGGGCAAAACCACCTAGAAGCATTGCATGCTAATACCTCCACCACACACTACACTTCCCGTAGTTGTCAGAGATGTCGCATCGCTTAAGGATTTCACGTTCGCACGTGCTGCTGCGTTACGCAGAGCCCGCCGCTCTTCTCAGCGTGCTCCCTTTTGTCTGCTATGACCGCTTGTCACAAGCAAGCCTCTCTGCAACACAAAGCAGCTCGGCCTCTCACTTCCGCTTTCACTTCGCTTCAACGCGCATACACTAACAGCTTTGGTTCTTTCCCGAGGAGTGCAAGAAAGTTGCATTGACTGCAACGGAGGCACAATAAAGAGAGACAAAACCCCAAGGTTGGAAACGTCAACAGACACGCTTAGTTAGGCGGAAAGGGGAGGGGGCTGATTTGGCTGCTAACAATCACACGTGTAGTTTTACCCTCTCCTTCACCCTGGGGCGGTTGAGGCACGACGACACTCGCAGTGCAGCAGCCCGCAAGAAGCGCTTCATGCCATCAAGCTTCCATCATCTTTACACATATTTGCCGGGCACAGAGCAACAGGTTTCACCGCTCCTGTGCGTTGCCTGCACCCTGCGCTATGAGGCCAGGTTAACAAAAAACAACTTGAGGTAACGAATGAGTATGCGTACGCGCATGTTTTCGAGTTGACACGACACGTGCCTTCGCGTGGCGTTTACGCAGGGTTCCACGGTTGGCCCTTCTCGGCGGCGACGGCGATCAGGCGCTTCACGTACTCTGCCTTGGCGGCCTCGGAGCTCATGCCCTTGCGCGCGTTCCACGCGTCCCACTTCGCGCGGGCCTCCACGTTCACCGCCCACGGCTGCGACCCCTGCACGTCACCCTCGGTGGCCTGCTTGTAGAGGGAGTAGAACTCCAGCTTCGCGTTGTTGTCCAGCTGCACCGGGCCGCCCTTCGGGAGGGAGCGCACATATGCCACGGCGGCTTCGAAGTTGGCGGCGGACATTGTTCCGACTGCTTTGGTGTTGGGAGAGAAGAAGTGGCAATAGGTGGGTAGGGACGCGAAAGAGAGAGCGATCTTGCGTGGTGAAACCGTAATAATGGGCGAGTGAGTGGAATGGAATTCAGAGAGGGGAGGGGAGGGAAGGAGGGTGAAGTGGTGGTGTTCAGCCAAGGGGCACTTACGTAATAAAGATATGCGTGGAACCCTTTTCCATTCCAACAAAATGCGTTGGGCCTCCGACGCCACTGGGTGGGAGAGGGTGAAACGGCCGGGATTGCTACGCTGAGACAACACGTGCTCTTGCGTGTTTTAGCAGCGCGGACGAGGCCTTTTCGTTGCAGCAGCAGCAAAAAGTCAATTCCCGCTCGTCGCGCTTGCACAAAGGTGCAGCAAAAGCCCAGTACTGCGCACAAAGTCGCGCATCGATGTGGAACCGAATTTGCAACCCGGGCCATTTCCACAACTAGCGTTTCAATGGTCATCCTTCTGAGACTTCTGCAGGTCAATCTTCGTCACCACGGCGATCCAGCTCTTGCCCCCTCTACAGTGGGACGGAACCCACACGCGAAGTCCGGCAGAATGCCGCGGGGGAAAGAGGAAGCCACCAAAAACACGGAAAGGGAAAAAGGAAGTGACGCGACGCATCAGCGCAAACAGAAAAGAACGGAGGAAGGCGGTCCGTCAAAAGCAAACCGAGCAAGTCTTTCACCAACTCGGCCATCGGGCTGGGTAGCTCTATGCGCGAAAAGAAAAAGTAAAAGTGCAGCAAAAGCCCATACTGCGCACAAAGTCGCGCATCGATGTGGAACCGAATTTGCAACCCGGGCCATTTCCACAACTAGCGTTTCAATGGTCATCCTTCTGAGACTTCTGCAGGTCAATCTTCGTCACCACGGCGATCCAGCTCTTGCCCCCTCTACAGTGGGACGGAACCCACACGCGAAGTCCGGCAGAATGCCGCGGGGGAAAGAGGACGCCACCAAAAACACGGAAAGGGAAAAAGGAAGTGACGCGACGCATCAGCGCAAACAGAAAAGAACGGAGGAAGGCGGTCCGTCAAAAGCAAACCGAGCAAGTCTTTCACCAACTCGGCCATCGGGCTGGGTAGCTCTATGCGCGAAAAGAAAAAGTAAAAGTGCAGCAAAAGCCCAGTACTGCGCACAAAGTCGCGCATCGATGTGGAACCGAATTTGCAACCCGGGCCATTTCCACAACTAGCGTTTCAATGGTCATCCTTCTGAGACTTCTGCAGGTCAATCTTCGTCACCACACCACGGCGATCCAGCTCTTGCCCCCTCTACAGTGGGACGGAACCCACACGCGAAGTCCGGCAGAATGCCGCGGGGGAAAGAGGACGCCACCAAAAACACGGAAAGGGAAAAAGGAAGTGACGCGACGCATCAGCGCAAACAGAAAAGAACGGAGGAAAGGCGGTCCGTCAAAAGCAAACCGAGCAAGTCTTTCACCAACTCGGCCATCGGGCTGGGTAGCTCTATGCGCGAAAAGAAAAAGTAAAAGTGCAGCAAAAGCCTCCCCCCTCCCCTTCGAACGACAGGCTCAACAAAAACAAGCAAACAACGCGGGAAGGGAAGTGAGGGAGCTCGCAGACAGGCTCCTCAGTGACTCATTAAAAGGAAAAGGGTGCAGCGCACAAACAAGGGAACATAAAGAAATGGGTTCGCCACTGTTCGCATGCCTTACTGCCGTCTAGGGTTAACGGAATGCGAAACAACTATGCGTGGTCCACCGCACCGTGCGCAGCTACATGCCCAATCTGCGCAAATGAGTGTTGCCCGCCAGCTGGGTTCATCGACAAAATGAGAAGCGGGGCTTGCGGCACACCTTGTGTAGGAGCGCCAAGCACAGAGGCAAACGATAAAAAAAAAAGACGGACTGGCACAGAGAAACGAGACAAGGGGAGAAGCTGGGCAAGGAGGGAAGGAGGAGACGCCCACCTTCTTTCTTTTCGAAAACCCCCATACTTGACTGGGAAAGGGGGAACGCGAAACCTTCGTTTTCGTCTTCAGATCAGGCCGCGGCAACTGGCGGTGGGGCTTTGGGGCGAGGTGCCATGGGAACAGGGGGGCGCTTTGCTGGTGAGACGTGCACGGGTGCCGGCTGCGGCGGCTTCTCCAGCTCCCGGGGGGTGGGAGTCTGCGCCACCACCGTCGGCATCCAGGCGTGCACAGTCCATACGACGAGCCGCGACAGCTTGCGGGACTCCGGCTGCGTCCACCCCGCCATACCATACGGCAGCGAGCCCACGGAGCGGGCGTAGAGGGCCACCAAATGCTCCTCGGGCAACACAACTCCATGTTCCTTCGCGATCGCGGGCTGCTCCTGGTGGCGCCGCGTACGACGGGCAACACACACGTCCAGCGCGTCATTCAAGAAGGCAGCGCAAGCCTCGGCCGTCAAGTGCTGCCAGAAGCCGGCCATCGCCGCCTTCCGCTTCGCCGCCAAGCAGTGCTGCTGCGGATTGTGGTGCCCGTCGTGTTGCCCCTGCAAGACGCGGCGCCGCGCCAAGCTCGAGGCCACGGACGCCGCCACGGCGTTCCCCTCCGGCTTCGACGACGGCATCAGCGTAGGGTTGGGGCGATGGGCCGGTGGGGCGCAGACGGCCCGCAACGCCGACGGAACGCCAGACGTGCGATACACCGTCGACGCGCTCTTGACCACCGCGGGTGTGCCGCCCCTGCCGCTGCTGTGCGCGGGCGGATGGCTGGCAGTGGCCGCCTTGGTGTTGGTGAAGGCCACTCTCTCAGCGGAAGCAGCAGCCGCAGTTTTCGTGAGCGCGGCCGCCTCAGCGGTGGACGAGTTGGACGCTGCGTAGTCCGCCGGGTTGCGGTTCTCTGAGTCACGCGTCTTTCGACCCGCCGCTCCACACGACTGGCGCTGCAAAACCGCTGAAAACAAACGTAGTTCGGCCGACGGTATCTGGTGTTTTTTTTGTTTTTTTTTTGATTTGTTGTTTTTTCTGTTGTTTTTTGATTGCGACGGCGCTCCCCCCCTCCGCCCCGCTCATCCGGTGAAAGAGTCGAGCGGGCGCGCACTCGTACCGGGCGGTGCCCTCGCAAGAAGGGGGACACAAAACGCACACAACGTCTCTAAAGATGCGGCTCTATGCTGATCGGAACTCTGCAGGTTCGAACCACGAATAAACAGCAAAAAGAAGAAACATACGTCGTCCCACGCCAACCCCTCTCACGGCTAGTGGTCAAAGATCCGCTCCACGCGGAGCGGAGCTGACTTGTACGCGTATGCGGCCGGCACCCGCCTCTCCAGGCAGCGCCGCCGGCGGAGTGCCGAGTACTCCTGCTTCGCTGCCGCCGCCGCGGTGGTCGCCGATGCTGTCGCGTTGGTCCCCGCCGTCGCCAGCACGGCGCTGGGCGACACGCCTTCGGGAATCAGTGTGTTCGCGGCGGTAATGCGTGACTGCGTCTTCGCCGCCCTCGCCACCGGGGCGTCCGACGGCACCGCCAACACGCTGACGCGCAGTTGCACCGCGCCATAAGAGGGTAGGGGTCCACCCTCGGTGCCGCAAAGTACATGTTTACCGTGACGGGTGGAGGCCCGCGCATCGCTGCAGCCGCGCGCAGCCCCAGCTGCGCCAGCGTGTTTGGCGCCCGCTCCACCGGTTGCGCCGTGCGATCGTCGCGGACGTGGACTTGCCGGACGGGGCCGCAGCCCCTGTGTGCGCCACGCTTCTAGAGCTTGGCACTCTCTCGTTGACAGCGGTAGTGACGTCAAACGCCCTCGGTGCAGCTATAGTGGCATTGAGTGTGAGTACCGTCGTGGTGCACTCCGTCCTTGAGCAGACGGCGCAGACTGCACTGCAACACACGGCCGTCGACGCAGTGAGGCTCCCCTTACACATGCCCAACGACACTTCTTTGTGTACCTATAGGTAACGTGGGAGCGGTTGATCCGTGCCTCGGTACCATCCACCGAGCAGAAGCAGTGGTGGAGCACAGGAAGAAGACACGCGAACACCAGAGGCACAAGAGGAAACACGCAACCCTACAGTGAGTACGTTCTCGCACACAAAAACGAAATGGCGCCGGTGTGCCATGACGCACCGCATACGTGACCCCTAAGCACTTCACGCCGAAGCACCGGAGGAAAGGACTACTGTTACAGCACCGCCCCTTTCCGCCAACACCGTTCGCCACTACCAGAGCAACGGCTCGCAGGCACTCAGGCGCCGAAAAAGGAAATCGCCGGGGAACAGCGCCACGTCAGTAACGAAGAGCCCGACACAGCTCCCCGCACACCCCTCGACACACCAACGACGCAGCGTCCAAACACCACAACCAGTAAAAACACAGCGTTGAGCCAAAACCAAAAACCCCACAACACCCCAAAGGCCCCACGACAACGGAAGACACAAAAAAGCCCACACACAACGAAAAGAGAGAGGACAACAGCACACACAGCACGAACAACAGCCAACACCAGACAAAGCAGGAACAGCGAACAGCAACACAAAAAAAAAAAAAGCAGGAGTACGGAATACCAAAAGACAAAGCAGGAGTACGGAATACAAAAAGACAAAGCAGGAGTACGGAACACCAACAGACAAAGCAGGAGTACGGAATACCAAAAGACAAAGCAGGAGTACGGAATACAAAAAGACAAAGCAGGAGTACGGAACACCAACAGACAAAGCAGGAGTACGGAATACCAAAAGACAAAGCAGGAGTACGGAACACCAAAAGACAAAGCAGGAGTACGGAACACCAACAGACAAAGCAGGAGTACGGAACACCAAAAGACAAAGCAGGAGTACGGAACACCAACAGACAAAGCAGGAGTACGGAATACCAAAAGACAAAGCAGGAGTACGGAACACCAACAGACAAAGCAGGAATAGGGAATAGCAAAGTATTAATGGGGGAAGCGGAGTTCCACCAAAGCAGGAATAGGGAATACCAAAGTATTAATGGGGAAGCGGAGTTCCACCAAAGCAGGAATAGGGAGCAACAACAAAACGGAAAGAAAGGCAACTGAAAACAAACAAAGGAAACAGAAACGACACCAAAGTATTAATGGGGAAGCGGAGTTCCACCAAAGCAGGAATAGGGAGCAACAACAAAACGGAAAGAAGGCAACTGAAAACAAACAAAGGAAACAGAAACGACACCAAAGTATTAATGGGGAAGCGAGTTCACCAAAGCAGGAATAGGGAGCAACAACAAAACGGAAAGAAGGCAACTGAAAACAAACAAAGGAAACAGAAACGACACCAAAGTATTAATGGGGAAGCGAGTTCCACCAAAGCAGGAATAGGGAGCAACAACAAAACGGAAAGAAAGGCAACTGAAAACAAACAAAGGAAACAGAAACGACACCAAAGTATTAATGGGGAAGCGGAGTTCACCAAAGCAGGAATAGGGAGCAACAACAAAACGGAAAGAAAGGCAACTGAAAACAAACAAAGGAAACAGAAACGACACCAAAGTATTAATGGGGAAGCAGAGTTCCACCAAAGCAGGAATAGGGAGCAACAACAAAACGGAAAGAAGGGCAACTGAAAACAAACAAAGGAAACAGAAACGACACCAAAGTATTAATGGGGAAGCGGAGCTTCACCAAAGCAGGAATAGGGAGCAACAACAAAACGGAAAGAAAGGCAACTGAAAACAAACAAAGGAAACAGAAACGACACCAAAGTATTAATGGGGAAGCGAGTTCACCAAAGCAGGAATAGGGAGCAACAACAAAACGGAAAGAAGGGCAACTGAAAACAAACAAAGGAAACAGAAACGACACCAAAGTATTAATGGGGAAGCGGAGTTCACCAAAGCAGGAATAGGGAGCAACAACAAAACGGAAAGAAGGCAACTGAAAACAAACAAAGGAAACAGAAACGACACCAAAGTATTAATGGGGAAGCGGAGCTTCACCAAAGCAGGAATAGGGAGCAACAACAAAACGGAAAGAAAGGCAACTGAAAACAAACAAAGGAAACAGAAACGACACCAAAGTATTAATGGGGAAGCGGAGTTCCACCAAAGCAGGAATAGGGAGCAACAACAAAACGGAAAGAAGGGCAACTGAAAACAAACAAAGGAAACAGAAACGACACCAAAGTATTAATGGGGAAGCGGAGTTCCACCAAAGCAGGAATAGGGAGCAACAACAAAACGGAAAGAAGGGCAACTGAAAACAAACAAAGGAAACAGAAACGACACCAAAGTATTAATGGGGAAGCGGAGTTCACCAAAGCAGGAATAGGGACAACAAAAAAAAAAAAAAAAAAAAAAAAAAAAAAAAAAAAAAAAAAAAAAACAACAAAACGGAAAGAAGGCAACTGAAAACAAACAAAGGAAACAGAAACGACACCAAAGTATTAATGGGGAAGCGAGTTCACCAAAGCAGGAATAGGGAGCAACAACAAAACGGAAAGAAGGCAACTGAAAACAAACAAAGGAAACAGAAACGACACCAAAGTATTAATGGGGAAGCGAGTTCCACCAAAGCAGGAATAGGGAGCAACAACAAAACGGAAAGAAGGCAACTGAAAACAAACAAAGGAAACAGAAACGACACCAAAGTATTAATGGGGAAGCGGAGTTCCACCAAAGCAGGAATAGGGAGCAACAACAAAACGGAAAGAAAGGCAACTGAAAACAAACAAAGGAAACAGAAACGACACCAAAGTATTAATGGGGAAGCGGAGCTTCACCAAAGCAGGAATAGGGAGCAACAACAAAACGGAAAGAAGGCAACTGAAAACAAACAAAGGAAACAGAAACGACACCAAAGTATTAATGGGGAAGCGGAGTTCACCAAAGCAGGAATAGGGAGCAACAACAAAACGGAAAGAAAGGCAACTGAAAACAAACAAAGGAAACAGAAACGACACCAAAGTATTAATGGGGAAGCAGAGTTCCACCAAAGCAGGAATAGGGAGCAACAACAAAACGGAAAGAAGGGCAACTGAAAACAAACAAAGGAAACAGAAACGACACCAAAGTATTAATGGGGAAGCGGAGTTCACCAAAGCAGGAATAGGGAGCAACAACAAAACGGAAAGAAGGGCAACTGAAAACAAACAAAGGAAACAGAAACGACACCAAAGTATTAATGGGGAAGCGGAGCTTCACCAAAGCAGGAATAGGGAGCAACAACAAAACGGAAAGAAAGGCAACTGAAAACAAACAAAGGAAACAGAAACGACACCAAAGTATTAATGGGGAAGCGGAGTTCCACCAAAGCAGGAATAGGGAGCAACAACAAAACGGAAAGAAGGCAACTGAAAACAAACAAAGGAAACAGAAACGACACCAAAGTATTAATGGGGAAGCGAGTTCACCAAAGCAGGAATAGGGAGCAACAACAAAACGGAAAGAAGGCAACTGAAAACAAACAAAGGAAACAGAAACGACACCAAAGTATTAATGGGGAAGCGAGTTCACCAAAGCAGGAATAGGGAGCAACAACAAAACGGAAAGAAGGGCAACTGAAAACAAACAAAGGAAACAGAAACGACACCAAAGTATTAATGGGGAAGCGGAGCTTCACCAAAGCAGGAATAGGGAGCAACAACAAAACGGAAAGAAAGGCAACTGAAAACAAACAAAGGAAACAGAAACGACACCAAAGTATTAATGGGGAAGCAGAGTTCCACCAAAGCAGGAATAGGAAGCAACAACAAAACGGAAAGAAGGGCAACTGAAAACAAACAAAGGAAACAGAAACGACACCAAAGTATTAATGGGGAAGCGGAGTTCCACCAAAGCAGGAATAGGGAATACCAAAGTATTAATGGGGAAGCGGAGTTCCACCAAAGCAGGAATAGGGAATACCAAAGTATTAATGGGGAAGCGGAGTTCCACCAAAGCAGGAATAGGAATACCAAAGTATAATAAGGCAAAAAGAAAGGAATACCAAAGTATTAATGGGGGAAGCGCAGTTCCACCAAAGCAGGAATAGGGAGCAACAACAGACAAAGCAGGAATAGGGAGTATGAACACAGAAAGCAGGAGTAAGGAAGATAAGAAAGCTATTAAAACGAGTGGAAACGCATTGTGTTGCTGAACGCTAAGAGAACTGGGTTGGGGAGAAAGTAGAATGTCTCTCCTGTTGTGCTGTTGTACGGCGTGAGGGATGCTAAGTGCGGCAAGCTTCTCCCACTTGTGTGCTGTTTTCTTGGACGAAAGCTGATGGGATACACAGCACGCCAGAAGCACCGCCACTTAACGTCTCTCACGTCTATGTTTGTGTGCTGTCTCCTTCTTCTCCTCTTATCAAACGTCTTTCGCTTTTCCGCCACATGCGCATTCGGGTATGTGTGCACAGATGGGTCGTTACGTACGTGCGGAGAGCGATAGATAACCGTGCGTCACCGTCCGGTGTCTTCACAAAGTAGAGGGCTCCCAAAGTGCAAATGGGGGTAATGATTGTGGCGTCTTCGCCTTTTTCACTTGTCGTGGTTGTCGGCAGCATCGGTTGTGGTGACATCCGTTTGCCTCACTCATCGCCCAACAATGGAACGGCCAACACCTAAAAAGCGTTATGAGGCAAACTGAAGCGAGTGTGCGGAAAGAGCACCGATGCCCTTCATGTTACTATGCCGGTGGCGGTACAGGCCTCTGCGTTGTCCGCCTTTCTGCTTTCACCCGCTGTGTCCTTGTACCCGAGCAAGCTCTAGGCTTTTTACCTCGTCTCACCTGCTACCCACAAAAAGACACAACCAGCAACGTACTCCGTTCGTTGATGTTTTTTTTTTTTTGATTTGTTGTTTTTTTGTTTTTTTTGATTTGTTGTTTTTTGTTTTTTTTTTGATTTGATGTTTTTTCTGTTGTTTTTTGATTGCGACGGCGCTCCCCCCCTCCGCCCCGCTCATCCGGTGAAAGAGTCGAGCGGGCGCGCACTCGTACCGGGCGGTGCCCTCGCAAGAAGGGGGACACAAAACGCACACAACGTCTCTAAAGATGCGGCTCTATGCTGATCGGAACTCTGCAGGTTCGAACCACGAATAAACAGCAAAAAGAAGAAACATACGTCGTCCCACGCCAACCCCTCTCACGGCTAGTGGTCAAAGATCCGCTCCACGCAGGGCGGAGCTGACTTGCACGCGGATGCGGCCGGCACCCGCCTCTCCAGGCAGCGCCGCCGGCGGAGTGCCGAGTACTCCTGCTCCGCTGTCGCCGCCGCGGTGGTCGCCGATGCTGTCGTGTTGGTCCCCGCCGCCGCGGTGGTCGCCGATGCTGTCGTGTTGGTCCCCGCCGCCGCGGTGGTCGCCCGTGATGTCGCGTTGGTCCCTGCCGTCGCCAGCACGGCGCTGGGCGACACGCCTTCGGGAATCAGCGTGTTCGCGACGGTAATGCGTGACTGCGTCTTCGCCGCCCTCGCCACCGGGGCGTCCGACGGCGCCGCCGTCGCCAGCACGGCGCTGGGCGACACGTCTTCGGGAATCAGCGTGTTCGCGACGGTAATGCGTGACTGCGTCTTCGCCGCCCTCGCCACCGGGGCGTCCGACGGCGCCGCCCTCGCCAGCACGGCGCTGGGCGACACGCTTCGGGAATCAGCGTGTTCGCGACGGTAATGCGTGACTGCGTCTTCGCCGCCCTCGCCACCGGGGCGTCCGACGGCGCCGCCCTCGCCAGCACGGCGCTGGGCGACACGCCTTCGGGAATCAGCGTGTTCGCGGCGGTAATGCGTGACTGCGTCTTCGCCGCCCTCGCCACCGGGGCGTCCGACGGCGCCGACCTCGCAGTCTCGCGCTCCCGCTTGCGGACCGAGTGGATCGGGCAGAGCACGGACGGCGCCGACCTCGCAGTCTCGCGCTCCCGCTCGCGGACCGGGCGGACCGGGCGGTACGGGCAGGGCACGAACGGCGGCACCAACACCCTGCCGTGCTGGTACCCCGTCGCTGCCGCGCAGTTGCACCGCGCCATAAGAGGGTAGTGGTCCACCTTCGGTGCCGTAAAGTACATGTTTACCGTGACGGGTGGAGGCCCGCGCATCGCTGCAGCCGCGTGCAGCCCCAGCTGCGCCAGCGTGTTTGGCGCCCATTCCACCGGTTGCGCCGTGCGATCGTCGCGGACGTGGACTTGCCGGACGGGGCCGTAGTCCTCGCCACCATAATCGAAGCTGCGAGGGCGGCGACGCCCCATCTCGCCGGACTGCAGCATGCTCCGTGGGTCCGCAGCATAGTGCGACGTGTGGGGCGGCATGGCATGCGAGGTGGGGAAGGAGACACCGTGTTCTGCCGGCGCCGGTGGCGACGCCTGCGTGGCGGCATCGCGCCGGTGGCCCTCGCCCGGGTGCTGGTGCGAGAACCCAAACACGCTACCGACGGTTTCGTAGGCCAGCTGAGCCACACGAGCGGCGTACGCCCAACCCCGGCTTGCCCGCGGCTCCGCGACGGCGGCCAGCGACGACCGGGACGACCACCTGTGGTGGTCGTAGCCCATCTCGTGGTTGAGAGGGTAGCTCTGACTCGTTCCCGATGGACGGCAATTGACGGGGTAAACACGTATCCGCGTGCGTTGCATTTTCTGTTGATAAAGTTATTGAGGTTTTCTGGGGGTCTATTTGTCTGTGTGTGTGTGTTTGAGTACTGGCCTGCAAGATTAGCCAGGGAGGAGGTTAAACTGAGGGGCAAGCAATGCAAAGATGTGAAGGAAAGAGCTAATCAGCGAGGCATGTAAGACCCGCCACAAGTTCGAATGAAGAGACAAAGGGGCAGAAGATACGGAGGGCAGAAAGACGAGAGTGGACCATCGGGGGGAGCACGACTCCACGCGGAGGGGAAAAAAGAGCTGGCATGACACGAAGCACCGCACACGCAGCCTCCAAACCGCCCCAAGCCGAAGCAGCGGAGGCAAATTCCGGTGCCGTCCCTTTCGAGCAATGGTATTCCAGTGTATGCACTCAGGGAGTGGATACGAAGAGGGAGAGGAGGGCCGTGGTGCCGACGGAGAGCTACTCTTTGCGACAATTAGCCGTGGTCCCCTGCCTCAACCAGGCAGAATAGTCGAAGTGCCCTGCCTGTTAGACTGCCTTGAGTTTTACGGTGCTCCTCGAGGAAAAACAGCGCTGTCGAATAATAATAAAAAAAACAGTAGCACCGCATGCTGTCTGTGGACGACCACAACTCCGTCCTTTGCTTTTGCGTGGTTTCTTTCCTTGTTTTACATCGGTTTGACTTGCAATGTACAAACCGAGTAGGAGACATGGAACCGAGCGCAAGAACAGCAATCGCCCTTTTTGCCCAGCAGCACAGCGCCTCCAGACTTCTGCGCAGGCACAAACTGTATCGTCTCCGCGGAATATCACAGCAGACACCCAAAAGCAACACAATGGAAATAAAGGGAAAAACGGCGTAACGGCAAGCAGAACGTACATCAGATCGATCCTCCTTTCTGTTCGGCTTTGTTTTCTTTTCACACCTTCGACCCACGGTGCCGCGGCAGGGCGCTGAAACCGGGGACCGACACCAGCGTGTTCGGCCACACTAAACACGTCAGCTCGCCGCCGTACACGCAGCCGGTGTCGATGCCGTACGCGTAAGGACGGATCTGCAGACGCCGCTTCGCGTCATGCCCGTAAACAACGGTGTAGCCACTGTACGCAGGCGAGATCCTTCGGCGCCACTTCTCCTTCTTTGCTTCTTCGTTCTCGTCCCCGACAACGGCAGCGTTCCGTGCGTCCGCCTCGTCCTCGCTGCTCTTGCCGCCCTCGTCACTCTCCACGCCCTCCCGCGGCTCGTGCGGCTTCCTCGCCACGGCGGGCGGCATCACAGCAGCCCCGCAGCCGCCGTTCAACTTGCGGGCGAGCTCCGACCAGCTCTTGCTCCAACTCGTGCCCGACCTCGGCCGCTCGAGGGTGGCGAAGTGCTCCGACAGCGAGAGGGCGACGTACGGCAGTGCGTCAGCGGCGGTGTCTGCCAGCAACCTACCGTACTTCTGCGCAGAGATCAAATTACGCATCCGCGTCGTCGCCTCCACCGCCTGCTTCTCCAACACGATCGACGGGTCAATGCCGCCGTGGGCGATGATGAGCCGGTACGCATGCAAGCACAGGAGGTGTGGAATGGAGCTCATGAAGGCGTAGACGTCGTCCGGGCAGCTCACAGCGAGGGGGTGCAGACTGCTCTCCGACTCCTTCCGTGTCAAGGGCGTGCCGGTCTTGATCTTCTCCACCAGCCGCAGCATCGCCACGTCGTGGTTGCCCACCACGCCTATGGCCCCGATCTCGCGCAGGGTGCGCACCACACCGTACGAGTCGGGTCCCTTGTTCACCAAGTCGCCTACAAAAACGCAGACGTCCTCGCCACGGTCGTGGGCGGACTGACCGCGGCTCGTGCCACTGCCCGTGCGGTCGCTCGCAGTAGGCGGGGCAGGCGAGCCGGCGTCGCCCAGCAGCGCGCCCCCCGGCCCCCTCCCCCCCAGCGGCGAAGAAGCCGGCGCGGGTCGGCGGTGGTGTGGCGAGGACGTGGGCTGCAGGACGGCAGGAATGTGCATCCGGGCACCTGCATCGATGGCGGTGCGCTCCTCCGGGGAGGTCCTCAGCAGCTCCGGACGGCGGCGCACGGCCTCGTTCGTGAATTGCACCTTCACGAGGAGTTGCCGCAGCTGTTCGGCGCAGCCGTGAATGTCGCCGACGATGACGAGCCGACCGGTGGCGCTGCCTTTGAGATGGACGACGGTCGCCAACATGGACGGCTTGACGGCTGGTGTGAAACAGCCAAGCAAACCACGGTGATAAGACAGAAGAACAAATGCAAGGATAAGGGGGAGCGCAGCAAGATAGAAACGGAGCACGTTTTCTGTTCGCACACAGATATCACTTGCTCCATTGGTCACAGCTACTCGAGGAAAGGAGACAAGGCGGAAAGACAAGTCAACAGTTGAAGGCTGGGCGCGGCTTGCACCAGGTTGGCTCGGAAGAAGCCCGTACGCAAACAGGTTCGGTAACGTGTGGGAGGGAATGAAAAACCGACTGGAAGATCACGATGAGGAAACCAAAAGTGACATGCTCGCTGTTGGGTTTGTGTTCAAACGCACATCGGTCGAAGTTGCAATGACGACTCGTGTACCGCTGAAACCGCGGAGGGGAATGAAATGGAGGCGGCGGGGAACAAAAGAGGGGAGCGGGATGCAGACGGATAAACAAAAGGAAAAAAGGCTGCGACGCAAAAGCCCATGTGTGAGTACTCACAGTTTCGTGACGTCGTGAAGCTGAAGAACGGCGACTCACGAAAGGAGCATACGCGTTCAGCTATGGGGACAACGAGTCACCGGACGCGTCCCATAAAACCCGGTGTTCTTATCGTTTTCACAATCTGACGCGTGTCCCGCAAACGACCACCGGTCGAAGGGCACCGCTAAGAAAAAAGAGAGCAGCTTGGCACATGAAGAAAACGCCACCTCCGTAGTCACAAGCGCGCCGGTCAACTCTCGGCATGACACACGCCAGCAGCCCCTCTTTCCTCCCCGTTGTCATCACCGGTGCGCTGTGGAATCGGCTGAAAAGAGAATGGCGGACAGGTAGGCTCTCTCGCGCTCTGCAGCCTCGCGCGCTTCGCGTTGCACCGCCTGTGACGCCGACCGCAGCTGCTCCATGGACTGGTACAGCGGCGTCGAAAGGAGACTTTCACCCTCGTCGTTGCTCGGCGTTTGCCTCCCCTTTTCACACTCCGTGAATGTCCCGCTCCCCCAGCCGCTCGCTGCTTCAGAGGAACGCCGCCCCTCGTTTTCCTTCAGCGCCTGTCGGAGCAGCTGCGCGCCTCTGCCCACGGTACTGCCCTCCCCGTCGCGCTTCGTGCTGCCCAGGCTTGCAAGTTGTGCCGCGCTTGCCGCCAGATGCGCCGCTGCATCCCGTAGACGCTGGAGAGCCGTCGCAGGGTACGCGTCGTCGTCACAAGGAGCTGCGCCAGGATGCGTCTCCTGGCCCAATGGTGGGCCGCGTGCTAGCCCAGTACGTCTTGGGGCACCGCCAGCGACACTCGTTCGTGTTTTTCCCTTCTCAACTCGCGCCTTGTGCGAAACGACAAACCCCATTCGCGTGCTCTCCTGCGGCTCTGAGGAAGTAGCGGGCACCAGTCGCCACCTTTCCCTCCACTGAAGAGAAGAAGAGCGGGGGGTTACCTGGTGATGGTGCTCACCCGATGCCGCAGCACCGCAATCACCAACCGCGGAAGGGCAAGGCACAGTCCCCTCATGCCTCGCATTGCTTTGTTCGCAAAGTGCACGAAGCGGTACGGACGAAGTCAATGAGGGAGAGAGCGACCAGGCGACGCGAGACAGTGGCGCGGCCCCGCGCCCCTTCGCTGCATCTTCGTCCCCGCCGTCTGCGTTACACATGGCCGTTTCGTCACCAGGGGCAGCAGAGGCCGGTCCCACGTGCACGTCAAATAGCCCCGCACCAGCACCAGGCGGCCGGCTACGACCGCGGATGGAGCATCTCGCCCTCTCTCGCTGCTCCCCACTGCGCGAGACAGCAGCGCCGCCAGACGTGACGCCACCTCCGCTGGAGAGGCCGCAAGAGAAGGTGATGGAGACAAACGGGGATCTCTTTTCACAAACACCGGTGTACCGCGCAGCGACGAGGCGTGACTGCACGGAGGAAGATCGTCATTCCGCGACGGAAGCGACAGCGCCGTGCAATTGGGGCTGCGAATTGGACTGACGGGGGCTGGCGTAGCACTCGACATCGGTGTGTACCGGCCGCTGTCCAGCGCAGCTGCTGTCATCTCGAGCTCCCTGTTGCTCACGTTGATAGCCCTCATGGTCGTTGAAGTTGCCGTCGTTTTCTCTGCAACATCCCGCGTGTGCACACTACTTCGTTGGTGGTCGTGGCTCGGCGGACAGGAAGGGTCAGGTTGGAAATGGCCACTGCCCGGACAGCCTTTGGCGGTGGAAGGCGGCACACCCGGTGGGCTACCATTTTGCAGAACAGCATTCTCTGCCTTCTCTGGAGAAGAGCGCAAGGGCGATCGCATCGCCACGCCCGGCCCGCGACGCCGGTACGCCGCCAGCTCCGCCACATGCTCCATCAGCGCAGACCTGGCGGCCTGCTCCTGTGAGAGTTGCGTCTGCCAACGCGTGTTGCACCGCTGCGCAGAGGCGTACGCACGCCCGCAGCGCTGCAGCAACCGCTGCAGAATACGCTGCGCTTGCGCCACGCACCGCCGCGTCGGATCGCTGGCGTCTCCAACGCGCACACCACGGCCCTCTCCCGCTAGCGCAGACCATACGTGTGGGCGTTGATCGCCGTCAGCGACGCCCGCAAAATCCCCGCCAGTATCGCTGTCGACGTGACCTGCAGCACCGCTTGCACCTCCCTCTTGCAGATTGCTGCACTGTAAAAGTGCGGATGCCTCACGGGTGCGCTGTCGCCACTGGATGAGCTGCTTCTCCAGCCACGTCACCTTCTCCTCTGATTTGACCAGCTGCTCAAAGATGAGCGAGCCTGTCGCGGCAAGGGCAGAGCTGCTAGAATCGGAAGCCGCCGGCGGAGCGGAAGACACCGCTATTCCATCCGGCGCCGCACTGCTCAGCTTCTGCTGCTGCGCGGATGTTCGCCGCAGCAGCTGTGCGAGCTGTTCTACATCGCGTGTGTGCTGCTCCACCAGCTCCGACAGCGCGCGAAGCGACGCCGCCTCCGTCGCCTTCCACGCTGCGACTTCCTCGCGCATCTCTGTGTACAAGGCAGTAAACTGCGCACAGTACGGCGTCAGAAAGTGCACAACAGCAGCAGACGTGTCAAGGCCTGCGTTCTGCGCATCCCTCTCTCGCGAAGTGACGCTGTCGTTGATCAAACGCGCACCTTCTGAACTCCGTCCTCCTTGCTCACTGAGCAGTTCACAGGCGTCGGGGTGCAGCCTCTGCGGTAGGCACGCAAACGCCTCGTCCTTGTCGTTCAATGGGCGTGTTTGTGGAGGCTGTGGTACTCCACTAGAGGCAGAGGGAGGTTCAGAGGAAGGTCGATCGCGCACCCCCGTGCACGTGACAAAGGGCGGAGACCCTTCTCTCTTGATGGGTGTGTGGGGCTGCCCCCGCTTCTCCCGCGAGGGCGAAGCTTCTTCGCTCCCAGCAGCCCCAGTTGTTCCTTCGTCTGTCAAGGCAGGACGTTCAACAGAGGCGCCCACAGCGCCGCTCAGAGCATCGGCATCGTGCAAGGTCCACGACGGTCCATCGACAGCACTAAGCGACTCTGTTCCAAACAAACCTTGAAAGCGCCGCAGGCGTGCTTCCTCCGCTTCCACCGCCCCCGCAGCGCACACCGCAGCCACAGTAAGCCGCTCCTTCCACGGCGACAGCACCGCCACAGCGACGTTGGCTGTTGCTGTGCTCATCGAGATGTTGGCGGGGGTGGTGTGAACGTTCGCCAATGCGTCTGCAGGTGAAAGCCTTTCTGGGTGTGTGCGCTGCGGTGTGTGTGCGAGGTTGCCCGACAGCTCCCCCGGATGCGGCGGTGCTGCTTGTGAAGCGCTTGCATCTCGACCATCACCAAGTGCAGAGCGTTCTTCGAGCACATCCTCCGCAGCTGCCCTTCGCATCACACCCTCAACAGGAGAGCTAGGCGCAACAACGCTGCCAGCAAACGTGTGCAACGCCGCGATCCGATCTTCCTCAGACGCGGTGGCGTTAATGCTCAGCGGCGCTGTTGTCGCGCGCGCTCCTTCCGTGTCCACTGCATCAGCCGCGAGTGCCTTTGTACAGCCGCTTTCTTGGGTCGTCTTTGGCTGAACCAGCACGTTCTGCGTCGTGCTTGACTGTGATCGACTCCCATCCAGTGCCCTCCATGCATTACCAGGTAAAAACGAACCAGCACCACCATCGGCATTTGCGTTGCCGTTGCGAGGCAGGCCTTCCGCCGCTGCTGAGGATGGTCCACCAGGCGAGGTGAATGAAAAACACCCTCCCATGAACTCTGCAAACGGCACCGCGTAGCTCTCCAGCACCCGCTGCGCCGCCATGGCGTTCTCCTCTCCACAGCGGCGCATCCTACCTTCTACCGCGCTGTCGTCGTCGGCACCGTCACCTCTTCGTGCACCCTCCGAACGCCAGCTGTGCTGCGCCCATCCACTGGCACTCCGCAACACCTCCGCATTCACCCCATCCGCAGCCGCATCGGCGACCACCGTGACCACCGGTGTCACCAGGGAGCACGACGCCATTGCGCTGGTCGCGATTTGCAGAGCCGTGGCATCGCAGTGCAGGAGAGACATGTCCGGCACGGATGGCTGTTGTAGTTGACAGCTGAAGGCAGTCAGACAAGTGTGAGTGAGGGAGGGCAGGCTGTACCGGTTGGACCACGGCACCACCGGCTGTAGCGCCCTCCCCATGGGGTCCTGCGCAAACCCCTCGGTGCGTGAGCGCTTCGCTCCCTGGCTCCTCCTCTTTCTTTGCGGCGTGGAGTACGCACTTTCGTCGGCGCCGCCGCTTGAACTGCGAGGGCGATACCCACACGTGGGACTGGGACCCGCCAGATCCCATAGCTTCCAGATGCCAACGGCGGGTGCTGCAGACGCGTCCCCATCGCCGCCCCTGTTGCTGGCGCCGGTGTGTCCCACGAGCAGCGTGATGCAGACATGACTCGCCTTCTCTTCGTGCGGCTGCCCAGCTGGGCGCATTAACAAGGAAACGGGCGGAGGCGCAGACGGCGCCGGACCGGCCCAGCCAGTCGTGTTGTTCGTGCTGTCTGTACGTGCGAAGGGCTGCCACGACACGGAGGAGAGGAGAGCCGCGTAGAGCACGTGTGTTGCCTCAGCAGGGGACCGCACACGCACGTAGCACGCCGCCGGTATGTCCGTTGGCCGATCGACGGCACTGGAGGACAGAGAAGAAGACGATGCTGAAGCAAAAAAAGAGGAGGAAGAGGAAGAGGATCGGATGTGCCTTCCATGGTCTTCAGCTCTCACGCCGCTAGGTGTACTATCGTGTTCGTCCTCATTACGGCCTTCCCCCTGTTGCAAGCCGAGGAGCTGCCCAGACAACAAATCCGTTGTCTCGCGCGGCCGCCGCAGGACGGAGGGGTGCAGCAGCGGAACCGCATCGCGCACCTCCACAACACTCATGGCCACACAGGCATCACCGTCTCCTGACATGCGGCGGAAAACGCGGTCCAGCACTGCACGGAAGAGGCCGCCGCTGAGGGAAATGTCCGGCGATGACGATCGTTGCGAGTCCACCGCTTCGTCCCAGTGCTGCGCACTGCCCAAGAGAAACGACGTCTTGCCGCCTCCCTGAATACCCATTGGAAAGGTCAGCACTTCCCTTGGCCTACAACGTTGTTCGTTTCCACGGCCTTCGTAGAGTGGTGCTTCGGAGGAAGGCCTAGGGAAGGCTCTAGTCAGTTCAGCAGCAATCGTTTCCGCAAGCTCGTCAGTGAGGCCCGCGTCCGAGTACGGTGGTCGTAACTGCGTTGGATGCAGTGACGCGTCGCCTTGCGTGGCCCCTGCGGCGAGGCCTTCGATGGAGATGTGCTGCGAGTGCACTGCGGCTTCGATCTTTCGTGGCGGAGGACGCAGCACATACGGAGGTGGGGTGCTTGCTGGTGCAAACATGCCGAAAGCCACAATCCTGGCCTTGCTTTCGCGTCTTGTCGCATCCGTGTGCAGCCTGCCCCATGTGGCTGTTGGATAGCCGCCAGGTTGTCCACTCATATCCCGCAAGACACAGAGTCGCGTCAATTTCTGTGGTGGTTCCTTATTACCAAGGCTTGATGCTTCGCTGATCCCGACGGTTTCGCAGTCGTCCGCCAACGCACGCGGCTCTCTCCAGCGCAACGCAACATTCACTCGAGGCGGCGGCGGTGACGCCGTGGCGCTCCTGACAGCCTCCTCCATCTAAAAAGACAGGAAAGCAATGGAATTACCTCTAATGCGCGCTTCTATCGCTTACGTTCTATCATCGTAAAACAGGGGAGGGTACGATTGGAGAATAAGCCTAGCGGCGACTTGAAACAATGGAATTGATACCGTAGCAGAAGCAAGGGCTGCTTTCCGCACGGTGGTTTCGGCCAAAGCGTAATCACACTGGACGGCGTGTTTGGAGAATGAAGCCCTCTTTGTTTGCAACAGTGTTTGCCGAAGGTTCCTCTCTTGGTTGCACCACAACGAACGCTTGGCGGTGTGACGCGTGTAGGGAGTGGTGGGGTGCGCTTGGAGAAGGAGTGTGGTCGGGGAAAGGAGAGCGCATGACAGACGATGCGCTCGACCAACCGCATGCAGTATCACCTTCGCACCCCGTTCAGGGTTTTTCTTTCGTAGGACTGAAATACAAGAGTAGAGTTTAGCGCTGCGGACAGCCGGCTAAAATTAAGATGCACGACTAGCCCCCCTTGTGTGCGCGTGTGCGTGTGTGTGCGTGTGTGTTTTCCAAACGACGCCCTTGCTGATTCTGCATTCCGCTCCCGGAAAAACGGCATCGCGTCATTCGCCATGCGTTGGGGCGGCTGCTACAAGCCACACGCAAAATGAGGCAAGCAGAACAAAGAGAGGTAATAGGACGCGCCGCGAAGTCTGCGTGAGGAACTGCCGTGCAACGCAAAGGCGCCAGCACTCAATCGCAGCGCGCAGTGCTAAATAGCGCAAATCCGAATCAAAAGGTAATGTTGAAACTCGCACATTGTTAGAAAGAAAAGGCGAGTGAGAGTCCGCGGCCCACAGCAATGATCTCTTGCAATACCGCGAGGCATCGGCAAAGCACAGAAGCAGTGTCGGCGCAAAGAGCAACAGAGGCTTTTCCTCAGCTGAGCCCAAACGTACTCGCCAGCTTTCCCACCCTCCACATAAATGAAGCGGCGGGGAAAGCAGGTGTGGGCCCGCTGGGCGTGTTCGTTCCTCGGAGGATACTCAGCAGAGGAAGAGAGAAGGGGCCAGAGAAGGTGCAGCGTACACACGCATATCACCAAGTCGTCGTTCGGCCTTTCAATTGGTCCGCCTGATCTTCCCCTGCCTCGCTACCACGCCGCCCGGGTCTTCTTGCGCGCCTGCACGGTCGAACGGAACGCTTCGACGACGCGCAGCTGCGTGCAAACCTCCGCTGCAGCCTTTTTCAGTGTTGGGCGGACGCGCGGTTTCGCTGCCAGTGTCAGCGCCGCCTCCTCCGCCTCCTCCGCCTCGTCGTCGATGACTGGCGGGGGCCGGACAGCCCTCGCGCCGAAGTGCAGGCTGCGCAGCACGACGCCCAGCGGCAGCGCCACCACTGCAAAGAGGAGGCACTCCCCCCACAGCTCCGCCCTGAGTGGCACACAGCGCATGAGGGCACCACCGTACTGCACCGCTAAGATCGGAATCACAAAGGTGGCGCCGACCACAGCGAGGAACATCGGCGCGTGGCGAATGTTGTGCCAGGCAAACACCACGTTGCCCAGGATCCGGGTGTCGAACTCGCTGCACAGCTGCAACAGCACGAAGGCGTTGAAGACAACGGTGAGGTGCTCCTCGGAGTCCGTGACGAGGCCGAAGCAGTCGGCGCCGCAGTGAATCAGCCAGAGCTGCAGCAGAATCTGATAGGCAGACTGGCCACCAATGGTGACCCACATGCGCTGCGTGATCAGCGGCGCAGCCTTCGGCCTCCGCGGCCGCAGCAGCACCTCGTTCGACGGCGTCTCCGTCGCGAACGCCAGGGCGGCGAAGGTGTCCATAATCAGGTTCAGCCACAGCAGCTGCGCCCGCTTCAGCGGCGACTCGCCGTTGCCATCCAGCAGAGCGCCGAAGAAGCACACGACCACCGCCGCCACGTTCACCGTCACCTGGAACTGCAGGTACTTCGAAATATGGTCCTTCACGCTGCGGCCCCGCTTCATGGCGGTCACGATGGTGCTGGAGTTGTCATCGAGGATGACGACGTCCGAGGCGAGCTTCGCCACCTCCGTGTCGGAGTCCATCAAGAAGCCCACGTCGGCACCGTTCAGCGCCAGCGCATCGTTTGTGCCGTCGCCCGTCACGGCCACCACCTCGCCACGCTCCGTTAGGACCGAGACGAGAATGCGCCTGTCCAGCGGCGACGCACGGGAGATGACCTGCAGACGCGGCAGGATGGCGCTCAGCTTCTGCGCACTCCTCGCCAGCTCGCGGAGCTGCGGGCCCTCCAGCGCAATGCCGTCCACCGTCAACACGTCGCCGCCCGACACCGTCAGGATGTCGCCGGAGAGCAGCTCCCTGTCGGTGATCTCCACCGTAGCACCGGTGCGAATCACCCGCGCCTTCACCGGCGGAGTGGCCTTGCCCAGCTCCCTGAACTTCTGCTCTTTCCAGTAGCTGTTGACGCTGCTCACAAGCGTCACGACGGCCACGGAGAGGCGAATGGCCGCCCCTTCAATCGAACCGTGGCGGTACTCCACCGCGCCAGTGGCCGGGTCCGGCACGGTGAGGCCCAGCACGAGCGACACCACTGCGCTGACAATCAGGATATGCACCATGCGGTCCTCCAGCGACTCGAGCACCATCTCAAGAAGCGTCCTCTCCTCCGCCTCGGGCAGCTCGTTGATCGAGACGACTTCCCGCCGCTCGGCTAACGCAGCGGCGCCCGTTGCGTCGACCCCTCGCGCGAGGTCGGTTTTGAGGTGCGCAGCGAACCCTTTCAGGCCGCCGAAGCTGGCCAGGCGTTTCGGAGCCCCTTCGCTGCCGTCACTCAACAACTCGTGCGGCGTCTCCGGCTGAATGGTGAAGCCCGGCTTCATTACCGGCCTGTCGGCACCGCCACTGGCCTCCTCCGACGTGCCGCATCCCGTTCTGGAAGTGCTAGAGATGCTCATTGCGACACCCTGACCGCAGAAATACGGCAATTAGAAACGGTTGGCGGCATAGAGAGAGTTCAACAAAGCCTCGCGGCAGCTGCAATAGAGTTGCAAGAAGGGAGTGAGGGAGAAAGACGCCGCAGTTGGTGGCTCTACTTAGCGAAGACGCAGGGCGACTTGTTTGACCTCCGTGCTGTCAGCTCGATGCCCCTCGGCAACAGGGAGAGAGAGCACGTTGCCACCGTATGTGATCAACCTATAAGGTGCGCAGCACTTGAACTGGCTGATTGAATCAACAAAGAAAGCAAAAGAGAAGCGTGTGGGCATATACATATACAGATAAATAGAGGGATAGAGAGGGGGCAAATAGGGAGAGGTAACGCTACGTCTGACCGCAGAGCCACGTAAACGATGAAGCTGCAACCCCGAAAATGACGCAGCAAAGGACGCTTTGAGTACCACCTCCCTCAGTCGAGAAACGAAAGGCACGGAGAACAACAAGGAAAAGGGTACTCGGTGCGGTTTTGTCGGCAACGAGGATACCACCAAAAAGACCAGCATTCAGGAATACCCATCACAGGGTGGAGATTAGGGAGGGGAGGAGAAGAGAGGCTGAGAAACGAGAACCCCACATGAACGCCTCCAAATATGTAGCGTCAATCAGCAATAATTGCCAAAGGTCTGTCATTCGCAAATGGAAACCACTGAAAAGACCTCGCTTTGCCTACGTGTTCTCTAGCCGAGAAACGAGGTTATACCCCTGCCCCATAAGCTCTACGTTTGCACCGTTCACCTCCGTGCCGCAATAGGTGCGGAAAACAGAAGCAAGTTCGCCCTCTTGGTGCCACCACTGACGTGTGTCGCCTGAATCAACGCGCGCTCGCTTTTCTTCCTCTTTCTTGGGAGGCTGAAGCCTTCACGTAGCGCCTAGGCTCCGTCCCTCCTCCAAACTGCGCCAAGGAAGCAAGCAAAAGACCGTAAGAGAGACTCTGCTTTCCACCACCGGGGAAGGGCAAAGGCAAGAAAAAGCGAAACCTGTTGATGGACGGTTTCCTCTCCCCGCTAGCACTCGTTCAACATTCGTGTCGCGCCTCTCTCGACGGCCTTTGCCGCGCGTCAGCAGCCAACAGATGCACCCACACGCAGGACAGTGAGAATACGGAGCGAGAGCGAGTGCTTTGTCAGCGGGCCGGCAAGCTCACACGCGTGCAAAGAGAGGACAAACTGCTGGAGTGGGAATGCGAAGGCAAGAAAAAGGATGTGCACATAGGAGAACCCACGACCAAAGAAAAAGAAGTAAAGAACAGAGAAATGAAAAGCTCAAAGGGGTGACGGGAAGAGCCACGGTCCACTGTCGCCAAGCGGAACCGCTGCAACGGTCTACGCGCAGGGCACCAAAAAGAAAACGCAGTTTCGCCACAACGCGGCCCGTAAAAACGCCCATAGAGCCACTTGCTGATAACACAGAAACAAAAGAAAAAGAGAGCTCGCATGTCACTTTAACACCGCTCAGGTGCGTGCGTGTTGGAGCGGGCCAGCTAATAGAGGGAAAGGAGAAAAAAGGGGGGAAACGAAAGGGGAAATTCAGCACGCCAGCACAAGCAATTGCGGTTCACCCTTAGTTCACGACTAAGGCAAACGAGAATGAAAACGAGGGAAAAAAACAGAACAAGCAGAAACCACGTCAGAGTCAATGTAATGGTCACAAGGGGGGATGAAGCCAGTGAACGCGTGGCGGTGTTTTCCCTTGCGGGAACAGTAGTCCGTTGCACAAGAACACGGGACAGGTGGGAGGGAGAAAGACAGAGTAAGAGACAGGCAGGACGGACAGCAACGCGATGGTCGATCAGGACCTTTTGCAGGTGTGAGAGAGGGGTGAGCAGCACCTTAATAAATCAAAAAGGTCGTGGTCGGGTTACTTCTTCACTCTGGCAACGCTCTTCGACCCGGCGCCCCTCTTCGTTGTCGTCTCGCCGTTCTTCGCAGACGGCGCCTTTGCAGTCTTCGCCGGCGGCTCGGCAGCAGTCGCCTTCTTCCCCGCCGCAGGATGCTTCGCGGCTGCAGTGCTACTGTCGCTCGTCCTCTCCGTCTGCTTCACTGGCTTGCTAGCGGGCTTTTCCTCCTCCGCGGAGAACGACTCCCCGTTCTCGTCCTCGCCCGCCTCCCCGCTCCGCGGCTTCTCCAGCCCTTTCCCGGTGTCGACAGCCGCCGGCACCGGCGCCGCATTCGGATCGGCGTGGCACTCCGAGGCGGTCATTTCGCTGTCCGCCTTCTCCGGCGCGTAGATCTCCAGCGCCTCAGCCGCCACCTCCCTCGTCGATGCCGTCTTCCTGTTCGGGTCGCTCGCCTTGCTCTCGAGTTCCCTCCTCTCCTTGTAGAGAAACTTCTTCAGTGCCATCTTCTCGACGGCAGACAGCTTCACTCCGGCTCCCTCGATCTCGTAGATCGGAGCCTCGGGGTGGTCGGACGGGTTCTCGATCCACAGACGCTTCCTCAGCGTCTCGCTGTCCATCCGCTTGAAGGTCTTGGCGGACGTCTGGTCGCCGATCACTTCGAGGTGGCCCTCGGTGCCCGGCGGGTCCCAGACGTAGCCATACAGGGCGGCCTCGTGGAACAGCACCTTGCAGTAGAGCCGCTTCGCGTACTCGGACGTCATCCCCTCCAGCTTCAACCACTCGTCGTAGCGGTACTGGTCGAAGCCGGCCTTGACCGGGCGCGAGCGCAGCCACTTGTACTTGGGTGCCTTGGCTGCCTCGCTCTTCTGGAAGGCCTTCAGGTCGCCGACGGTCGCCTGTTTGAACATGGCGTACACGCGCGCACGCAGCGCGTCGGAGATGTGGTAGCCGTTCTTTGGCAGGTTCTGAATACGCTGCACGCCGTCGTAGAAGGCGGCCCAGCGATCCTCCGCCAGCGGCGCGCCCCACGTTACCTTAGAGTGCTTCCTGATTTGCGCATCGAAGAGCTCAATGTAGAAGTCGCGCGCACGCTCGCGCGGCATCCCCTTGCACTTGCGCCACCCGACAACCTTCCAGTAGCCCTCCCAGTCGCGGAACAGGCTCGGCTGCTTGACCTTCTTCTCGTCAATGTCGCCCAGCGTGGCCTGCTTGTACAGGGAGTAGAACTGCAGACGCAGGATGTCGGACACCGGCACGTAGCCCTTCTCCGGCAGCGTGCGGATGTACGCGTCCACCTCCTTAAAGCCCTGCTCGTAGGGGAAGTCGGGACCAAAGAAGTCGACGGGCTCGACGATGGTGGCCGGGTCAACGACCGGCTTCATCGCCTCCTCCGAACGCTTCTTCCCCTTCCCGAACAGGGATCCGAAGAAGTTCATGTTGCGTTTGGTGAAACGAATATACGGATGTGCCCGTCGCCTTCCGGGTGGACGACAATCACAAACCAGCTAGCTAACCACTCGCATTTCAATGGTTGGACACGTGGTGAGTGTTGTGCGTGGTCGAGGTTACAAGAAGCCCAACGCGAGAGAATGGAGAATCAAACATTAGACGACAAAAAAAAAAGAAGTGAGGAACAGGGTAGGAAAGCGGAATTAAAGGCGGGGCACATTCTTTCGGGATGAAGTGCAACCAAACGCTCACCGGGCCACTCTTTCGGGAGGGAGCGCACATATGCCACGGCGGCTTCGAAGTTGGCGGCGGACATTGTTCCGACCGCTTTGGTGTTCTCTGTGCGTTTGTGTGGAAAGGGGAAGCTTCGATAAGGTAGTCCGCGCAGAAGCCCAGTAGGTCTTTTCGTTTTCTTCTCCCGTCACAGTTCAGATCGCTCGGCGCACTAATTACCTACATTCCCTGTGAGCCGCGGCCGTACCGTCAGACCGCAATAGAATGCTTGAAGGAGAGGAAGAGGAGGCGAGGGCAAAGACAAGCAAGAAAGCGAAAGACGCTACTGAAAGTAAAGCAGTCCTGTTACCGAAATAATCACACGAACAGCACCCCGTTGCGAACGCCGCCAAGAAAAGGCCTTTATATGGGAGTCGGACACCAAAGACAATCTCAACACTTAAACGCCAGTCAGGCACAGCGAACGTCCGGCGCTCGTCGTTTTGCGAGGGTGAGCGAGTATTTCGCTTCGCGATACCTCTCTACGTCGGTTTCGACAACTGTGCTTTGGAGGTTGGAGGACGACGCGACGCTGCATTTCGATTGTAAAAGGGGGCATAAATAAAGGGAAGCAGGCAATGAAGGAAGGGTAAATGGGAAAGGGCCGAGGCGACTTACCTGGAAGGAGAAAAGATGAGCACACCGCTACTTTGCGATTGCTCTGCGTAAGACGCAGCCAGGGCAGTAGTACTGCAGAAACAGAAAAGACGAAAAAGGTCAAATGAAGTGAAGCAAGTTATTCCCTTCTGTTGGCGCGCGCACCACATTCGGCGCGTGGGTGCATACGGCTCTCATTCCAAGACCGCGTTCAGATGGTCACTGCGTGACGTACGCAACCCTCTCAAAAGAACAAATTAAAAAGAAACGCAGGCCACTGTTTCTCGTCTTCCTCAGCCCAACAAACGAGTACAGGCTACAGACCAGGTTGAATGTTCGCACTTGAACCTCAGCGCACACACCTACGAGTAACAACACGCCCAACCGACATCAACCCCCAACGTTCGAAACCAGTGGTGGTGGTATGCACAGGTAGCAACGGGAAGAGGGAAGAACTGCGTCAAGGGTACATCACTGGGTGGGAACAGCTGGAAGGCGCTCGCGTTTTCTGCTCGCTTCTCCTACTACTCCAGGCGCACAGCCTCCACACCCGTGAGCATGTGCCCCTCAGGACACTCGTAGATCGCCTCCTTCGTCCTCGCCTCGACGTGGCAGCGCCACACGTGTCCTTTGTCCGTCACGTACATGTACTTCCGCAGGCTGTCGTTGCTCGCCTGAGAAGCAGAGATGCTCTCGCGATGGCTGAAGGGCCACGCCACGCCAATCGTCTCCGTAAAGCCCGTAAGCAACACCTCGACCGGCCCCAGCTGCGGCAGCCCGTTGCGCAGGTATGACACGGTGGACCGGTTCAGCGAGTTGCCGCCCGCCGCGTCGTCGCCGCGGTCGGTCCAGTAAAGGTAGCCCTCCTGCGCGTCCAGCAGCAGGTCGATCGGCTCCGGCAGGTTGCGGTGCAGCGTCACCACCCGGCGCGGGTCGATGACGCCCTCCGCCGCGGAAGACTTGGCCGCCGACAGGGACGGCAGGTTGCGCAGCTTGAAGTGGTAGGGGGCGGCGAGGATGCGTCCCCTCCCGCCCTTCGAGGGCCCCTTGATGGTGAAGAACACTTGGTTGTGCGGCTCGTCCAGCGCGATGCCCACGCACATGCGGGCCTTGTCCTCGTCACTGTTCGGCACCACGTGCGTGGCAAACGCTCTCTCCTCGGCAACGCCGCTCTCCACCGCCACGAGGGCGTCGATCGACACCAGCGGCACGACCTCGTGCGTCTCCACGTTGTACTTCTTCACGCAGTGGCCCTCGCGATCGCAGAAGAAGAGTGACTTGCCATCCTGGCTCAGGGCAATCTGCTTCATAGTGGTGATGAGGGGCCCCCTGTTCGCTGCCTCGTAAAGGGCACCGCCGCGAACCAGCCGGCGTGGCCGCGCCACCGCTACCCGCTCCGCTGCCCCGTCGCCGGCGTAGAGGGCGGCCCGCACCGGGAAGCCGTCCGTGGCGTGCCAGTCCCCGCCGTCCCTCTCACCCTCCACGGGCTTCATCTCACCCATGTTACTCCACCACGCCACGATGTCGCTCACGTCCTTCGACTTCTTGTACACCTTCAGGTCGAGGGCCAGGCCGTCGGGGCAGACACAGTCTTTTTCGAAGAGTGTCCTAAGGTCGGAGCCGTCGCCGCGGATGCTGTTCACGGTGTTGCCCCTCACATCGAGAAACACAATGGTGTCCCTTTCCGCCATGATGAAAACAGTTGCGCGTGGTGTGAGTGTATATATAGTTTTGCTTTCGTAAAAGACGTCGCTGGTTCTGAATGCAGTGCATGAGTGTATCTTTGTAAGCCTTCGAGACGCAGGAAAGCGCGCGCCACAGCTGTTGGGAGAAGGGAAAGCCCGGTTTGGATCAAAAGAGAGGAGGAAAGGACGGCCAATGTGAGGAGG
>OESE01000100.1:0-19207 GCA_900240875.1 Crithidia expoeki
GCTTAGTTGTTCTGTTTGTAGGTTCTGTTGGATACGTGCTGCGCGCTCAGAACGGCAAACAGCGTGCTACGAAGCAGTCACTTCCAGCGCATCGCTGATAGCCACTACTTTGCCGAGCCGGCTGGGTGCACCTGCTGCCGGTGCTGGCCGTGCTGCTGTGTGACTGTGTATGCCCGTCGCGTGTCGTGGTTCACGCTCTGCCTTGACGGTGAGACGTCACACCAGCCGCTGCTCATATGCCCTGTCCATCGTATAGCGGTGATTTTTGTGGACGGGGAGAGTGCGTGTGTACGTCTGCATGCGTGCGTTCCCCACTGCGTGCGGCACCCGGAGCGTTCCTCGGACAGGATGCCTGACTGGTGCGTTCTGAGCCATCATTTACCTCCCAGAGAGCCTGTAAGGTTTTGCGCCTTCAGCGTGCGTGCTCACGTTTGTGTGTCGCGAAGTCGCGTTACCTCACACCAAAACACGCTGCGTGCGTGACGTCACACCAACCGCTGCTCATATGCCCTGTCCATCGTATAGCGGTGATTTTTTGTGGACGGAGATAGTGCTCGTGTAAAGTGCTGTGTGTGTGTACGTGTGCTTTTCGTGCGGAGTCTCTCTCGGTTCGAATGCTCCCCCGTGAGCTTCAAGCCATCATCAAACTCCTAGACGTGTGTGTGTGTGTGATCTGTGAAGGAGGTTGTGTGCAGCGGAGACGGGCCTGCATCGCTTCACTTGCGGTGGGGTCGTACCTGTTGCAGACCGAGTGCCACCCGCCTTGACGACTTTGCGCTTGTGAAACGGAGTGAGCAGCGCCTTCTATATTTGAGCCTGCATGGAGACGGCGTTTGCTGCTGCGCTAAGCGTTGTCGGCCTGGCCTGCAGCACTGCTGCTGTTGCTGTTGCTGTTGCCGCTGCTACGTGTCTGCGACATGATGTTAATCAGGTATGCTCCTTTGTCTTAGCCGCGCTGCAGCAACGCTGAAAGACGTACCATTCATCCCAATGCTTTAGTCTTGTCTGATGGCAGCAGAAAAAAATGCGCCTGTGTGGGGCTTTCTGGGGTAGCTGAAGAGAGGGAAAGAAAGGAAAGGTAGGTACCTCGTCTTCACACGCCGCTCTCGTCCCTGGAACGCAGGCGGACGCGCGCGCGCGCGAGAGAGAGAGAGAGAGAGTGTGTGTGGTGTGTGTGTGTGTGTGTGCACAGACAACTCTGCTTGTGCGTTGCTGAACAAAGCCGCTTATAATGGGCGCTAGAGGTGACTTCGTGAATACTTCATAGCGTAAGTTAGGGCAGCGAGAGATGTGCTGCAGACGCTGCGAGCGCTTCAGCTGGCAACGCACCACCGCCCTGTGTTGCTGCGTTGTCGTTAACTAACCATTCGGTGCCGCGAAACGTCTGCTACGCAGTGTGGGCTGATCGGTTCCATTCGGCTACGTGCACTACCAAAGCGGCGTGAGAAGGTGGTGCTGCCACCGCTTGTGTTTAGCGTGTGTGTGCGCGCGCGTGCTCGTGATGACAAAGTCCTCTCAACTACTACTACTACTACTAACCGCCGATGCAGCGCTGACGATCACTGTTTGAACTTCATCTTTCGCTCCGATCTGAGGGTGCGCCGCGCTGCTGCCGTGTTTCCGTGCTGTTGCTTAGTTGTTCTGTTTGTAGGTTCTGTTGGATACGTGCTGCGCGCTCAGAACGGCAAACAGCGTGCTACGAAGCAGTCACTTCCAGCGCATCGCTGATAGCCACTACTTTGCCGAGCCGGCTGGGTGCACCTGCTGCCGGTGCTGGCCGTGCTGCTGTGTGACTGTGTATGCCCGTCGCGTGTCGTGGTTCACGCTCTGCCTTGACGGTGAGACGTCACACCAGCCGCTGCTCATATGCCCTGTCCATCGTATAGCGGTGATTTTTGTGGACGGGGAGAGTGCGTGTGTACGTCTGCATGCGTGCGTTCCCCACTGCGTGCGGCACCCGGAGCGTTCCTCGGACAGGATGCCTGACTGGTGCGTTCTGAGCCATCATTTACCTCCCAGAGAGCCTGTAAGGTTTTGCGCCTTCAGCGTGCGTGCTCACGTTTGTGTGTCGCGAAGTCGCGTTACCTCACACCAAAACACGCTGCGTGCGTGACGTCACACCAACCGCTGCTCATATGCCCTGTCCATCGTATAGCGGTGATTTTTTGTGGACGGAGATAGTGCTCGTGTAAAGTGCTGTGTGTGTGTACGTGTGCTTTTCGTGCGGAGTCTCTCTCGGTTCGAATGCTCCCCCCGTGAGCTTCAAGCCATCATCAAACTCCTAGACGTGTGTGTGTGTGTGATCTGTGAAGGAGGTTGTGTGCAGCGGAGACGGGCCTGCATCGCTTCACTTGCGGTGGGGTCGTACCTGTTGCAGACCGAGTGCCACCCGCCTTGACGACTTTGCGCTTGTGAAACGGAGTGAGCAGCGCCTTCTATATTTGAGCCTGCATGGAGACGGCGTTTGCTGCTGCGCTAAGCGTTGTCGGCCTGGCCTGCAGCACTGCTGCTGTTGCTGTTGCTGTTGCCGCTGCTACGTGTCTGCGACATGATGTTAATCAGGTATGCTCCTTTGTCTTAGCCGCGCTGCAGCAACGCTGAAAGACGTACCATTCATCCCAATGCTTTAGTCTTGTCTGATGGCAGCAGAAAAAAATGCGCCTGTGTGGGGCTTTCTGGGGTAGCTGAAGAGAGGGAAAGAAAGGAAAGGTAGGTACCTCGTCTTCACACGCCGCTCTCGTCCCTGGAACGCAGGCGGACGCGCGCGCGCGCGAGAGAGAGAGAGAGAGAGTGTGTGTGTGTGTGTGTGTGTGTGTGTGCACAGACAACTCTGCTTGTGCGTTGCTGAACAAAGCCGCTTATAATGGGCGCTAGAGGTGAACTTCGTGAATACTTCATAGCGTAAGTTAGGGCAGCGAGAGATGTGCTGCAGACGCTGCGAGCGCTTCAGCTGGCAACGCACCACCGCCCTGTGTTGCTGCGTTGTCGTTAACTAACCATTCGGTGCCGCGAAACGTCTGCTACGCAGTGTGGGCTGATCGGTTCCATTCGGCTACGTGCACTACCAAAGCGGCGTGAGAAGGTGGTGCTGCCACCGCTTGTGTTTAGCGTGTGTGTGCGCGCGCGTGCTCGTGATGACAAAGTCCTCTCAACTACTACTACTACTACTAACCGCCGATGCAGCGCTGACGATCACTGTTTGAACTTCATCTTTCGCTCCGATCTGAGGGTGCGCCGCGCTGCTGCCGTGTTTCCGTGCTGTTGCTTAGTTGTTCTGTTTGTAGGTTCTGTTGGATACGTGCTGCGCGCTCAGAACGGCAAACAGCGTGCTACGAAGCAGTCACTTCCAGCGCATCGCTGATAGCCACTACTTTGCCGAGCCGGCTGGGTGCACCTGCTGCCGGTGCTGGCCGTGCTGCTGTGTGACTGTGTATGCCCGTCGCGTGTCGTGGTTCACGCTCTGCCTTGACGGTGAGACGTCACACCAGCCGCTGCTCATATGCCCTGTCCATCGTATAGCGGTGATTTTTGTGGACGGGGAGAGTGCGTGTGTACGTCTGCATGCGTGCGTTCCCCACTGCGTGCGGCACCCGGAGCGTTCCTCGGACAGGATGCCTGACTGGTGCGTTCTGAGCCATCATTTACCTCCCAGAGAGCCTGTAAGGTTTTGCGCCTTCAGCGTGCGTGCTCACGTTTGTGTGTCGCGAAGTCGCGTTACCTCACACCAAAACACGCTGCGTGCGTGACGTCACACCAACCGCTGCTCATATGCCCTGTCCATCGTATAGCGGTGATTTTTTGTGGACGGAGATAGTGCTCGTGTAAAGTGCTGTGTGTGTGTACGTGTGCTTTTCGTGCGGAGTCTCTCTCGGTTCGAATGCTCCCCCGTGAGCTTCAAGCCATCATCAAACTCCTAGACGTGTGTGTGTGTGTGATCTGTGAAGGAGGTTGTGTGCAGCGGAGACGGGCCTGCATCGCTTCACTTGCGGTGGGGTCGTACCTGTTGCAGACCGAGTGCCACCCGCCTTGACGACTTTGCGCTTGTGAAACGGAGTGAGCAGCGCCTTCTATATTTGAGCCTGCATGGAGACGGCGTTTGCTGCTGCGCTAAGCGTTGTCGGCCTGGCCTGCAGCACTGCTGCTGTTGCTGTTGCTGTTGCCGCTGCTACGTGTCTGCGACATGATGTTAATCAGGTATGCTCCTTTGTCTTAGCCGCGCTGCAGCAACGCTGAAAGACGTACCATTCATCCCAATGCTTTAGTCTTGTCTGATGGCAGCAGAAAAAAATGCGCCTGTGTGGGGCTTTCTGGGGTAGCTGAAGAGAGGGAAAGAAAGGAAAGGTAGGTACCTCGTCTTCACACGCCGCTCTCGTCCCTGGAACGCAGGCGGACGCCGCGCGCGCGAGAGAGAGAGAGAGAGAGTGTGTGTGTGTGTGTGTGTGTGTGTGTGTGCACAGACAACTCTGCTTGTGCGTTGCTGAACAAAGCCGCTTATAATGGGCGCTAGAGGTGAACTTCGTGAATACTTCATAGCGTAAGTTAGGGCAGCGAGAGATGTGCTGCAGACGCTGCGAGCGCTTCAGCTGGCAACGCACCACCGCCCTGTGTTGCTGCGTTGTCGTTAACTAACCATTCGGTGCCGCGAAACGTCTGCTACGCAGTGTGGGCTGATCGGTTCCATTCGGCTACGTGCACTACCAAAGCGGCGTGAGAAGGTGGTGCTGCCACCGCTTGTGTTTAGCGTGTGTGTGCGCGCGCGTGCTCGTGATGACAAAGTCCTCTCAACTACTACTACTACTACTAACCGCCGATGCAGCGCTGACGATCACTGTTTGAACTTCATCTTTCGCTCCGATCTGAGGGTGCGCCGCGCTGCTGCCGTGTTTCCGTGCTGTTGCTTAGTTGTTCTGTTTGTAGGTTCTGTTGGATACGTGCTGCGCGCTCAGAACGGCAAACAGCGTGCTACGAAGCAGTCACTTCCAGCGCATCGCTGATAGCCACTACTTTGCCGAGCCGGCTGGGTGCACCTGCTGCCGGTGCTGGCCGTGCTGCTGTGTGACTGTGTATGCCCGTCGCGTGTCGTGGTTCACGCTCTGCCTTGACGGTGAGACGTCACACCAGCCGCTGCTCATATGCCCTGTCCATCGTATAGCGGTGATTTTTGTGGACGGGGAGAGTGCGTGTGTACGTCTGCATGCGTGCGTTCCCCACTGCGTGCGGCACCCGGAGCGTTCCTCGGACAGGATGCCTGACTGGTGCGTTCTGAGCCATCATTTACCTCCCAGAGAGCCTGTAAGGTTTTGCGCCTTCAGCGTGCGTGCTCACGTTTGTGTGTCGCGAAGTCGCGTTACCTCACACCAAAACACGCTGCGTGCGTGACGTCACACCAACCGCTGCTCATATGCCCTGTCCATCGTATAGCGGTGATTTTTTGTGGACGGAGATAGTGCTCGTGTAAAGTGCTGTGTGTGTGTACGTGTGCTTTTCGTGCGGAGTCTCTCTCGGTTCGAATGCTCCCCCCGTGAGCTTCAAGCCATCATCAAACTCCTAGACGTGTGTGTGTGTGTGATCTGTGAAGGAGGTTGTGTGCAGCGGAGACGGGCCTGCATCGCTTCACTTGCGGTGGGGTCGTACCTGTTGCAGACCGAGTGCCACCCGCCTTGACGACTTTGCGCTTGTGAAACGGAGTGAGCAGCGCCTTCTATATTTGAGCCTGCATGGAGACGGCGTTTGCTGCTGCGCTAAGCGTTGTCGGCCTGGCCTGCAGCACTGCTGCTGTTGCTGTTGCTGTTGCCGCTGCTACGTGTCTGCGACATGATGTTAATCAGGTATGCTCCTTTGTCTTAGCCGCGCTGCAGCAACGCTGAAAGACGTACCATTCATCCCAATGCTTTAGTCTTGTCTGATGGCAGCAGAAAAAAATGCGCCTGTGTGGGGCTTTCTGGGGTAGCTGAAGAGAGGGAAAGAAAGGAAAGGTAGGTACCTCGTCTTCACACGCCGCTCTCGTCCCTGGAACGCAGGCGGACGCGCGCGCGCGAGAGAGAGAGAGAGAGAGTGTGTGTGTGTGTGTGTGTGTGTGTGTGCACAGACAACTCTGCTTGTGCGTTGCTGAACAAAGCCGCTTATAATGGGCGCTAGAGGTGAACTTCGTGAATACTTCATAGCGTAAGTTAGGGCAGCGAGAGATGTGCTGCAGACGCTGCGAGCGCTTCAGCTGGCAACGCACCACCGCCCTGTGTTGCTGCGTTGTCGTTAACTAACCATTCGGTGCCGCGAAACGTCTGCTACGCAGTGTGGGCTGATCGGTTCCATTCGGCTACGTGCACTACCAAAGCGGCGTGAGAAGGTGGTGCTGCCACCGCTTGTGTTTAGCGTGTGTGTGCGCGCGCGTGCTCGTGATGACAAAGTCCTCTCAACTACTACTACTACTACTAACCGCCGATGCAGCGCTGACGATCACTGTTTGAACTTCATCTTTCGCTCCGATCTGAGGGTGCGCCGCGCTGCTGCCGTGTTTCCGTGCTGTTGCTTAGTTGTTCTGTTTGTAGGTTCTGTTGGATACGTGCTGCGCGCTCAGAACGGCAAACAGCGTGCTACGAAGCAGTCACTTCCAGCGCATCGCTGATAGCCACTACTTTGCCGAGCCGGCTGGGTGCACCTGCTGCCGGTGCTGGCCGTGCTGCTGTGTGACTGTGTATGCCCGTCGCGTGTCGTGGTTCACGCTCTGCCTTGACGGTGAGACGTCACACCAGCCGCTGCTCATATGCCCTGTCCATCGTATAGCGGTGATTTTTGTGGACGGGGAGAGTGCGTGTGTACGTCTGCATGCGTGCGTTCCCCACTGCGTGCGGCACCCGGAGCGTTCCTCGGACAGGATGCCTGACTGGTGCGTTCTGAGCCATCATTTACCTCCCAGAGAGCCTGTAAGGTTTTGCGCCTTCAGCGTGCGTGCTCACGTTTGTGTGTCGCGAAGTCGCGTTACCTCACACCAAAACACGCTGCGTGCGTGACGTCACACCAACCGCTGCTCATATGCCCTGTCCATCGTATAGCGGTGATTTTTTGTGGACGGAGATAGTGCTCGTGTAAAGTGCTGTGTGTGTGTACGTGTGCTTTTCGTGCGGAGTCTCTCTCGGTTCGAATGCTCCCCCCGTGAGCTTCAAGCCATCATCAAACTCCTAGACGTGTGTGTGTGTGTGATCTGTGAAGGAGGTTGTGTGCAGCGGAGACGGGCCTGCATCGCTTCACTTGCGGTGGGGTCGTACCTGTTGCAGACCGAGTGCCACCCGCCTTGACGACTTTGCGCTTGTGAAACGGAGTGAGCAGCGCCTTCTATATTTGAGCCTGCATGGAGACGGCGTTTGCTGCTGCGCTAAGCGTTGTCGGCCTGGCCTGCAGCACTGCTGCTGTTGCTGTTGCTGTTGCCGCTGCTACGTGTCTGCGACATGATGTTAATCAGGTATGCTCCTTTGTCTTAGCCGCGCTGCAGCAACGCTGAAAGACGTACCATTCATCCCAATGCTTTAGTCTTGTCTGATGGCAGCAGAAAAAAATGCGCCTGTGTGGGGCTTTCTGGGGTAGCTGAAGAGAGGGAAAGAAAGGAAAGGTAGGTACCTCGTCTTCACACGCCGCTCTCGTCCCTGGAACGCAGGCGGACGCGCGCGCGCGCGAGAGAGAGAGAGAGAGAGTGTGTGTGTGTGTGTGTGTGTGTGTGTGCACAGACAACTCTGCTTGTGCGTTGCTGAACAAAGCCGCTTATAATGGGCGCTAGAGGTGAACTTCGTGAATACTTCATAGCGTAAGTTAGGGCAGCGAGAGATGTGCTGCAGACGCTGCGAGCGCTTCAGCTGGCAACGCACCACCGCCCTGTGTTGCTGCGTTGTCGTTAACTAACCATTCGGTGCCGCGAAACGTCTGCTACGCAGTGTGGGCTGATCGGTTCCATTCGGCTACGTGCACTACCAAAGCGGCGTGAGAAGGTGGTGCTGCCACCGCTTGTGTTTAGCGTGTGTGTGCGCGCGCGTGCTCGTGATGACAAAGTCCTCTCAACTACTACTACTACTACTAACCGCCGATGCAGCGCTGACGATCACTGTTTGAACTTCATCTTTCGCTCCGATCTGAGGGTGCGCCGCGCTGCTGCCGTGTTTCCGTGCTGTTGCTTAGTTGTTCTGTTTGTAGGTTCTGTTGGATACGTGCTGCGCGCTCAGAACGGCAAACAGCGTGCTACGAAGCAGTCACTTCCAGCGCATCGCTGATAGCCACTACTTTGCCGAGCCGGCTGGGTGCACCTGCTGCCGGTGCTGGCCGTGCTGCTGTGTGACTGTGTATGCCCGTCGCGTGTCGTGGTTCACGCTCTGCCTTGACGGTGAGACGTCACACCAGCCGCTGCTCATATGCCCTGTCCATCGTATAGCGGTGATTTTTGTGGACGGGGAGAGTGCGTGTGTACGTCTGCATGCGTGCGTTCCCCACTGCGTGCGGCACCCGGAGCGTTCCTCGGACAGGATGCCTGACTGGTGCGTTCTGAGCCATCATTTACCTCCCAGAGAGCCTGTAAGGTTTTGCGCCTTCAGCGTGCGTGCTCACGTTTGTGTGTCGCGAAGTCGCGTTACCTCACACCAAAACACGCTGCGTGCGTGACGTCACACCAACCGCTGCTCATATGCCCTGTCCATCGTATAGCGGTGATTTTTTGTGGACGGAGATAGTGCTCGTGTAAAGTGCTGTGTGTGTGTACGTGTGCTTTTCGTGCGGAGTCTCTCTCGGTTCGAATGCTCCCCCCGTGAGCTTCAAGCCATCATCAAACTCCTAGACGTGTGTGTGTGTGTGATCTGTGAAGGAGGTTGTGTGCAGCGGAGACGGGCCTGCATCGCTTCACTTGCGGTGGGGTCGTACCTGTTGCAGACCGAGTGCCACCCGCCTTGACGACTTTGCGCTTGTGAAACGGAGTGAGCAGCGCCTTCTATATTTGAGCCTGCATGGAGACGGCGTTTGCTGCTGCGCTAAGCGTTGTCGGCCTGGCCTGCAGCACTGCTGCTGTTGCTGTTGCTGTTGCCGCTGCTACGTGTCTGCGACATGATGTTAATCAGGTATGCTCCTTTGTCTTAGCCGCGCTGCAGCAACGCTGAAAGACGTACCATTCATCCCAATGCTTTAGTCTTGTCTGATGGCAGCAGAAAAAAATGCGCCTGTGTGGGGCTTTCTGGGGTAGCTGAAGAGAGGGAAAGAAAGGAAAGGTAGGTACCTCGTCTTCACACGCCGCTCTCGTCCCTGGAACGCAGGCGGACGCGCGCGCGCGAGAGAGAGAGAGAGAGAGTGTGTGTGTGTGTGTGTGTGTGTGTGTGCACAGACAACTCTGCTTGTGCGTTGCTGAACAAAGCCGCTTATAATGGGCGCTAGAGGTGAACTTCGTGAATACTTCATAGCGTAAGTTAGGGCAGCGAGAGATGTGCTGCAGACGCTGCGAGCGCTTCAGCTGGCAACGCACCACCGCCCTGTGTTGCTGCGTTGTCGTTAACTAACCATTCGGTGCCGCGAAACGTCTGCTACGCAGTGTGGGCTGATCGGTTCCATTCGGCTACGTGCACTACCAAAGCGGCGTGAGAAGGTGGTGCTGCCACCGCTTGTGTTTAGCGTGTGTGTGCGCGCGCGTGCTCGTGATGACAAAGTCCTCTCAACTACTACTACTACTAACCGCCGATGCAGCGCTGACGATCACTGTTTGAACTTCATCTTTCGCTCCGATCTGAGGGTGCGCCGCGCTGCTGCCGTGTTTCCGTGCTGTTGCTTAGTTGTTCTGTTTGTAGGTTCTGTTGGATACGTGCTGCGCGCTCAGAACGGCAAACAGCGTGCTACGAAGCAGTCACTTCCAGCGCATCGCTGATAGCCACTACTTTGCCGAGCCGGCTGGGTGCACCTGCTGCCGGTGCTGGCCGTGCTGCTGTGTGACTGTGTATGCCCGTCGCGTGTCGTGGTTCACGCTCTGCCTTGACGGTGAGACGTCACACCAGCCGCTGCTCATATGCCCTGTCCATCGTATAGCGGTGATTTTTGTGGACGGGGAGAGTGCGTGTGTACGTCTGCATGCGTGCGTTCCCCACTGCGTGCGGCACCCGGAGCGTTCCTCGGACAGGATGCCTGACTGGTGCGTTCTGAGCCATCATTTACCTCCCAGAGAGCCTGTAAGGTTTTGCGCCTTCAGCGTGCGTGCTCACGTTTGTGTGTCGCGAAGTCGCGTTACCTCACACCAAAACACGCTGCGTGCGTGACGTCACACCAACCGCTGCTCATATGCCCTGTCCATCGTATAGCGGTGATTTTTTGTGGACGGAGATAGTGCTCGTGTAAAGTGCTGTGTGTGTGTACGTGTGCTTTTCGTGCGGAGTCTCTCTCGGTTCGAATGCTCCCCCCGTGAGCTTCAAGCCATCATCAAACTCCTAGACGTGTGTGTGTGTGTGATCTGTGAAGGAGGTTGTGTGCAGCGGAGACGGGCCTGCATCGCTTCACTTGCGGTGGGGTCGTACCTGTTGCAGACCGAGTGCCACCCGCCTTGACGACTTTGCGCTTGTGAAACGGAGTGAGCAGCGCCTTCTATATTTGAGCCTGCATGGAGACGGCGTTTGCTGCTGCGCTAAGCGTTGTCGGCCTGGCCTGCAGCACTGCTGCTGTTGCTGTTGCTGTTGCCGCTGCTACGTGTCTGCGACATGATGTTAATCAGGTATGCTCCTTTGTCTTAGCCGCGCTGCAGCAACGCTGAAAGACGTACCATTCATCCCAATGCTTTAGTCTTGTCTGATGGCAGCAGAAAAAAATGCGCCTGTGTGGGGCTTTCTGGGGTAGCTGAAGAGAGGGAAAGAAAGGAAAGGTAGGTACCTCGTCTTCACACGCCGCTCTCGTCCCTGGAACGCAGGCGGACGCGCGCGCGCGAGAGAGAGAGAGAGAGGAGTGTGTGTGTGTGTGTGTGTGTGTGTGTGCACAGACAACTCTGCTTGTGCGTTGCTGAACAAAGCCGCTTATAATGGGCGCTAGAGGTGAACTTCGTGAATACTTCATAGCGTAAGTTAGGGCAGCGAGAGATGTGCTGCAGACGCTGCGAGCGCTTCAGCTGGCAACGCACCACCGCCCTGTGTTGCTGCGTTGTCGTTAACTAACCATTCGGTGCCGCGAAACGTCTGCTACGCAGTGTGGGCTGATCGGTTCCATTCGGCTACGTGCACTACCAAAGCGGCGTGAGAAGGTGGTGCTGCCACCGCTTGTGTTTAGCGTGTGTGTGCGCGCGCGTGCTCGTGATGACAAAGTCCTCTCAACTACTACTACTACTACTAACCGCCGATGCAGCGCTGACGATCACTGTTTGAACTTCATCTTTCGCTCCGATCTGAGGGTGCGCCGCGCTGCTGCCGTGTTTCCGTGCTGTTGCTTAGTTGTTCTGTTTGTAGGTTCTGTTGGATACGTGCTGCGCGCTCAGAACGGCAAACAGCGTGCTACGAAGCAGTCACTTCCAGCGCATCGCTGATAGCCACTACTTTGCCGAGCCGGCTGGGTGCACCTGCTGCCGGTGCTGGCCGTGCTGCTGTGTGACTGTGTATGCCCGTCGCGTGTCGTGGTTCACGCTCTGCCTTGACGGTGAGACGTCACACCAGCCGCTGCTCATATGCCCTGTCCATCGTATAGCGGTGATTTTTGTGGACGGGGAGAGTGCGTGTGTACGTCTGCATGCGTGCGTTCCCCACTGCGTGCGGCACCCGGAGCGTTCCTCGGACAGGATGCCTGACTGGTGCGTTCTGAGCCATCATTTACCTCCCAGAGAGCCTGTAAGGTTTTGCGCCTTCAGCGTGCGTGCTCACGTTTGTGTGTCGCGAAGTCGCGTTACCTCACACCAAAACACGCTGCGTGCGTGACGTCACACCAACCGCTGCTCATATGCCCTGTCCATCGTATAGCGGTGATTTTTTGTGGACGGAGATAGTGCTCGTGTAAAGTGCTGTGTGTGTGTACGTGTGCTTTTCGTGCGGAGTCTCTCTCGGTTCGAATGCTCCCCCCGTGAGCTTCAAGCCATCATCAAACTCCTAGACGTGTGTGTGTGTGTGATCTGTGAAGGAGGTTGTGTGCAGCGGAGACGGGCCTGCATCGCTTCACTTGCGGTGGGGTCGTACCTGTTGCAGACCGAGTGCCACCCGCCTTGACGACTTTGCGCTTGTGAAACGGAGTGAGCAGCGCCTTCTATATTTGAGCCTGCATGGAGACGGCGTTTGCTGCTGCGCTAAGCGTTGTCGGCCTGGCCTGCAGCACTGCTGCTGTTGCTGTTGCTGTTGCCGCTGCTACGTGTCTGCGACATGATGTTAATCAGGTATGCTCCTTTGTCTTAGCCGCGCTGCAGCAACGCTGAAAGACGTACCATTCATCCCAATGCTTTAGTCTTGTCTGATGGCAGCAGAAAAAAATGCGCCTGTGTGGGGCTTTCTGGGGTAGCTGAAGAGAGGGAAAGAAAGGAAAGGTAGGTACCTCGTCTTCACACGCCGCTCTCGTCCCTGGAACGCAGGCGGACGCGCGCGCGCGCGAGAGAGAGAGAGAGAGAGTGTGTGTGTGTGTGTGTGTGTGTGTGTGCACAGACAACTCTGCTTGTGCGTTGCTGAACAAAGCCGCTTATAATGGGCGCTAGAGGTGAACTTCGTGAATACTTCATAGCGTAAGTTAGGGCAGCGAGAGATGTGCTGCAGACGCTGCGAGCGCTTCAGCTGGCAACGCACCACCGCCCTGTGTTGCTGCGTTGTCGTTAACTAACCATTCGGTGCCGCGAAACGTCTGCTACGCAGTGTGGGCTGATCGGTTCCATTCGGCTACGTGCACTACCAAAGCGGCGTGAGAAGGTGGTGCTGCCACCGCTTGTGTTTAGCGTGTGTGTGCGCGCGCGTGCTCGTGATGACAAAGTCCTCTCAACTACTACTACTACTAACCGCCGATGCAGCGCTGACGATCACTGTTTGAACTTCATCTTTCGCTCCGATCTGAGGGTGCGCCGCGCTGCTGCCGTGTTTCCGTGCTGTTGCTTAGTTGTTCTGTTTGTAGGTTCTGTTGGATACGTGCTGCGCGCTCAGAACGGCAAACAGCGTGCTACGAAGCAGTCACTTCCAGCGCATCGCTGATAGCCACTACTTTGCCGAGCCGGCTGGGTGCACCTGCTGCCGGTGCTGGCCGTGCTGCTGTGTGACTGTGTATGCCCGTCGCGTGTCGTGGTTCACGCTCTGCCTTGACGGTGAGACGTCACACCAGCCGCTGCTCATATGCCCTGTCCATCGTATAGCGGTGATTTTTGTGGACGGGGAGAGTGCGTGTGTACGTCTGCATGCGTGCGTTCCCCACTGCGTGCGGCACCCGGAGCGTTCCTCGGACAGGATGCCTGACTGGTGCGTTCTGAGCCATCATTTACCTCCCAGAGAGCCTGTAAGGTTTTGCGCCTTCAGCGTGCGTGCTCACGTTTGTGTGTCGCGAAGTCGCGTTACCTCACACCAAAACACGCTGCGTGCGTGACGTCACACCAACCGCTGCTCATATGCCCTGTCCATCGTATAGCGGTGATTTTTTGTGGACGGAGATAGTGCTCGTGTAAAGTGCTGTGTGTGTGTACGTGTGCTTTTCGTGCGGAGTCTCTCTCGGTTCGAATGCTCCCCCCGTGAGCTTCAAGCCATCATCAAACTCCTAGACGTGTGTGTGTGTGTGATCTGTGAAGGAGGTTGTGTGCAGCGGAGACGGGCCTGCATCGCTTCACTTGCGGTGGGGTCGTACCTGTTGCAGACCGAGTGCCACCCGCCTTGACGACTTTGCGCTTGTGAAACGGAGTGAGCAGCGCCTTCTATATTTGAGCCTGCATGGAGACGGCGTTTGCTGCTGCGCTAAGCGTTGTCGGCCTGGCCTGCAGCACTGCTGCTGTTGCTGTTGCTGTTGCCGCTGCTACGTGTCTGCGACATGATGTTAATCAGGTATGCTCCTTTGTCTTAGCCGCGCTGCAGCAACGCTGAAAGACGTACCATTCATCCCAATGCTTTAGTCTTGTCTGATGGCAGCAGAAAAAAATGCGCCTGTGTGGGGCTTTCTGGGGTAGCTGAAGAGAGGGAAAGAAAGGAAAGGTAGGTACCTCGTCTTCACACGCCGCTCTCGTCCCTGGAACGCAGGCGGACGCGCGCGCGCGCGAGAGAGAGAGAGAGAGTGTGTGTGTGTGTGTGTGTGTGTGTGTGCACAGACAACTCTGCTTGTGCGTTGCTGAACAAAGCCGCTTATAATGGGCGCTAGAGGTGAACTTCGTGAATACTTCATAGCGTAAGTTAGGGCAGCGAGAGATGTGCTGCAGACGCTGCGAGCGCTTCAGCTGGCAACGCACCACCGCCCTGTGTTGCTGCGTTGTCGTTAACTAACCATTCGGTGCCGCGAAACGTCTGCTACGCAGTGTGGGCTGATCGGTTCCATTCGGCTACGTGCACTACCAAAGCGGCGTGAGAAGGTGGTGCTGCCACCGCTTGTGTTTAGCGTGTGTGTGCGCGCGCGTGCTCGTGATGACAAAGTCCTCTCAACTACTACTACTACTAACCGCCGATGCAGCGCTGACGATCACTGTTTGAACTTCATCTTTCGCTCCGATCTGAGGGTGCGCCGCGCTGCTGCCGTGTTTCCGTGCTGTTGCTTAGTTGTTCTGTTTGTAGGTTCTGTTGGATACGTGCTGCGCGCTCAGAACGGCAAACAGCGTGCTACGAAGCAGTCACTTCCAGCGCATCGCTGATAGCCACTACTTTGCCGAGCCGGCTGGGTGCACCTGCTGCCGGTGCTGGCCGTGCTGCTGTGTGACTGTGTATGCCCGTCGCGTGTCGTGGTTCACGCTCTGCCTTGACGGTGAGACGTCACACCAGCCGCTGCTCATATGCCCTGTCCATCGTATAGCGGTGATTTTTGTGGACGGGGAGAGTGCGTGTGTACGTCTGCATGCGTGCGTTCCCCACTGCGTGCGGCACCCGGAGCGTTCCTCGGACAGGATGCCTGACTGGTGCGTTCTGAGCCATCATTTACCTCCCAGAGAGCCTGTAAGGTTTTGCGCCTTCAGCGTGCGTGCTCACGTTTGTGTGTCGCGAAGTCGCGTTACCTCACACCAAAACACGCTGCGTGCGTGACGTCACACCAACCGCTGCTCATATGCCCTGTCCATCGTATAGCGGTGATTTTTTGTGGACGGAGATAGTGCTCGTGTAAAGTGCTGTGTGTGTGTACGTGTGCTTTTCGTGCGGAGTCTCTCTCGGTTCGAATGCTCCCCCCGTGAGCTTCAAGCCATCATCAAACTCCTAGACGTGTGTGTGTGTGTGATCTGTGAAGGAGGTTGTGTGCAGCGGAGACGGGCCTGCATCGCTTCACTTGCGGTGGGGTCGTACCTGTTGCAGACCGAGTGCCACCCGCCTTGACGACTTTGCGCTTGTGAAACGGAGTGAGCAGCGCCTTCTATATTTGAGCCTGCATGGAGACGGCGTTTGCTGCTGCGCTAAGCGTTGTCGGCCTGGCCTGCAGCACTGCTGCTGTTGCTGTTGCTGTTGCCGCTGCTACGTGTCTGCGACATGATGTTAATCAGGTATGCTCCTTTGTCTTAGCCGCGCTGCAGCAACGCTGAAAGACGTACCATTCATCCCAATGCTTTAGTCTTGTCTGATGGCAGCAGAAAAAAATGCGCCTGTGTGGGGCTTTCTGGGGTAGCTGAAGAGAGGGAAAGAAAGGAAAGGTAGGTACCTCGTCTTCACACGCCGCTCTCGTCCCTGGAACGCAGGCGGACGCGCGCGCGCGCGCGAGAGAGAGAGAGAGAGTGTGTGTGTGTGTGTGTGTGTGTGTGTGCACAGACAACTCTGCTTGTGCGTTGCTGAACAAAGCCGCTTATAATGGGCGCTAGAGGTGAACTTCGTGAATACTTCATAGCGTAAGTTAGGGCAGCGAGAGATGTGCTGCAGACGCTGCGAGCGCTTCAGCTGGCAACGCACCACCGCCCTGTGTTGCTGCGTTGTCGTTAACTAACCATTCGGTGCCGCGAAACGTCTGCTACGCAGTGTGGGCTGATCGGTTCCATTCGGCTACGTGCACTACCAAAGCGGCGTGAGAAGGTGGTGCTGCCACCGCTTGTGTTTAGCGTGTGTGTGCGCGCGCGTGCTCGTGATGACAAAGTCCTCTCAACTACTACTACTAACCGCCGATGCAGCGCTGACGATCACTGTTTGAACTTCATCTTTCGCTCCGATCTGAGGGTGCGCCGCGCTGCTGCCGTGTTTCCGTGCTGTTGCTTAGTTGTTCTGTTTGTAGGTTCTGTTGGATACGTGCTGCGCGCTCAGAACGGCAAACAGCGTGCTACGAAGCAGTCACTTCCAGCGCATCGCTGATAGCCACTACTTTGCCGAGCCGGCTGGGTGCACCTGCTGCCGGTGCTGGCCGTGCTGCTGTGTGACTGTGTATGCCCGTCGCGTGTCGTGGTTCACGCTCTGCCTTGACGGTGAGACGTCACACCAGCCGCTGCTCATATGCCCTGTCCATCGTATAGCGGTGATTTTTGTGGACGGGGAGAGTGCGTGTGTACGTCTGCATGCGTGCGTTCCCCACTGCGTGCGGCACCCGGAGCGTTCCTCGGACAGGATGCCTGACTGGTGCGTTCTGAGCCATCATTTACCTCCCAGAGAGCCTGTAAGGTTTTGCGCCTTCAGCGTGCGTGCTCACGTTTGTGTGTCGCGAAGTCGCGTTACCTCACACCAAAACACGCTGCGTGCGTGACGTCACACCAACCGCTGCTCATATGCCCTGTCCATCGTATAGCGGTGATTTTTTGTGGACGGAGATAGTGCTCGTGTAAAGTGCTGTGTGTGTGTACGTGTGCTTTTCGTGCGGAGTCTCTCTCGGTTCGAATGCTCCCCCCGTGAGCTTCAAGCCATCATCAAACTCCTAGACGTGTGTGTGTGTGTGATCTGTGAAGGAGGTTGTGTGCAGCGGAGACGGGCCTGCATCGCTTCACTTGCGGTGGGGTCGTACCTGTTGCAGACCGAGTGCCACCCGCCTTGACGACTTTGCGCTTGTGAAACGGAGTGAGCAGCGCCTTCTATATTTGAGCCTGCATGGAGACGGCGTTTGCTGCTGCGCTAAGCGTTGTCGGCCTGGCCTGCAGCACTGCTGCTGTTGCTGTTGCTGTTGCCGCTGCTACGTGTCTGCGACATGATGTTAATCAGGTATGCTCCTTTGTCTTAGCCGCGCTGCAGCAACGCTGAAAGACGTACCATTCATCCCAATGCTTTAGTCTTGTCTGATGGCAGCAGAAAAAAATGCGCCTGTGTGGGGCTTTCTGGGGTAGCTGAAGAGAGGGAAAGAAAGGAAAGGTAGGTACCTCGTCTTCACACGCCGCTCTCGTCCCTGGAACGCAGGCGGACGCGCGCGCGCGCGCGAGAGAGAGAGAGAGAGTGTGTGTGTGTGTGTGTGTGTGTGTGCACAGACAACTCTGCTTGTGCGTTGCTGAACAAAGCCGCTTATAATGGGCGCTAGAGGTGAACTTCGTGAATACTTCATAGCGTAAGTTAGGGCAGCGAGAGATGTGCTGCAGACGCTGCGAGCGCTTCAGCTGGCAACGCACCACCGCCCTGTGTTGCTGCGTTGTCGTTAACTAACCATTCGGTGCCGCGAAACGTCTGCTACGCAGTGTGGGCTGATCGGTTCCATTCGGCTACGTGCACTACCAAAGCGGCGTGAGAAGGTGGTGCTGCCACCGCTTGTGTTTAGGTGTGTGTGCGCGCGCGTGCTCGTGATGACAAAGTCCTCTCAACTACTACTACTAACCGCCGATGCAGCGCTGACGATCACTGTTTGAACTTCATCTTTCGCTCCGATCTGAGGGTGCGCCGCGCTGCTGCCGTGTTTCCGTGCTGTTGCTTAGTTGTTCTGTTTGTAGGTTCTGTTGGATACGTGCTGCGCGCTCAGAACGGCAAACAGCGTGCTACGAAGCAGTCACTTCCAGCGCATCGCTGATAGCCACTACTTTGCCGAGCCGGCTGGGTGCACCTGCTGCGGTGCTGGCCGTGCTGCTGTGTGACTGTGTATGCCCGTCGCGTGTCCGTGGTTCACGCTCTGCCTTGACGGTGAGACGTCACACCAGCCGCTGCTCATATGCCCTGTCCATCGTATAGCGGTGATTTTTGTGACGGGGAGAGTGCGTGTGTACGTCTGCATGCGTGGCGTTCCCCACTGCGTGCGGCACCCGGAGCGTTCCTCGGACAGGATGCCTGACTGGTGCGTTCTGAGCCATCATTTACCTCCCAGAGAGCCTGTAAGGTTTTGCGCCTTCAGCGTGCGTGCTCACGTTTGTGTGTCGCGAAGTCGCGTTACCTCACACCAAACACGCTGCGTGGCGTGACGTCACACCAACCGCTGCTCATATGCCCTGTCCATCGTATAGCGGTGATTTTTTGTGGACGGAGATAGTGCTCGTGTAAAGTGCTGTGTGTGTGTACGTGTGCTTTTCGTGCGGAGTCTCTCTCGGTTCGAATGCTCCCCCCGTGAGCTTCAAGCCATCATCAAATCCTAGACGTGTGTGTGTGTGTGATCTGTGAAGGAGGTTGTGTGCAGCGGAGACGGGCCTGCATCGCTTCACTTGCGGTGGGGTCGTACCTGTTGCAGACCGAGTGCCACCCGCCTTGACGACTTTGCGCTTGTGAACGGAGTGAGCAGCGCCTTCTATATTTGAGCCTGCATGGAGACGGCGTTTGCTGCTGCGCTAAGCGTTGTCGGCCTGGCCTGCACCTGCTGCTGTTGCTGTTGCTGTTGCCGCTGCTACGTGTCTGCGACATGATGTTAATCAGGTATGCTCCTTTGTCTTAGCCGCGCTGCCAGCAACGCTGAAAGACGTACCATTCATCCCAATGCTTTAGTCTTGTCTGATGGCAGCAGAAAAAATGCGCCTGTGTGGGGCTTTCTGGGGTAGCTGAAGAGAGGGAAAGAAAGGAAAGGTAGGTACCTCGTCTTCACACGCCGCTCTCGTCCCTGGAACGCAGGCGGACGCGCGCGCGCGCGCGAGAGAGAGAGAGAGAGTGTGTGTGTGTGTGTGTGTGTGTGTGTGCACAGACAACTCTGCTTGTGCGTTGCTGAACAAAGCCGCTTATAATGGGCGCTAGAGGTGAACTTCGTGAATACTTCATAGCGTAAGTTAGGG
>OESE01000068.1:0-16191 GCA_900240875.1 Crithidia expoeki
CGTGGGAGGGTCACAAACCCGTTCGATTCCTCGGCCAAACCAGGTGTTTCAGTAGTCTCCAAAACTTTTACGAGACCGTAGGCTCTTGGGTGAGAAATGAAACCCACAGCTGAGAGCCACAGACAAAACCACACCGAGGGTGCCAACCCAGCACCCTGCACAACCCGCCACCGGGACCCCCTCGCGGAGGGCCCCCACATGAGCCACACTACGATCCTAACAAAACCCTGGAGCCCCTTCACGAAAACACGCCCCATCACAGCAACAGCAAAAAGATTGCGCAACACAACACCCACAGCCACAAACAGCCAAAACCACCGTGCCCAGCGCTGGATCCACCAAAACGATAACCACTCCTACCCCACCGCGAACCACTTCCTGGCCCTTTCCTCACCGGAAGCTAACCACGCAACACTCGCTATTACTCTTAAAATTCGGCCATTCTACAACTGCAACCGAAACAGCAATTGACCTATAGCTTCACTAACCGTACCGCCACCCATGCGACTAACCCTGGCGCCAGGCAAAGCTACTCCATACAAGCCAAGCACCACGACACTTTCTGCTATCGCTAGTGAAAAAAACCCTCGAAACCCAACCTCGACCCCCTACTGGTAACACAAGTAGAGTCCTCCCTGTTGCTTCAGGAGAGACAACTGACCGTACCGGCCCCACCGCTTACCAAAAGAACTGTTGCACAAGACCCAAAAACCAACACCGACACCAAACCCAACTGCGCTGACTATTGGGAAGCTGCTTGAAACCGAAGTTTTAGCTTTTTCGCATTTTTCTTTGACGTTTGGAAATCTGTTTTTTTCCAAACCTCAGCTACTTACATAATCTATTTCTACCTTAGCCTAAACTAAACACGACATTATCTTTTCGACCCTCTCCCAAAGCAGCAGACTCCTCATCCCATACCAGCATCGTAACTGTTGGTCTTTTTTTGCGTGTGCGTGACCCTGAAAAAATATTAAGGATAATCCCCGCTATCTGTGGCGACACAACATCATCCTACGACATCACTCAGCAAGGCGTTTTAACGACAGAAGAATCTCCAATAGACTAAAGAAGCCTTTTCTTTCCACTTATTTACACGAGCTAATTTAAGAACCACCGGCATCACACCTAAGTTCCACAATTTTGTTTCCTTTCCTTTCCCTATAGGAGGGAATACCGTCCTTGCTCTGTTGGGATCGTTTTGCTAATACCAGCCTTCGCTTTCGGAAAAATGACACCTTTTTAACTGTAAGCAATAAAAAAAGCTATGGTGTGGCGAAAACGGCGGTTTAAATATGAGTTTCCACATTTTCACCCCTTGGTTTCGCTAACCGGGCCGCTCCCGCACTCATTTTTCTAGACCCTCGCCTACGATCCAGGCACCCATACGAAGAAAGCGAAAGCCATGTCACCCACACAATTGCAAAAGTAAAACGCAAATGTTAGCCAGGCATTTATTTATAGAGCATCTTGTGAGCCTTCAAGCTCCAGACTTTTCAGCACCGCCTGGCTACTTTTCCAGTTTATCCTACCCTCCAAAATAAAGAGACTGCAGCTCTTACGCGTTAATCCCTTTATCTTGGCCACATGTATTACAGATAATCTTTTACTTTGTTGAGCAAACGTCCCCCGTCTAATCCATAAACTTCAAAAAAAAAGACTTTTTCAGCAGCAAGTGCTCCTTATACTTTTTTCGTTGCTATTGCTGAAACCAAAAAGAAAGTAGATATGGAAAGGACTAAACCTGCGCAAAACAGGACACTTTGTTGCTTTTCTTTTCTTAGCGTTCCGAAAACCGAAGACTCTCAGAGCAGTAGTAGGCCCACGACGGTTTTTCGTTAAACCCCCCGAAAGCTTTGAACCTAACCTTCTTGAAAAACATTTTCTTTCGACTATGAGCCGCTCCCCCTCCGTTGCTTAGGGAAAGAAAGATTCACTGCCGGGAAGTAAAAACACAAGCCTTAAAGTAACAGAGAAAGCTTCTCCTTCTATACGCCATCCAGGCTAGTATCCTGGAGTTTTTCACCGCCCCAGAATCTATCCCATAATACTCGAGAAAGAAAAAAAGAAAAACGACATAGGCTCAAGAAGGGCGATGTTGAAACCCCTGATCATACAAAGATGGGAAACCCGGCGGCACAGCCCCCTCGTGCCTTTTCCATACGCTATTCTATGGCTTAAGATGGAGAAGCGGCGCGCGGGGTTTTCCACCCCCGCTTTCTTTTCTGTTTACCTCACGGAGACCCTCTCCGTAAAAGCATTACGTCGCTACTAGCTTTCCAGGTTTCTGGATATGTTGAGAAAAATGCCGTAAATAATAAAATTACTATTCTCCAGTAAAGCACCGTCATCCCTTTAATGGAATCGGGTAAAATCACACCGGCGGGGTGCAGCGCGAGGTGGGGCAGTATAAACCAATGCTTCGCTAACGAGGAGAGGCTCTCACTCAGGTTTCAACCGGTATACCGCTCTAAAACCCACCTTACCGCACAACTGGTTTGCCTTTCAAAAGGGGACCAGGTTGTTCTTAAAACCAATCTGACTCACTTTGAGGGCGTGCCACCATCAATAAGCTTTTTCCAAAAACCTACACTGGCGGCGTCTTTTCCTTAACCTGACGACTTTAAATGTTTTAGACCTCAACGGACTTCCTTTAAACACTGAAAGTCATTCGAGCAAGTTCACCACTCTGTTCACTTTGAAGGACGACAACCTAAACACTGAAACACTATTATGAAAAGAATTTGAATCACAGCTTCTTTTTCTCAAAATTACAGTCCTGAGAAACGTACTTTTTGCTTAACCACAACTTTTTTCTATCGTTCTTAGCGGGGCCGAAAAACTAGCACAACGACCTCAAGAACGACAGCTCCACCTTCTAAAATCCTAACAGAAATCACTTTAAGGTGTTACTTAGCCCCGATTGCGTGTCAGCCATTAGGCAAACACAAAGTCCACTGTATCACGTCTTTTTTTTTTTTCGTAGAACACACACCCTCAAAACCGAAGCCTCCGAGTTTAAAAGAGCACTGAGGTACCAAAAGAAATTACACCAGATAGCTTTTGTAAAACCTAAGGTGTGTCAAACTGTACGTAAGCAAGGACTTTTAAGCACCTCTAAGTTCCCGAAGCTCATTAGGTGACGTTAATAACATAAGGGTTGCGTTCCGAAGGCGGCTAGGGCTGTGGAGGAAGCATGAGTCCATTCAAAAAACGTCACCACCCTTGCCTTAGCAAACGTTTAAGAACTGAGAAAGCGTTACTGGCATGCGATGAATTGTTCACCTCGAGGTTAATTCAAAGGGCAGCTGATCCTTACGTCAGCACGCATCGAAATAGAAGTTGGCGTCAATTCTCCTTTTGCCGAGCTGAGCTCTGAGGAAGCCGATGGGGCTAGGGAGATCGACGTTCTGTCAACTAGGAAAACAAAACAAAGAGCAAAACTGCAAAAAGCATCTTCATAAATGAATGAAGTTCACTAACACTGCTCCAAGCCTTTGCTAACTTGACCGACTTTGACGTTAAGCGCCATGGCTTTATTGCGCATCTAATCGGCACCTTTCGAATACGGCGCTAGCGACCGCGGAGGTGGGGTAGGAAGGGCTTTCTTCGCCCACGAAGATGCCGTAAACAGGTGGCTCCCAGTCCTCTATTCAGCAAAAAAACTTGGGAACAACCACCGAGTGCATCAAACGAGTCGAAAACACCAGAGTCCGTAGCGCCGAACACGCCTACCACTAGCCATGACAGCATGCTATAACTATAGCCAACCTTCGACACGAAATCCGGAGCGTTTGACTTTGCCAAAAAAAATTCCCAGTCTCGTAAAAGCGTCGTGCACGTAGGAGCATTCAGTCACTTTCGACGGGAGAGTCGGAGCCACCGCTTAACTTGTTGTTAGAACACGCTTTAAAAAGAGTAATGCCCAACGTTTCGACAGCTTTACTTTGCCGGCGAGAGTGCGAAAGGCTCTGCTTACCCTTAGTTGATACTTCCTGGTGGTTTACTAAGCGTGGGGAAAGCAACGCTTACTCAACTGAAAGAAATGGTGGTCGCAGAGACGTTTTTTTGGCCCGCCAGAGCTACTTCTACTTCGTGGATGTTTTCAACAAACTGTTTTGTGTCAGCGTAACCTTTGCAGCCGCGCTACCCCTCCTTACCCGAGATAGTGTGTTCGCCGCCGTTTTTTGAAAACAAATAACAGTTGAACAGATTTCTTTTTTTAAATGAACATACTGGAGCTTAACTGACTCTCGTTGTCGAGGCTTGTCGTCTGAGAAAAGCGGATACTCGTTCCGAACTACAGTGGTTTTTTCCCATCTGCTATATCACTTAACGTTATTAGTGGGGAGGCCTTCTCCAGCGCGTGCATATTACTCAAATTTGCAGGGACGTGCCAAGAAATGTCAAATAAGAAACCCGGAGCCCGAGCAGCAGGATTGTTCTCGACTCCTGCGGCTGAAAACGCCTATTCTAAATAGCACCGCGCCACGAACACTTTATTTTGATCCGAAACAGTTTTTAAGTTAACAGAGGATACGATGCTCCGCGTTTCGGAGCGGGGAACAGAACAGAAGGTGAGAACAACTTCGGGGGTGTTCACTTTTACTTCTCTTCAAATACCAAACCTCGTTTGGCACACGGCGTCTGAGAAAACAGCACTTCATCAGTCCCTCCGTGAAAAAAGATGGCATGCTGTTCATAACTCATCTTCCTTTGATAGCTTGCGGTGTGTTTGTGTGTGGCGCAACGCTAGTAGCATCGTCTGAAGATTACGGCTCCGTGGGTTTAGGATCTGACCAAAATAGTTTGACACACGTACTCATACACAAGAAAAAAAAAACATGCTAAAAGGCCGTAGGATCCGGTTTGGGCTCCAAATGCCCATTATTTTTGTCAGGCCTTTGCTCCGCCACTGAGTTGCTAGTCAAGTGAAAGCTTCAGGAGTTGGGAAACACGTTTTTGCCGCAGAGCTACGCCAGCGCAGTGTCGTCTAGCAAGCATTCAAACGTAATTACGCCGATATTTTGGTGGAATACGAAAAAGCTAGTGAGCCGCCCGAGGTACAGCAATTTGTTTTGCAGGCATCGCTTTGTTAAAAACAGGGTGGGATAAAATGGCTGTTTTCTTGCCTTTAGTCTTTGCGACTGGGTTTCATTAGTAGTGTGGTCTTTTTCCACCTCCTGAATCGGAATTTTTTGCTCTACACGTGCTTTAAACTGCCTTAGCTGGTTTGGTGAGAGGACTGGATGGTGGCTGGGGTACGTTGTTTTTGGGAAAAGTTGGGGATACAGGGCTCTTATGTGAACAGACTTCTTTTATCATCCTGTTTATTTGTTGGTGGGTATGCACGTCCTACTGCGTTTTGGAATTACCGCTGTTTGTGGCTGCCTCAAAAAAAGTATTATGTTTGTTTCTCCGAGGTATCGTTACGGGTATCTATGTGAAACGGTTAAGGTATTTACATGGTCAGTTCGTTTTGGAAAAGCAAAAAGTAGTTTGAAAGCTGTCGCGTCTCCGGTGTTGATGGGTTATATTTTCTTTGTTTCTTTCAACCGGAAAGTCAGGTAATTGTTAAGAATGCCGATACTATTGTCCACGAGCTTTTTCGTCCTTTCATTGCCGCAATAAGCTCTTGTAATGTTTGCTGGCTTCCTCGGGGGTGATGAGGCTCTTGTTTTTCTTCGCTCGTCATTAACCGTTGGGACAGAACACTAATAGTTAAATCCTGTATTCACTTTGAAATCGCAAAAATGAATTAGTTCACCCGCCATATCAACTGTTGGACTGGGGTCTCTCGAAGTAGAGAGGTTAAGATTCTCGGCTCAGCTGACCTGAGATAGGGTTGGCTAGAATGGAAAAGACTTGAGGGGGTGTTTGTTGAAACGCCTTTGAAAGCTCTGCGGAAGAGTAGTCTCCTTGCACGTTTGGTGTTTTTAAAAGCTATTGATTTTTCAAGTGCGTCTAGAGAGAATCTTAAGGGTGGCCTACAGCTGTTTCAGCTAAATTCAAAGGTCCTTCCTGGAATCTACTCCAGTTTCTTTGAGGAGGGTTTCCGGTCGAGCCTAAAGGCGCTGAAGGTTTAGGTGCGTGGAAAGGAGCTATCATAATGTACGGAAGGAGGCGGGATGTTGTAGAGGCGCGCTTCCATGCAAGCCCCGTAGGTAAAGAGTTGCTGGTGGGTTGGTTTGTTTTGCGGCCGACATTTTGTCGCCATTTGGTGTGTGTGTGATTCGGTGGTGGTGGTGGTGGTGGGGGGGGCGGAGAGAGAAGAAAGGGAAGTAGGTGAGAGGTCTTTTTTCTTTGAGGGTACCCAATTCGGTCCTCTGCTGTAACGATGAAAGACAATACAGGGGTGTTGTCCCCCATTCTTGTTTGCCCGTCATTGTTCTCTACCGCAACAGGTTTGAATACTTATGTAGCGCACCTCTATTTGCGGAGGTTTTAGTGTAGAAAACGTGACTGGGAGCTTGCAAAGGAAAGCCATCGAGTTAAGAGGTGTGGGTGGGCGGTGGACAAAGTGTTGTCTTTTTTTCCCGTAGGAACACAAAATCGGCATCATGTGTCAGAGGATGACAAGAGAAAAAGGGTATTTAACAAATAACCAAAAGGGAGAGAGCAACGACACGTGGTGCAAATCTAAGCAAAGAACAACAACAACAAAAAAAAAAAAACGATTTTGATGCTGCAACGTGCGTTGCCACTATTCAAATCACCTTAAAAAAAAAGTAGGCAAGTGTACTTAATGACAGTGTATTTGCCTCTTTTCCTCTTGTGCAAGTTAAGCGTCTTGATAGGTTCTGTGTTTTTTTTTACCGCAAAAAATATCAACCATAGTTTTGTTTACAGATCACCGGTTAGGGTATCAACAAGGTTTCTGTAGTTGTACCGCGAAACGTCGGTGGTCTTGGTGTAATAAAAGCCATTTCGAACGAAAGGCAACACATTAATTAAAAAGCAGAAAACGTCAACATAAGAGTTATTAAGTTTGCTAAGTTAAAACACACGTTTGCACCTTTTAAGCCTACAAAATGTGCTAATAATAATAATAATATGTTTTTTTTTTTTAGTCTCAGCTGTGCTAGTTACCGTGAGCGGATGGTAAGCATACGTGGGAACCTTTTTTCTCCTAATCGAAGAATACTTTGCTACTTCTTACGTAGAGTCGGAATCATCAGAATTGGATTTCCACTTTCCCAATTCCTTTTTAAAGACTATATTGTTTCAGTTAATCTCCTAAGGATTATCAATACAGAATTTAGGAGATTGTAACGATCAACAATGTTTCCCACGTATTTGAAACGAGTTGAAGGTCACTTTCGTAAAGTCCCAGAAGAGGAGCCGTACAATATTACCGACGAAATTAATCGAGCTAGATCGTCAGGTGATGTAAGAACGCTGACGCCGCTATCTCGGGAAGTGATACAACACATTTCGAAATTCTATCCGCCCGTAAAAAATGCTACAGATCTCGATGAGCTTCCAAAGAAGCTGAAAGGGGACGAAGAGTTTGGGTTTTCGCCTCTTTTTGATCCCATCCTTGTCGATGAGTGCTGTCAGCGCGGAATCTTTCCTTTAACCCAGGATATCGGGAGAGGCTTCTACATATTTACGCCAAAAGTACATCGAATTAGGGCAGTGTGTGCGTTTGCCTCAAGTTCAGCTGAACGTAACACTATAAGTGGCTTCCCTTTTTGCGAAGATGGCGAGGGCATTTTTAACCGCACGTGTATTGGGCTTTCACGGAAGCTTTTGAAAGACCCTGATGACTCTACTCATCGACCTTCATTCGAAGTATTTGTGAATCGACCGGAGGACGTGCACGACGTCTTTACTTTGATTAGGAAGCAGCACGGAGAGAATTGGCTCTGTAAACCTCTGCGTTTGTGCTTGCTTCATATGTTTTTCCATCCAGAAAAGTATGTAACTACGATCCTTATTACTGCTGTTCGACGGAAAATTTATGGTCCGATGAAAGGGTCTCAAAATGAAGGAGAAATAAAGAAGGTGATCTCATAGCAGGTGAAGTTGGGTTTTTGGTTGGTGACATTTATTCCTCCGCTACTGGGGCGTATTGCATTAACGGTGGCGGGGCGTTGCAGCTTTGTCTAACCGGTCTTTGTATGCGGGCCGCTGGTTGCCGCGTTTGGGATCTTGGTATGATGATGGATTACAAAAAGGCTTTAAACTGCGTTGAAGTTCCGCGAATGAAGTGGTTAAAACTGGTGGCAACACGTCGTTCGAACGAAAATGAGGGCATTCAGAATTGTCTGCAACAACTAAAGTATGGACGAAGTGTGAGTAGCTTGTTACGTAGTGGTTCTCAATCTACCGATGCTGATCCAAACAGCAAAGTCCAACAGAAAAACGCATGAAATTGAAGGTTGTCGCCAAGAAGAAAAGCGGAAAGGAATTGGATTAGTAGGTTTCTAAATTTCTCTAGCTTATTTTTCATTTCACGGTCGCAGCTAGTTAAGGAAAGTAAATCTCACACATTTTTCCTTTACGTCTAATGCGAGATTTCTCGTCTTCTTTTTTTAGGTCTGAAACAATCAATTTTGCAGGCGATCACATTCGATTTTTTGTTGATGAAGATGGTGTTTTTTTTCCCTGCTCATTCTTTGCAGTGCTCTTCTTTTACAAAAGCTCTCAAATATCTTAACACCTTTTTTTTTACTTCTTGTTAGGTCAGTCGCTTTGTTTGACATTCCGGGTATGAAAAGATACCCCCTTATCCGGTAGGCTGTTGACCCTTACAATCAACTTAGAAAGAATTCTACTTCACCACTCATATTATTAATTAAAAGTTATTTTGTACAAGAAAAGTGCATTTTTTCCCTATCTGATTGTTGCTACACTTTGAGTTGAAAATACATACACACTTAAGAAATCAGAGTTATCAAAGAAACAGAAATGGATAAGGGTAGACTATTGTTGTACTTAGCAAAAAAAAAAAATGAAAACAACAATGTGTACACTTAATGATAACTTGGAGGTTTGAAAAAATATGTATTCGCTACTTTTTCTAATCTCCCTCTCTTCTATTTTTTAACAAACCTAACCTTATTTCAATTATTTTGCTTTCTTCCTATCAAACTGTTTGGCTCATCTTGTGCGCTTTGAAAATGAATTGAAATTTATAACAATTTAAGGTGACATTATGTCCACACCAACTCCCCGCACTGGCATCATTGCCGGCTTCAATAAGGGTCACGTGACGACCCGCCGGGCCCGCCAGCCGTCCACGAACGACCCGCTACGCCGTTCCGCACAAGCGCCTACGCGCAGTCAAGGCGATCATTGCTGACCTCGTTGGTCTCTCCCTTTAGAAAAGCGCGTGCAGGAGTTCCTGCGTGTCGGTAAGGAGAAGCGTGCGCTGAAGTACTGCAAGAAGCGCCTTGCGACTTCACTGCTGCCAAAAAGAAGCGTTCCAAGATGGAGGAGGCTCTCCGTCACGCCACGAAGAAGCATCATTAAGGGAAAGGAAGACGTCATCACTTTTATTTTTACTAATTCCTTTGTAGAAAAACAGAAGAAAATTACATTGAAATCCAGTATAGTCAATAGTTAATGAGACGCGCAAAATTAGTTGAAGTGCTGAAGAACGACAGTAATGACTTTTGGCTGCCCCGCTTCATAATTAAGCACTATTTGATTTGAAGCACTAATTGTCACTCTTTTCCTTTAAAAGTTAAAAGGTTCTATATGTTACTTTTTCCCCTTTTCTTTTCTTTTTCCTCTTCATGTGCACCTAATACCCTCTTTGACTCTCTCTCTATATGCTAGATTTAGTTTTCAAAATCGTTGAAGCCATTAACATTCACGCGAATGGGAGAAAGTAAGTTAATCGACGCGACTCCCTCACCGAGTCGCAGAAATGGTCATACATTACCGACAATACTCTAAAAATGATGAGTTTTGGTTTTTTGTGCGGTGGTGCCATTTCAATGGTCGCGTTCCGCTCCATAACGTCACGTGCGGCTATTACTGCCTTCGGTACCGGATGCGGTATCGGGAGAGCTTATGTGGATACAAAATACACTTTAGGCCACGACGTGGCTGCGGAAACTGTTTGGCTGGCTCGAGTAGCACCGAGTAAAAACAACTCCTGATGCTATTTTTAAGTCGTTTGACGCTTGTAATTTTTTTTTATTCACTAGCTGTAGTCTAGGACTCACAAGGAAAAAAAGTGACATGCATCAAACAACGTAAATAGTGGGACACATTTGACGCCCCTTGGTCGTACATGGTCTAACGTGCACTGATGTCTATGAACCCCTCAAAGCACATGGTGTAAAACAAGTGTTTACTGTTTCATCAAAAATAGAAAAAAGTTTCTGGAAAAAAGTTCAACGAAATGTTGCTTCAAGTGCTTGGAAACTATAGTCAAAACCTCTCCTCTCTTTTTTTTTCTTGTAAACGCGAGCATCTTTTTTCTTCCTCACACGTTGGTTAATTAGCTGTCGATTTTGTGCCTATTTTCTCCCTTTATCTTCAGACACCTACTCAAAAATGATGCGCCGCGTCTTCGCTCAGCCCGCCGCCCGCCGTGCGGCTGCCGCTTCCAGCGCGCTGGTTGTGTGCCCTCGGAAGGCTTCCACCGTGGCTATTCGGTCCAGGGCCTGCATTACGTCGGCACCGGACTCGCAGCCATCGCTCTCGCTGGTGTGGGTATGGGCTCGGTACAATCTTCGGCTCCCTGTTGATTGCCTGCGCTCGCCAGCCGAACCTGACGAAGATGCTCTTCAACTACGCTATTCTTGGCTTCGCCTTGACGGAAGCTATTGGTTTGTTCGCTCTGATGCTTGCCTTCCTGATGTTGTTCTCGTAAAATGGTCCCGGAAATACTAAATGACGCAAAGCAGAGTTTCTTTTCTTCTCTACCGCCCGATCGTAGAGTTACTGTTCCCTCCCCCTTTTTTTTACAACAAGCAGGCTTTAATTATTATAGCTTTAATTTTGTAGGAATTAGTTAGTGGACAAATATAGACCTAAAATTGGAAAATGAAATCGGTACTTTGACCTTGCTTTTTTTTCTGAAAAGGCACGGTGTCATGCGAAAACATGCTTGCATATGACCAACAGCAGAGAATTCTGCTTCGTGGCTTTTACGGGTGTACTGAACACTGTCTGTTTTCTCACCGCGCTGGTCTCTGAGTGTGACAAACATGGCGGCAACAAACAAAAGTGTATTGTTTCCCCTTATCTTTTTTTTTTCTCCCTTTTAGGAGAGAGGTACAACCACTTGGTTTTCAAGTAACGAAACTAGAGTATCAATTGTAAGATCAGCCTCTTACACTCGCAAACCGTTAGTCATAAATTCTTCTCCTTTTTCTTCATACTTTCTTCTGCTATTGAACTGTTCAGAGTGCGTTTGGTCGGAATTATAGCTGCCCATTAAAATCAACTCGAGAGGAGCAAAAATGGGGCACTTATCAATTTCGAAAGACGGAAAGCTTGGTTGTGGCGGGCACTTTACCAACTGCCAGGGGAGTTGCGTTCCTGGATCAGTAACTTTGCTGAAAGGGATCGGCGGTAGAGATGTAATCTGCCCTGATCACGTGGCTTTTTCCTCCTTTGGTGTTGCACGTTCTGCTCGCTTGGAGTCGACGCTGCTCACCACCCAGGTGACCATGTTGCGATGGTGTACAACAATGCTAACTCTTTTTTTTCCGCGGTGGTCGTGCGGTGCGATACGTGGGCACTGCAGTGGGCTGTGGAAAACTCTGCCTGCCTCACAGGTGCGACGGTGACGCACTTGGCGAATTTGTGCGCAAATACTCTCTGCGGTGTGGCGAGGCCGAAGTTCGTGGGAACCGAATCTGTTCAGTTGCAGAGCGTCTTTGTTGCGACTCGATTTGATGTTCCAGTCGTTAGTCGGAAGTCGAACAAAGAGTGGAGGCAGTTCCTCGCGGAACCCAGAAGTGTCGAGACAGGTCTTGAGAACGAGGGCATCGTATGCGTTGCAGCTTATAACAGGAATAGCTTTCTTCTGCTGACAATGAAAGGCTCGCTTGCGCTTGTGAACGTCAACACTGATATGCTCAGGACTAAGCAGAAAACCAACGCCTCGTTTTTTGAAGTGAGGCGCCTGCGCAGTCAACTGCGCGGCATCACCGAGAAGTCTCAGGTAGTCGTGTACGGCGATGGAGCGGAGCGAGTGAGCGCGGCTGTTTACACACAAGGTGGAAATGAGGTCCAGCTTGTGCATTTTGAGGATAGCGCAAGGGAATCAGCGGATGAGTGGGAGCTGTCCGCAATAATTTCGATCACCTCCGACGTGCCAGTCGATACTTTGGCTTTTGCGGGGCCGTTTCACCTCTGCTTCTGCTCCAGCCGCGCGGAGAAAAATGTGCAGTTTTGCGGGCTAGTCCCCGGCTCAGCGGCGTTGGAGCCTATGACGTTTGAACCGCTTACAGCTTCCCATGCGCCTTTGGGTATTTTCTACAGCGCTGACGACCAACACGTTGTGCTGCTTTCGTCGTCGCTGGGCTGCGTGAGATTCGCGGCGGCAAGTGACACCCAGAAACTGAGCTCCATTATTGCAACGTCACTGGACTTCTCTGCTGGACCTTTTGGGCAGGATGCGCTTCAAACTGCCTCATGGGCTTCAGCGGCAAACCCGTTCCGCCATCACAGCCTGGTGACGGGCCGCCTCGGTGACAATGGAAGTGATCAGGAGGGCGACGCGGATGTACAGGTTCTGGATGCTGCAGCTGGACGCAACGATGGACGGTGGACTCCGTTAACGCTGTGCTATGCGCTCGCTGCCAACCGTGCGTTCCAGAAAACGGACGTTGCCGTATTCGCTGTAGAGACGGTGCCATTTTTGCACACACGGCTGATCAAGCAGTGGCACAACGCTACGGCTGGTTTGAGGAGGATCTTGGGAGCTGTGTCTACCCGGTCTTACGGCGCTGTCGTACTTCCTTGGAACCCCCGCCACATCCGCCGCGCGTTGCGTCTTCTCAGTCAGGGCGAGCTTTCCTCGCTCCTCCACAGCATCGCGATTGCGATATCGGCTAGCGAACGCTTTTCTTCGTCAGTGTTGTACTCAGATGCGACCACGGCCGCCGTCGAAATGGCGCTGCACGTGATTTCGCTTGCTCGGCAGATGGGTGCTGTACTTCAACCAGATGATGTGAAGGCGGTGACGGTCATGCTGCGAGCGTGCCGGGAGTGTGGGCATGAGCTTTTGCGGTACGCAAGCCGCATGGAGCTGTTGATGGAAAATTTCCTGCAGCAACGGGCCATGAACCGTGTTTTGCGGCGTCGTACCGCATCTGCCCATGTTGGTGAAGACGCTACCGCACAGGCCCTGGAGGGCAATTTTTACGGCATCTCAGCAGAGTTGCAAACCGAGCGTACGTTGCATACACGGTACGCCTCTAACACCTGGGCGCAGCACTTGGCCACACATGAGTCGTCTTACCGGAGCACAGGTGCTGAGGCGGTACGGCTTTTGTCTCTGGTGAGGCGTGACAACCAGAGTGTAGGAGACCGAGCACTGAGTGATTGGAAACGGCTTGGAGCGGCACCGCACGAAGATCCTCTCCTTGACCAGTTTGAGCAATCGTTGCTGTGAAAAGCACCAAGTCGCTGCGTAATTGCGGTTTCCCCAACTTCGAGTTTAGAGCGCTGATGAGTCTCTGAAAGGTAGTGGCTGCCCTTGAAGCATGTGCAGGTGTATTCGTTTTCAATGGGCCGAAGCTAAAATTGTTTTGTTGTTGCAGAAAAGCTGAAAAGGATGGGGCAATTGCGACTGCTGAGTGGCAGATTGAGTGCTTCTATCTCGTTGCAAAGTTAGTCTTGTTCGCTTAAGTAATGCGACCCGCTTAAACGTAACATCTAAACGCTACTAACAGCGAAGGACGAAAATCATAGCATTAGCTTCAACTATAGCAAACAACAACAAAGGCTATTACAGCCCCACCAAGCGCTGAACACGCAATGGAAACACCAGGTGGATTGCCATTTGCTCGATAGTACATCTGCCTTTACGTGTATTGGTAAGCGCGAGTTTTGTTTCCTGCGTTTCAAGTCCGGAAGCTCTTTCTTCTTTTTTAATTGTGCGTTTCCCCCAAAACACCACACGTAGGCCTTCTTCGATTTTCATTCAGTGGGGAAAACGTATTTTCTTTGTTTCGCAAAAGGTTCGAGTGTCACTCTTCGAAATTCTCTGTAGAAGAGTTTAAAAAGTGGTTCTTGAAACGGAGAAACTCAAAATTCTCTTAACCCTCTTTTCGTCTTCTTTTCCACACATTGTTTTAATTAAATCCACAGTAGGAAGAAGCCTAGTCAAAGAAAGGGTAGCGCAAACACATATACACACGGAATTTCAGCCGTGACATTTAGGCTTTCAGCCCTTGATATTTTATTTTATTTTTTACCTCACACCTATACACTGTTTTGTGGAAAACACTTGGTGTACGTCGCTGCCGCTTTACTGTGCTGACTTTTTAACAGTATTTTTTTTTTTGTCCAGCTGCCAACGACACATACACGAACACATCCGCCTTTTGAGCAGCAGAATGGCGGACAACGAATGGAAAGGAGCGAGCTTCAAGCAGGATGAGGATCATTCTGCAGAGGCAAACAAGTTGCTGGATCGGATTAACGCAACATCCATCCCGGTCCTTCTTCGCAGTAGCAGTGCCAAGATTAGCGACATTGTTGGTGAGCTGCTAGCCTTGGAAAAGATAGCCCGTTTAGGCGGCGATGCCACGTCAACAAAGCGCCTCGCTGTTGAGGTGATTCGGATTTATCGCACACAGAATGACCTGGACCAGATGCTGGAGACTCTTGACGTCTTGATGAAGAAACGCGGTCAGACAAAGCAGACACAGAGCGCCATGATTGCGGAGTGCGCAATTGTCCTTACGGACGGGTCTCTCACGAAGGAGAAACAGGAAGAGGTGCTGGAGCGTCTGGCTTACGTCACGGAGAACAAGATTCACGTGGAGCTTGAGCACGCCCGCTTCACGATTGAGCTGGCTACGTTACACGAGGCAGCTGGCAGGAAGCGCTCGGCGTGCGACATGTTGCGTACGCTGCACATCGAAACCATCACGAACATGCCGCGTCTAGAGAAGCTAGAAGCGCTGAACCAGCAGATTCGCCTATGCCTGGAGTTGGAGGACTACGACCACATCCCGCTGGTGTCGCGCAAGATCAACCACCGCGGTTTGAGCCGCGAGGAGGCATACGAGCAGAAGCTGAAGTACTTCGAACTGATGCGCTCGTACTACGCACACAAGGCGTCCTACTTCAACGTGGGCCGCTGCTGGTACGAGACGTACAACACGGTGAAGGGCACCGGCGATAAACTCTCTGCGTTAAGCAACATGGTGGTGCACTACCTCATTTCGGAGAACGCCACCGCTAAAGAGATTGAGGACCTGGCGGAGTGCACCGCCTTCGCCCCCTCGACAAATGCACGAACGCGTAACCGCTTTGTCTATCATTAGCGAAAAACTCAAGAGTGATCTGGAGGACGTTCCGCAGCTGTTCGGGCTTCTGCAGCGCTTCAATAGTATCGAGCTGATTCAAGAGAGAGTCTCGTCGGAGGTGGAGGCGCTGTGCCAGACGCACCCGGAGCTGGCGTCGTTTCCGCAGCGCCAGGAGCTGCTTAGCAACCGCTGCAGTGAGCACGACATCATGGTGATTGCCCGCTTCTACTCCCGCATTCCTTTACAGCGCTTGGCGGAGTTAGTCCACCTGTCACCCGAGCAACCGAGCTCTTCATTATGACGATGGTTACTAACAAAACCCTGTACGCCAAAATGGACCGCGTCGATGGGCTCGTCGTCTTCGAGGCGCGCAAGAACACGACGGAGGTGGTGGCGCTGTGGAACGAGTCCGTGGAGAGGAGTGTTGCGTTGCTGGACAAGGCGTCGCATCTTATCACGAAGGAGCGCATGCTGTACAATCTTGCTTCACAGAAAGCACACTGATGAATGTCAAACGTCTTTCGCTGTGCTCCAGTACAGGCGAGGATACCTTGGGAGAAAAGAAGCAAAAAAGAGGTTTGCTAATTAGAAGCACTGTTTGTCGATCACCTAAATTTACCGACTTGAATGCTTTCCATTGTGCGTCTAGCCCTTTTTTTTTGTGTGTTACTTCAAGCAGAAGACACCCACTGAAATTCATTCGTCTCTCTCTTCGTGTTTCACTATTATTGGCCCTTTTAAA
>OESE01000102.1:0-19586 GCA_900240875.1 Crithidia expoeki
ACAGCTGTGCTCGTTTGTCTTTTCCCGTTAGTGCCAGCGTACACGTGATCTGTCCGGCGGCTGCTCCGCCCCGCGCCGCGCCGTGCCCCCATGCGGCCTCGCGTGTGCGAGGTGTGGGTGCGAGATGCGGCGCCGGCACGTGAGCCGCTGTAGATGCTCTGGAAAGCCTATTGCAACCGCGCTTAAAACACAACAACACCACGAAACAGATCGCACGCGTGCTGCCACGGATGCGATGCGAGCCTCGCCGCGCGCTCCCTCTCTTCCTTCTCCTCCCGCGTTGACACGCACGCACACGCACACGCACACGCACACGCACACGTGCTCCCTCACTGGTGCACGCCATGCTGCTGCTGCTTTGCTGCCGGCCACGCCGACGGTTGACGCGCTTGCTCCCCCACCCTCTCTCACCCTCTTTCTGTCCCTCTCTCCTACTCTTCTCTGCCCGCTGCTGCGCGACGAAGCTCTTGCATCACGTAGGGCTCCCTCCACTGTGATTTCCACGCCACCGCACCCTTTGCAACCGACCCTCTTCGTCTCGCGCTTCTGTGCCTAGCAGGCTGACACACCCGTCTCGACCGCACAAGCCATGTCCGCGACCACTGCACACCTTGAGGCGCTGCTGAAGCCGCTGAAGGTCGGCAACGTGACGCTGAAGAACCGGTTCGTGATGGCGCCGCTGACGCGCAACCGCGCTGGCCCCGACCACATCCCAACGACGACATGGTGAAGTACTACGCGGACCGCGCGTCGATGGGGCTGATCATCAGCGAGGCGGCGCAGATCCAGAAAGGCTACTCGACGTTCGGTTCGAGGCGGCATCTATGGAGAGGAGCAGGTTGCCGGCTGGCGGAAGGTGACGGACGCGGTGCACGCGAGGGGCGGGCTGATCTACTGCCAGATCCACAACGGCGGCCGCGCGACGGTGCCGTGCAACGTGGCGGAGGGGCTGAAGATCGTGGCGCCGTCGCCGATCGCGATCGTGGGCCACGACTCACCGGCGCTGTTCGCGTGAACAACGAGAAGCAGCACTACCCGGTGCCGGCGGAGCTGACGAAGGCGGAGATCGCGGAGTACGTGCAGCTGTACGCTGTTGCGGCCCGCAACGCTATCGCTGCCGGATTCGACGGCGTGCAGGTGCACGGCGCGAACGGCTACCTGATCGACCAGTTCCTGAAGACGTCGTCGAACCAGCGCACGGACGAGTACGGCGGCAGCCTTGAGAACCGGTGCCGGTTCCTGTTCGAGGTGGTGGACGCGGTGATCGCCGCGATCGGGCACGAGCGCACGGCGCTGCGCATCTCGCCGCTGAACTCGTTCAACGGCCAGTCCGACGAGAACCCGGAGGCGCTGACGAAGTACATCTGCACGGAGCTGAACTCGCGCAAGCTTGCGTTCCTGGACGTGATGCGCGGCGACTTCTTCACGCCTGCGCGCGGCGCGGACAAGTGGGCCCGCGCGGTGTACGAGGGCGTGCTGTTCACCGGCATGGGCTTCGAGATCGACGAGGCGGCCAAGACGGTGGAGGACGGCGAGGCGGAGGCCGTGATCTTTGGCGTGAAGGCGATCGCGAACCCGGACCTGGTTGAGCGCGCGATCGCCGGTGCGCCGCTGAACACGCCGGACGCGAGCACCTTCTACACGCACGACAATGTCGGGTACAACGACTACCCGACCCTCGCGGCGCACTAAGGCGGTGTGAGTGCGTGCGTGCACGCGGCGCTGCATCGCTGCACCCCTCCCCATATCCCACCTCTCCCTCCCTCCTCGAGGTGGCGGCTGCGCGTGTGGATGTGCGGGCGTGTGCGAGTGCTGCGGCGGCGCCGTGCGCGCGAGTGTGCGTGCCACCCGCCCCTTCCTCCTGTTCTCCTATTTCTCCTATTACTTCTTTTACGCCTCTTATGATCGCGCCTGCTCCGCCTTTCCCGTCCCCCAGGCCCCTAAGAACTGTTATTGTTGTCCTTACTACTATTATTATCTCCCCTATTGTGCACGTTTGGCTTACGTGCGGCGCGTGCGGTGGACACCACTGCGTCTATTTATGCCGTCCTTTGTGTTCCCGTGCCTGCTGCTCCGACCGCAGTCGCGCCGTGCGGCGCGCGTCTGAACAGCTGTGCTCGTTTGTTCTTTTCCCGTTAGTGCCAGCGTACACGTGATCTGTCCGGCGGCTGCTCCGCCCGCGCCGCGCCGTGCCCCCATGCGGCCTCGCGTGTGCGAGGTGTGGTGCGAGATGCGGCGCCGGCACGTGAGCCGCTGTAGATGCTCTGGAAAGCCTATTGCAACCGCGCTTAAAACACAACAACACCACGAAACAGATCGCACGCGTGCTGCCACGGATGCGATGCGAGCCTCGCCGCGCGCTCCCTCTCTTTCCTTCTCCTCCCGCGTTGACACCACGCACACGCACACGCACACGCACACGCACACGTGCTCCCTCACTGGTGCACGCCATGCTGCTGCTGCTTTGCTGCCGGCCACGCCGGACGGTTGACGCGCTTGCTCCCCACCTCTCTCACCCTCTTTCTGTCCCTCTCTCCTACTCTTCTCTGCCCGCTGCTGCGCGACGAAGCTCTTGCATCACGTAGGGCTCCCTCCACTGTGATTTCCACGCCACCGCACCCTTTGCAACCGACCCTCTTCGTCTCGCGCTTCTGTGCCTAGCAGGCTGACACACCCGTCTCGACCGCACAAGCCATGTCCGCGACCACTGCACACCTTGAGGCGCTGCTGAAGCCGCTGAAGGTCGGCAACGTGACGCTGAAGAACCGGTTCGTGATGGCGCCGCTGACGCGCAACCGCGCTGGCCCCGACCACATCCCCAACGACGACATGGTGAAGTACTACGCGGACCGCGCGTCGATGGGGCTGATCATCAGCGAGGCGGCGCAGATCCAGAAAGGCTACTCGACGTTCGGGTTCGAGGGCGGCATCTATGGAGAGGAGCAGGTTGCCGGCTGGCGGAAGGTGACGGACGCGGTGCACGCGAGGGCGGGCTGATCTACTGCCAGATCCACAACGGCGGCCGCGCGACGGTGCCGTGCAACGTGGCGGAGGGGCTGAAGATCGTGGCGCCGTCGCCGATCGCGATCGTGGGCCACGACTCACCGGCGCTGTTCGCGGTGAACAACGAGAAGCAGCACTACCCGGTGCCGGCGGAGCTGACGAAGGCGGAGATCGCGGAGTACGTGCAGCTGTACGCTGTTGCGGCCCGCAACGCTATCGCTGCCGGATTCGACGGCGTGCAGGTGCACGGCGCGAACGGCTACCTGATCGACCAGTTCCTGAAGACGTCGTCGAACCAGCGCACGGACGAGTACGGCGGCAGCCTTGAGAACCGGTGCCGGTTCCTGTTCGAGGTGGTGGACGCGGTGATCGCCGCGATCGGGCACGAGCGCACGGCGCTGCGCATCTCGCCGCTGAACTCGTTCAACGGCCAGTCCGACGAGAACCCGGAGCGCTGACGAAGTACATCTGCACGGAGCTGAACTCGCGCAAGCTTGCGTTCCTGGACGTGATGCGCGGCGACTTCTTCACGCCTGCGCGCGGCGCGGACAAGTGGGCCCGCGCGGTGTACGAGGGCGTGCTGTTCACCGGCATGGGCTTCGAGATCGACGAGGCGGCCAAGACGGTGGAGGACGGCGAGGCGGAGGCCGTGATCTTTGGCGTGAAGGCGATCGCGAACCCGGACCTGGTTGAGCGCGCGATCGCCGGTGCGCCGCTGAACACGCCGGACGCGAGCACCTTCTACACGCACGACAATGTCGGGTACAACGACTACCCGACCCTCGCGGCGCACTAAGGCGGTGTGAGTGCGTGCGTGCACGCGGCGCTGCATCGCTGCACCCCTCCCCATATCCCACCTCTCCCTCCCTCCTCGAGGTGGCGGCTGCGCGTGTGGATGTGCGGCGTGTGCGAGTGCTGCGGCGGCGCCGTGCGCGCGAGTGTGCGTGCCACCCGCCCTTCCTCCTGTTCCTCCTATTTCTCCTATTACTTCTTTTACGCTCTTATGATCGCGCCTGCTCCGCCTTTCCCGTCCCCCAGCCCCTAAGAACTGTTATTGTTGTCCTTACTACTATTATTATCTCCCCTATTGTGCACGTTTGGCTTACGTGCGGCGCGTGCGGTGGACACCACTGCGTCTATTTACTGCCGTCCTTTGTGTTCCCGTGCCTGCTGCTCCGACCCGCAGTCGCGCCGTGCGGCGCGCGTCTGAACAGCTGTGCTCGTTTGTTCTTTTCCCGTTAGTGCCAGCGTACACGTGATCTGTCCGGCGGCTGCTCCGCCCCGCGCCGCGCCGTGCCCCCATGCGGCCTCGCGTGTGCGAGGTGTGGGTGCGAGATGCGGCGCCGGCACGTGAGCCGCTGTAGATGCTCTGGAAAGCCTATTGCAACCGCGCTTAAAACACAACAACACCACGAAACAGATCGCACGCGTGCTGCCACGGATGCGATGCGAGCCTCGCCGCGCGCTCCCTCTCTTCCTTCTCCTCCCGCGTTGACACGCACGCACACGCACACGCACACGCACACGTGCTCCCTCACTGGTGCACGCCATGCTGCTGCTGCTTTGCTGCCGGCCACGCCGACGGTTGACGCGCTTGCTCCCCCACCCTCTCTCACCCTCTTTCTGTCCCTCTCTCCTACTCTTCTCTGCCCGCTGCTGCGCGACGAAGCTCTTGCATCACGTAGGGCTCCCTCCACTGTGATTTCCACGCCACCGCACCCTTTGCAACCGACCCTCTTCGTCTCGCGCTTCTGTGCCTAGCAGGCTGACACACCCGTCTCGACCGCACAAGCCATGTCCGCGACCACTGCACACCTTGAGGCGCTGCTGAAGCCGCTGAAGGTCGGCAACGTGACGCTGAAGAACCGGTTCGTGATGGCGCCGCTGACGCGCAACCGCGCTGGCCCCGACCACATCCCCAACGACGACATGGTGAAGTACTACGCGGACCGCGCGTCGATGGGGCTGATCATCAGCGAGGCGGCGCAGATCCAGAAAGGCTACTCGACGTTCGGGTTCGAGGGCGGCATCTATGGAGAGGAGCAGGTTGCCGGCTGGCGGAAGGTGACGGACGCGGTGCACGCGAGGGGCGGGCTGATCTACTGCCAGATCCACAACGGCGGCCGCGCGACGGTGCCGTGCAACGTGGCGGAGGGGCTGAAGATCGTGGCGCCGTCGCCGATCGCGATCGTGGGCCACGACTCACCGGCGCTGTTCGCGGTGAACAACGAGAAGCAGCACTACCCGGTGCCGGCGGAGCTGACGAAGGCGGAGATCGCGGAGTACGTGCAGCTGTACGCTGTTGCGGCCCGCAACGCTATCGCTGCCGGATTCGACGGCGTGCAGGTGCACGGCGCGAACGGCTACCTGATCGACCAGTTCCTGAAGACGTCGTCGAACCAGCGCACGGACGAGTACGGCGGCAGCCTTGAGAACCGGTGCCGGTTCCTGTTCGAGGTGGTGGACGCGGTGATCGCCGCGATCGGGCACGAGCGCACGGCGCTGCGCATCTCGCCGCTGAACTCGTTCAACGGCCAGTCCGACGAGAACCCGGAGGCGCTGACGAAGTACATCTGCACGGAGCTGAACTCGCGCAAGCTTGCGTTCCTGGACGTGATGCGCGGCGACTTCTTCACGCCTGCGCGCGGCGCGGACAAGTGGGCCCGCGCGGTGTACGAGGGCGTGCTGTTCACCGGCATGGGCTTCGAGATCGACGAGGCGGCCAAGACGGTGGAGGACGGCGAGGCGGAGGCCGTGATCTTTGGCGTGAAGGCGATCGCGAACCCGGACCTGGTTGAGCGCGCGATCGCCGGTGCGCCGCTGAACACGCCGGACGCGAGCACCTTCTACACGCACGACAATGTCGGGTACAACGACTACCCGACCCTCGCGGCGCACTAAGGCGGTGTGAGTGCGTGCGTGCACGCGGCGCTGCATCGCTGCACCCCTCCCCATATCCCACCTCTCCCTCCCTCCTCGAGGTGGCGGCTGCGCGTGTGGATGTGCGGCGTGTGCGAGTGCTGCGGCGGCGCCGTGCGCGCGAGTGTGCGTGCCACCCGCCCTTCCTCCTGTTCCTCCTATTTCTCCTATTACTTCTTTTACGCCTCTTATGATCGCGCCTGCTCCGCCTTTCCCGTCCCCCAGGCCCCTAAGAACTGTTATTGTTGTCCTTACTACTATTATTATCTCCCCTATTGTGCACGTTTGGCTTACGTGCGGCGCGTGCGGTGGACACCACTGCGTCTATTTACTGCCGTCCTTTGTGTTCCCGTGCCTGCTGCTCCGACCCGCAGTCGCGCCGTGCGGCGCGCGTCTGAACAGCTGTGCTCGTTTGTTCTTTTCCCGTTAGTGCCAGCGTACACGTGATCTGTCCGGCGGCTGCTCCGCCCCGCGCCGCGCCGTGCCCCCATGCGGCCTCGCGTGTGCGAGGTGTGGTGCGAGATGCGGCGCCGGCACGTGAGCCGCTGTAGATGCTCTGGAAAGCCTATTGCAACCGCGCTTAAAACACAACAACACCACGAAACAGATCGCACGCGTGCTGCCACGGATGCGATGCGAGCCTCGCCGCGCGCTCCCTCTCTTCCTTCTCCTCCCGCGTTGACACGCACGCACACGCACACGCACACGCACACGTGCTCCCTCACTGGTGCACGCCATGCTGCTGCTGCTTTGCTGCCGGCCACGCCGACGGTTGACGCGCTTGCTCCCCCACCCTCTCTCACCCTCTTTCTGTCCCTCTCTCCTACTCTTCTCTGCCCGCTGCTGCGCGACGAAGCTCTTGCATCACGTAGGGCTCCCTCCACTGTGATTTCCACGCCACCGCACCCTTTGCAACCGACCCTCTTCGTCTCGCGCTTCTGTGCCTAGCAGGCTGACACACCCGTCTCGACCGCACAAGCCATGTCCGCGACCACTGCACACCTTGAGGCGCTGCTGAAGCCGCTGAAGGTCGGCAACGTGACGCTGAAGAACCGGTTCGTGATGGCGCCGCTGACGCGCAACCGCGCTGGCCCCGACCACATCCCCAACGACGACATGGTGAAGTACTACGCGGACCGCGCGTCGATGGGGCTGATCATCAGCGAGGCGGCGCAGATCCAGAAAGGCTACTCGACGTTCGGGTTCGAGGGCGGCATCTATGGAGAGGAGCAGGTTGCCGGCTGGCGGAAGGTGACGGACGCGGTGCACGCGAGGGGCGGGCTGATCTACTGCCAGATCCACAACGGCGGCCGCGCGACGGTGCCGTGCAACGTGGCGGAGGGGCTGAAGATCGTGGCGCCGTCGCCGATCGCGATCGTGGGCCACGACTCACCGGCGCTGTTCGCGGTGAACAACGAGAAGCAGCACTACCCGGTGCCGGCGGAGCTGACGAAGGCGGAGATCGCGGAGTACGTGCAGCTGTACGCTGTTGCGGCCCGCAACGCTATCGCTGCCGGATTCGACGGCGTGCAGGTGCACGGCGCGAACGGCTACCTGATCGACCAGTTCCTGAAGACGTCGTCGAACCAGCGCACGGACGAGTACGGCGGCAGCCTTGAGAACCGGTGCCGGTTCCTGTTCGAGGTGGTGGACGCGGTGATCGCCGCGATCGGGCACGAGCGCACGGCGCTGCGCATCTCGCCGCTGAACTCGTTCAACGGCCAGTCCGACGAGAACCCGGAGGCGCTGACGAAGTACATCTGCACGGAGCTGAACTCGCGCAAGCTTGCGTTCCTGGACGTGATGCGCGGCGACTTCTTCACGCCTGCGCGCGGCGCGGACAAGTGGGCCCGCGCGGTGTACGAGGGCGTGCTGTTCACCGGCATGGGCTTCGAGATCGACGAGGCGGCCAAGACGGTGGAGGACGGCGAGGCGGAGGCCGTGATCTTTGGCGTGAAGGCGATCGCGAACCCGGACCTGGTTGAGCGCGCGATCGCCGGTGCGCCGCTGAACACGCCGGACGCGAGCACCTTCTACACGCACGACAATGTCGGGTACAACGACTACCCGACCCTCGCGGCGCACTAAGGCGGTGTGAGTGCGTGCGTGCACGCGGCGCTGCATCGCTGCACCCCTCCCCATATCCCACCTCTCCCTCCCTCCTCGAGGTGGCGGCTGCGCGTGTGGATGTGCGGCGTGTGCGAGTGCTGCGGCGGCGCCGTGCGCGCGAGTGTGCGTGCCACCCGCCCTTCCTCCTGTTCCTCCTATTTCTCCTATTACTTCTTTTACGCCTCTTATGATCGCGCCTGCTCCGCCTTTCCCGTCCCCCAGGCCCCTAAGAACTGTTATTGTTGTCCTTACTACTATTATTATCTCCCCTATTGTGCACGTTTGGCTTACGTGCGGCGCGTGCGGTGGACACCACTGCGTCTATTTACTGCCGTCCTTTGTGTTCCCGTGCCTGCTGCTCCGACCCGCAGTCGCGCCGTGCGGCGCGCGTCTGAACAGCTGTGCTCGTTTGTTCTTTTCCCGTTAGTGCCAGCGTACACGTGATCTGTCCGGCGGCTGCTCCGCCCCGCGCCGCGCCGTGCCCCCATGCGGCCTCGCGTGTGCGAGGTGTGGGTGCGAGATGCGGCGCCGGCACGTGAGCCGCTGTAGATGCTCTGGAAAGCCTATTGCAACCGCGCTTAAAACACAACAACACCACGAAACAGATCGCACGCGTGCTGCCACGGATGCGATGCGAGCCTCGCCGCGCGCTCCCTCTCTTCCTTCTCCTCCCGCGTTGACACGCACGCACACGCACACGCACACGCACACGTGCTCCCTCACTGGTGCACGCCATGCTGCTGCTGCTTTGCTGCCGGCCACGCCGACGGTTGACGCGCTTGCTCCCCCACCCTCTCTCACCCTCTTTCTGTCCCTCTCTCCTACTCTTCTCTGCCCGCTGCTGCGCGACGAAGCTCTTGCATCACGTAGGGCTCCCTCCACTGTGATTTCCACGCCACCGCACCCTTTGCAACCGACCCTCTTCGTCTCGCGCTTCTGTGCCTAGCAGGCTGACACACCCGTCTCGACCGCACAAGCCATGTCCGCGACCACTGCACACCTTGAGGCGCTGCTGAAGCCGCTGAAGGTCGGCAACGTGACGCTGAAGAACCGGTTCGTGATGGCGCCGCTGACGCGCAACCGCGCTGGCCCCGACCACATCCCCAACGACGACATGGTGAAGTACTACGCGGACCGCGCGTCGATGGGGCTGATCATCAGCGAGGCGGCGCAGATCCAGAAAGGCTACTCGACGTTCGGGTTCGAGGGCGGCATCTATGGAGAGGAGCAGGTTGCCGGCTGGCGGAAGGTGACGGACGCGGTGCACGCGAGGGGCGGGCTGATCTACTGCCAGATCCACAACGGCGGCCGCGCGACGGTGCCGTGCAACGTGGCGGAGGGGCTGAAGATCGTGGCGCCGTCGCCGATCGCGATCGTGGGCCACGACTCACCGGCGCTGTTCGCGGTGAACAACGAGAAGCAGCACTACCCGGTGCCGGCGGAGCTGACGAAGGCGGAGATCGCGGAGTACGTGCAGCTGTACGCTGTTGCGGCCCGCAACGCTATCGCTGCCGGATTCGACGGCGTGCAGGTGCACGGCGCGAACGGCTACCTGATCGACCAGTTCCTGAAGACGTCGTCGAACCAGCGCACGGACGAGTACGGCGGCAGCCTTGAGAACCGGTGCCGGTTCCTGTTCGAGGTGGTGGACGCGGTGATCGCCGCGATCGGGCACGAGCGCACGGCGCTGCGCATCTCGCCGCTGAACTCGTTCAACGGCCAGTCCGACGAGAACCCGGAGGCGCTGACGAAGTACATCTGCACGGAGCTGAACTCGCGCAAGCTTGCGTTCCTGGACGTGATGCGCGGCGACTTCTTCACGCCTGCGCGCGGCGCGGACAAGTGGGCCCGCGCGGTGTACGAGGGCGTGCTGTTCACCGGCATGGGCTTCGAGATCGACGAGGCGGCCAAGACGGTGGAGGACGGCGAGGCGGAGGCCGTGATCTTTGGCGTGAAGGCGATCGCGAACCCGGACCTGGTTGAGCGCGCGATCGCCGGTGCGCCGCTGAACACGCCGGACGCGAGCACCTTCTACACGCACGACAATGTCGGGTACAACGACTACCCGACCCTCGCGGCGCACTAAGGCGGTGTGAGTGCGTGCGTGCACGCGGCGCTGCATCGCTGCACCCCTCCCCATATCCCACCTCTCCTCCCTCCTCGAGGTGGCGGCTGCGCGTGTGGATGTGCGGCGTGTGCGAGTGCTGCGGCGGCGCCGTGCGCGCGAGTGTGCGTGCCACCCGCCCTTCCTCCTGTTCCTCCTATTTCTCCTATTACTTCTTTTACGCCTCTTATGATCGCGCCTGCTCCGCCTTTCCCGTCCCCAGGCCCCTAAGAACTGTTATTGTTGTCCTTACTACTATTATTATCTCCCCTATTGTGCACGTTTGGCTTACGTGCGGCGCGTGCGGTGGACACCACTGCGTCTATTTACTGCCGTCCTTTGTGTTCCCGTGCCTGCTGCTCCGACCCGCAGTCGCGCCGTGCGGCGCGCGTCTGAACAGCTGTGCTCGTTTGTTCTTTTCCCGTTAGTGCCAGCGTACACGTGATCTGTCCGGCGGCTGCTCCGCCCCGCGCCGCGCCGTGCCCCCATGCGGCCTCGCGTGTGCGAGGTGTGGGTGCGAGATGCGGCGCCGGCACGTGAGCCGCTGTAGATGCTCTGGAAAGCCTATTGCAACCGCGCTTAAAACACAACAACACCACGAAACAGATCGCACGCGTGCTGCCACGGATGCGATGCGAGCCTCGCCGCGCGCTCCTCTCTTCCTTCTCCTCCCGCGTTGACACGCACGCACACGCACACGCACACGCACACGTGCTCCCTCACTGGTGCACGCCATGCTGCTGCTGCTTTGCTGCCGGCCACGCCGACGGTTGACGCGCTTGCTCCCCCACCCTCTCTCACCCTCTTTCTGTCCCTCTCTCCTACTCTTCTCTGCCCGCTGCTGCGCGACGAAGCTCTTGCATCACGTAGGGCTCCCTCCACTGTGATTTCCACGCCACCGCACCCTTTGCAACCGACCCTCTTCGTCTCGCGCTTCTGTGCCTAGCAGGCTGACACACCCGTCTCGACCGCACAAGCCATGTCCGCGACCACTGCACACCTTGAGGCGCTGCTGAAGCCGCTGAAGGTCGGCAACGTGACGCTGAAGAACCGGTTCGTGATGGCGCCGCTGACGCGCAACCGCGCTGGCCCCGACCACATCCCCAACGACGACATGGTGAAGTACTACGCGGACCGCGCGTCGATGGGGCTGATCATCAGCGAGGCGGCGCAGATCCAGAAAGGCTACTCGACGTTCGGGTTCGAGGGCGGCATCTATGGAGAGGAGCAGGTTGCCGGCTGGCGGAAGGTGACGGACGCGGTGCACGCGAGGGGCGGGCTGATCTACTGCCAGATCCACAACGGCGGCCGCGCGACGGTGCCGTGCAACGTGGCGGAGGGGCTGAAGATCGTGGCGCCGTCGCCGATCGCGATCGTGGGCCACGACTCACCGGCGCTGTTCGCGGTGAACAACGAGAAGCAGCACTACCCGGTGCCGGCGGAGCTGACGAAGGCGGAGATCGCGGAGTACGTGCAGCTGTACGCTGTTGCGGCCCGCAACGCTATCGCTGCCGGATTCGACGGCGTGCAGGTGCACGGCGCGAACGGCTACTGATCGACCAGTTCCTGAAGACGTCGTCGAACCAGCGCACGGACGAGTACGGCGGCAGCCTTGAGAACCGGTGCCGGTTCCTGTTCGAGGTGGTGGACGCGGTGATCGCCGCGATCGGGCACGAGCGCACGCGCTGCGCATCTCGCCGCTGAACTCGTTCAACGGCCAGTCGACGAGACCCGGAGGCGCTGACGAAGTACATCTGCACGGAGTGAACTCGCGCAAGCTTGCGTTCCTGGACGTGATGCGCGGGACTCTTCACGCCTGCCGCCGGCGCGGACAAGTGGCCGCGCGGTGTACGAGGGCGTGCTGTTCACCGGCATGGGCTTCGAGATCGACGAGCGGCCAAGACGGTGGAGGACGGCGAGGCGGAGGCCGTGATCTTTGGCGTGAAGGCGATCGCGAACCCGACCTGGTTGAGCGCGCGATCGCCGGTGCGCCGCTGAACACGCCGGACGCGAGCACCTTCTACACGCACGACAATGTCGGGTACAACGATACCCGACCCTCGCGGCGCACTAAGGCGGTGTGAGTGCGTGCGTGCACGCGGCGCTGCATCGCTGCACCCCTCCCCATATCCCACCTCTCCCTCCTCCTCGAGGTGGCGGCTGCGCGTGTGGATGTGCGGCGTGTGCGAGTGCTGCGGCGGCGCCGTGCGCGCGAGTGTGCGTGCACCCGCCCTTCCTCCTGTTCCTCCTATTTTCCTATACTTCTTTTACGCCTCTTATGATCGCGCCTGCTCCGCCTTTCCCGTCCCCCAGCCCCTAAGAACTGTTATTGTTGTCCTTACTACTATTATTATCTCCCTATTGTGCACGTTTGGCTTACGTGCGGCGCGTGCGGTGGACACCACTGCGTCTATTTACTGCCGTCCTTTGTGTTCCCGTGCCTGCTGCTCCGACCCGCAGTCGCGCCGTGCGGCGCGCGTCTGAACAGCTGTGCTCGTTTGTTCTTTTCCCGTTAGTGCCAGCGTACACGTGATCTGTCCGGCGGCTGCTCCGCCCCGCGCCGCGCCGTGCCCCATGCGGCCTCGCGTGTGCGAGGTGTGGGTGCGAGATGCGGCGCCGGCACGTGAGCCGCTGTTGATGCTCTGGAAAGCCTATTGCAACCGCGCTTAAAACCAACAACACCACGAAACAGATCGCACGCGTGCTGCCACGGATGCGATGCGAGCCTCGCCGCGCGCTCCCTTCTTCCTTCTCCTCCCGCGTTGACACCACGCACACACACGCACACGCACACGACACGTGCTCCCTCACTGGTGCACGCCATGCTGCTGCTGCTTTGCTGCCGGCCACGCCGACGGTTGACGCGCTTGCTCCCCACCCTCTCTCACCCTCTTTCTGTCCCTCTCTCCTACTCTTCTCTGCCCGTGCTGCGCGACGAAGCTCTTGCATCACGTAGGGCTCCCTCCACTGTGATTTCCACGCCACCGCACCCTTGCAACCGACCCTCTTCGTCTCGCGCTTCTTGCCTAGCAGGCTGACACACCCGTCTCGACCGCACAAGCCATGTCCGCGACCTGCACACCTTGAGGCGCTGCTGAAGCCGCTGAAGGTCGGCAACGTGACGCTGAAGAACCGGTTCGTGATGGCGCCGCTGACGCGCAACCGCGCTGGCCCCGACCACATCCCCAACACGACATGTGAAGTACTACGCGGACCGCGCGTCGATGGGGCTGATCTCAGCGAGGCGGCGCAGATCCAGAAAGGCTACTCGACGTTCGGGTTCGAGGGCGGCATCTATGGAGAGGAGCAGGTTGCCGGCTGGCGGAAGGTGACGGACGCGGTGCACGCGAGGGGCGGGCTGATCTACTGCCAGATCCACAACGGCGGCCGCGCGACGGTGCCGTGCAACGTGGCGGAGGGGCTGAAGATCGTGGCGCCGTCGCCGATCGCGATCGTGGGCCACGACTCACCGGCGCTGTTCGCGGTGAACAACGAGAAGCAGCACTACCCGGTGCCGGCGGAGCTGACGAAGGCGGAGATCGCGGAGTACGTGCAGCTGTACGCTGTTGCGGCCCGCAACGCTATCGCTGCCGGATTCGACGGCGTGCAGGTGCACGGCGCGAACGGCTACCTGATCGACCAGTTCTGAAGACGTCGTCGAACCAGCGCACGGACGAGTACGGCGCAGCCTTGAGAACCGGTGCCGTTCCGTTCGAGGTGGTGGACGCGGTGATCGCCGCGATCGGGCACGAGGCACGGCCGCTGCGCATCTCGCCGCTGAACTCGTTCAACGGCCAGTCCGACGAGAACCCGGAGCGCTGACGAAGTACATCTGCACGGAGCTGAACTCGCGCAAGCTTGCGTTCCTGGACGTGATGCGCGGCGACTTCTTCACCCTGCGCGCGGCGCGGACAAGTGGGCCCGCGCGGTGTACGAGGGCGTGCTGTTCACCGGCATGGGCTTCGAGATCGACGAGGCGGCCAGACGGTGGAGGACGGCGAGGCGGAGGCCGTGATCTTTGGCGTGAAGGCGATCGCGAACCCGGACCTGGTTGAGCGCGCGATCGCCGGTGCGCCGCTGAACACGCCGGACGCGAGCACCTTCTACACGCACGACAATGTCGGGTACAACGACTACCCGACCCTCGCGGCGCCAAAGGCGGTGTGAGTGCGTGCGTGCACGCGGCGCTGCATCGCTGCACCCCTCCCCATATCCCACCTCTCCCTCCCTCCTCGAGGTGGCGGCTGCGCGTGTGGATGTGCGGCGTGTGCGAGTGCTGCGGCGGCGCCGTGCGCGCGAGTGTGCGTGCCACCCGCCCTTCCTCCTGTTCCTCCTATTTCTCCTATTACTTCTTTTACGCCTCTTATGATCGCGCCTGCTCCGCCTTTCCCGTCCCCCAGGCCCCTAAGAACTGTTATTGTTGTCCTTAACTATTATTATCTCCCCTATTGTGCACGTTTGGCTTACGTGCGGCGCGTGCGGTGACACCACTGCGTCTATTTACTGCCGTCCTTTGTGTTCCCGTGCCTGCTGCTCCGACCCGCAGTCGCGCCGTGCGGCGCGCGTCTGAACAGCTGTGCTCGTTTGTTCTTTTCCCGTTAGTGCCAGCGTACACGTGATCTGTCCGGCGGCTGCTCCGCCCCGCGCCGCGCCGTGCCCCCATGCGGCCTCGCGTGTGCGAGGTGTGGGTGCGAGATGCGGCGCCGGCACGTGAGCCGCTGTAGATGCTCTGGAAAGCTATTGCAACCGCGCTTAAAACACAACAACACCACGAACAGATCGCACGCGTGCTGCCACGGATGCGATGCGAGCCTCGCCGCGCGCTCCCTCTCTTCCTTCTCCTCCCGCGTTGACACGCACGCACACGCACACGCACACGCACACGCACACGCACACGTGCTCCCTCACTGGTGCACGCCATGCTGTGCTGCTTTGCTGCCGGCCACGCCGACGGTTGACGCGCTTGCTCCCCCACCCTCTCTCACCCTCTTTCTGTCCCTCTCTCCTACTCTTCTCTGCCGCTGCTGCGCGACGAAGCTCTTGCATCACGTAGGGCTCCCTCCACTGTGATTTCCACGCCACCGCACCCTTTGCAACCGACCCTCTTCGTCTCGCGCTTCTGTGCCTAGCAGGCTGACACACCCGTCTCGACCGCACAAGCCATGTCCGCGACCACTGCACACCTTGAGCGCTGCTGAAAGCCGCTGAAGGTCGGCAACGTGACGCTGAAGAACCGGTTCGTGATGGCGCCGCTGACGCGCAACCGCGCTGGCCCCGACCACATCCCCAACGACGACATGGTGAAGTACTACGCGGACCGCGCGTCGATGGGGCTGATCATCAGCGAGGCGGCGCAGATCCAGAAAGGCTACTCGACGTTCGGGTTCGAGGGCGGCATCTATGGAGAGGAGCAGGTTGCCGGCTGGCGGAAGGTGACGGACGCGGTGCACGCGAGGGGCGGGCTGATCTACTGCCAGATCCACAACGGCGGCCGCGCGACGGTGCCGTGCAACGTGGCGGAGGGGCTGAAGATCGTGGCGCCGTCGCCGATCGCGATCGTGGGCCACGACTCACCGGCGCTGTTCGCGGTGAACAACGAGAAGCAGCACTACCCGGTGCCGGCGGAGCTGACGAAGGCGGAGATCGCGGAGTACGTGCAGCTGTACGCTGTTGCGGCCCGCAACGCTATCGCTGCCGGATTCGACGGCGTGCAGGTGCACGGCGCGAACGGCTACCTGATCGACCAGTTCCTGAAGACGTCGTCGAACCAGCGCACGGACGAGTACGGCGGCAGCCTTGAGAACCGGTGCCGGTTCCTGTTCGAGGTGGTGGACGCGGTGATCGCCGCGATCGGGCACGAGCGCACGGCGCTGCGCATCTCGCCGCTGAACTCGTTCAACGGCCAGTCCGACGAGAACCCGGAGGCGCTGACGAAGTACATCTGCACGGAGCTGAACTCGCGCAAGCTTGCGTTCCTGGACGTGATGCGCGGCGACTTCTTCACGCCTGCGCGCGGCGCGGACAAGTGGGCCCGCGCGGTGTACGAGGGCGTGCTGTTCACCGGCATGGGCTTCGAGATCGACGAGGCGGCCAAGACGGTGGAGGACGGCGAGGCGGAGGCCGTGATCTTTGGCGTGAAGGCGATCGCGAACCCGGACCTGGTTGAGCGCGCGATCGCCGGTGCGCCGCTGAACACGCCGGACGCGAGCACCTTCTACACGCACGACAATGTCGGTACAACGACTACCCGACCCTCGCGGCGCACTAAGGCGGTGTGAGTGCGTGCGTGCACGCGGCGCTGCATCGCTGCACCCCTCCCATATCCCACCTCTCCCTCCCTCCTCGAGGTGGCGGCTGCGCGTGTGATGTGCGGCGTGTGCGAGTGCTGCGGCGGCGCCGTGCGCGCGAGTGTGCGTGCCACCCGCCCTTCCTCCTGTTCCTCCTATTTCTCCTATTACTTCTTTTACGCCTTTATGATCGCGCCTGCTCCGCCTTTCCCGTCCCCAGGCCCCTAAGAACTGTTATTGTTGTCCTTACTACTATTATTATCTCCCCTATTGTGCACGTTTGGCTTACGTGCGGCGCGTGCGTGGACACCACTGCGTCTATTACTGCCGTCCTTTGTTTCCGTGCCTGCTGCTCCGACCCGCAGTCGCGCCGTGCGGCGCGCGTCTGACAGCTGTGCTCGTTTGTTCTTTTCCCGTTAGTGCCAGCGTACACGTATCTGTCCGGCGGCTGCTCCGCCCCGCGCCGCGCCGTGCCCCATGCGGCCTCGCGTGTGCGAGGTGTGGGTGCGAATGCGGCGCCGGCACGTGAGCCGCTGTAGATGCTCTGGAAAGCCTATTGCAACCGCGCTTAAAACACAACAACACCACGAAACAGATCGCACGCGTGCTGCCACGGATGCGATGCGAGCCTCGCCGCGCGCTCCCTCTCTTCCTTCTCCTCCCGCGTTGACACGCACGCACACGCACACGCACACGCACACGTGCTCCCTCACTGGTGCACGCCATGCTGCTGCTGCTTTGCTGCCGGCCACGCCGACGGTTGACGCGCTTGCTCCCCCACCCTCTCTCACCCTCTTTCTGTCCCTCTCTCCTACTCTTCTCTGCCCGCTGCTGCGCGACGAAGCTCTTGCATCACGTAGGCTCCCTCCACTGTGATTTCCACGCCACCGCACCCTTGCACCGACCCTCTTCGTCTCGCGCTTCTGTGCCTAGCAGGCTGACACACCCGTCTCGACCGCACAACCATGTCCGCGACCACTGCACACCTTGAGCGCTGCTGAAGCCGCTGAAGGTCGGCAACGTGACGCTGAAGAACCGGTTCGTGATGGCGCCGCTGACGCGCAACCGCGCTGGCCCGACCACATCCCCAACGACGACATGGTGAAGTACTACGCGACCGCGCGTCGATGGGGCTGATCATCAGCGAGGCGGCGCAGATCCAGAAAGCTACTCGACGTTCCGGGTTCGAGGCGGCATCTATGGAGAGGAGCAGGTTGCCGCTGGCGGAAGGTGACGGACGCGGTGCACGCGAGGGGCGGCTGATCTACTGCCAGATCCACAACGGCGGCCGCGCGACGGTGCCGTGCAACGTGGCGGAGGGCTGAAGATCGTGGCGCCGTCGCCGATCGCGATCGTGGGCCACGACTCACCGGCGCTGGTTCGCGGTGAACAACGAGAAGCAGCACTACCCGGTGCCGGCGGAGCTGACGAAGCGGAGATCGGGAGTACGTGCAGCTGTACGCTGTTGCGGCCCGCAACGCTATCCTGCCGGATTCGACGGCGTGCAGGTGCACGGCGCGAACGGCTACCTGATCGACCAGTTCCTGAGACGTCGTCGAACCAGCGCACGGACGAGTACGGCGCAGCCTTGAGAACCGGTGCCGGTTCCTGTTCGAGTGGTGGACGCGGTGATCGCCGCGATCGGGCACGAGCGCACGGCGCTGCGCATCTCGCCGCTGAACTCGTTCAACGGCCAGTCCGACGAGAACCCGGAGGCGCTGACGAAGTACATCTGCACGGAGCTGAACTCGCGCAAGCTTGCGTTCCTGGACGTGATGCCGGCGACTTCTCACGCCTGCGCGCGGCGCGGACAAGTGGCCCGCGCGGGTACGAGGGCGTGCTGTTCACCGGCATGGGCTTCGAGATCGACGAGGCGGCCAAGACGGTGGAGGACGCGAGGCGGAGGCCGTGATCTTTGGCGTGAAGGCGATCGCGAACCCGGACCTGGTTGAGCGCGCGATCGCCGGTGCGCCGCTGAACACGCCGGACGCGAGCACCTTCTACACGCACGACAATGTCGGTACAACGACTACCCGACCCTCGCGGCGCACTAAGGCGGTGTGAGTGCGTGCGTGCACGCGGCGCTGCATCGCTGCACCCTCCCCATATCCCACCTCTCCCTCCCTCCTCGAGGTGGCGGCTGCGCGTGTGGATGTCGGCGTGTGCGAGTGCTGCGGCGCGCCGTGCGCGCGAGTGTGCGTGCCACCCGCCCTTCCTCCTGTTCCTCCTATTTCTCCTATTACTTCTTTTACGCCTCTTATGATCGCGCCTGCTCCGCCTTTCCCGTCCCCCAGGCCCCTAAGAACTGTTATTGTTGTCCTTACTACTATTATTATCTCCCCTATTGTGCACGTTTGGCTTACGTGCGGCGCGTGCGGTGGACACCACTGCGTCTATTTACTGCCGTCCTTTGTGTTCCCGTGCCTGCTGCTCCGACCCGCAGTCGCGCCGTGCGGCGCGCGTCTGAACAGCTGTGCTCGTTTGTTCTTTTCCCGTTAGTGCCAGCGTACACGTGATCTGTCCGGCGGCTGCTCCGCCCCGCGCCGCGCCGTGCCCCCATGCGGCCTCGCGTGTGCGAGGTGTGGGTGCGAGATGCGGCGCCGGCACGTGAGCCGCTGTAGATGCTCTGGAAAGCCTATTGCAACCGCGCTTAAAACACAACAACACCACGAAACAGATCGCACGCGTGCTGCCACGGATGCGATGCGAGCCTCGCCGCGCGCTCCCTCTCTTCCTTCTCCTCCCGCGTTGACACGCACGCACACGCGCACACGCACACGCACACGTGCTCCCTCACTGGTGCACGCCATGCTGCTGCTGCTTTGCTGCCGGCCACGCCGACGGTTGACGCGCTTGCTCCCCCACCCTCTCTCACCCTCTTCTGTCCCTCTCTCCTACTCTTCTCTGCCCGCTGCTGCGCGACGAAGCTCTTGCATCACGTAGGGCTCCCTCCACTGTGATTTCCACGCCACCGCACCCTTTGCAACCGACCTCTTCGTCTCGCGCTTCTGTGCCTAGCAGGCTGACACACCCGTCTCGACCGCACAAGCCATGTCCGCGACCACTGCACACCTTGAGGCGCTGCTGAAGCCGCTGAAGGTCGGCAACGTGACGCTGAAGAACCGGTTCGTGATGGCGCCGCTGACGCGCAACCGCGCTGGCCC
>OESE01000057.1:0-15445 GCA_900240875.1 Crithidia expoeki
AAATGAACAGCGCCGGCTCGTACGAGTCACGCGGCGCGGTCGGGATTCTGCGTGCGAGCAACTGCAGCGGCGGGCAGCCGGCGAGCATCGGGATGGTGTACGCTGCCCCCGGCGCTGCGCTGAGCAGCTACGGGCTTGCGTCGAGCCTGCTGACGGCGCCGCGGCTGTCGACGACGGCGGACTGCAGGGGCCTTGTGGACAGCCGCGTCGAGACGACCGGGTACGTGCCCGGCGTGGACGAGGCGGCGGTGTTCTACGTGTGTGCGCAGGTGGTGGACGCCGCGTCGCTGGTCTTCACGACTGCGATGCCGACGCTGACGGTGCGGAACTGGGCCGTGTTGCCGAGCGCTGCGCTGAGCCGCTTCAATTCCACGATGGGCGTTCTGCCCTCCGTCGGCGTGACGACGAACTACGCGACGCCGTCGACGAACACGTTCTTCAGCACGACGCGCGACTGCGCTGCGTCGCTGGCCACTGCCTCCGCTCTCAGCGAGTCCGCGGGCGTTGCGACGTACCGCACGGTCGGCGTGAACGGCCTGGTGTACGTGTGCACGACGAACCCGCTGACGGGGCGCGCGATCGCCGTGGCGGAGTTCCTGTCGGTGACGCCGCCGAACGTGGTGAGCGCGACGCCGGCGGTCGTGGTTGGCGCCACGTACACGGTGCGGCTTGCCGTGGAGGGGAGCACGCCGCTGTACTCGGTGGTGCAAGGGGCGGATGCCGTGTACACGTATCACTCGTACTACACGAGCTACAACCGCAGCGTGTTTCTGTCGTCCGACACGTGCGCGACTGCTCTGGGCGGCGTTGTGGCGTCGGCGGCGGCGGACGGCAGCGTGGCGTTCACGACAGCGGCCATCTCGATTGCGCTGCTGCGGCTCGCGCTGTGCGCGGGAACGCCTGCCGGATCGCCGTCGTGCTGTCGAGTGTGGCGGTTGTGGCAGGGGACGTGTACCCGACGACACTGGTGAGCGGGGTGGCGGGAGCGCCGATCTACGCGCCGCTGCACGCGAACACGGACTTCCGCCTGAGCCGGTCGAGCGTGGACTGCAGCGCGATGGCGGGGATGCCGACGTTCACGACGGACAGCGAAGGCTACGGCGCCGTGTCGCTGACGAGCGAGGGCGGAGGCGCGCTTGAGCCGGGCCGCTACATGCTGTGCTACGGCGCCGTGACGGCTGCGGCGAGGGCTGCGGTGCGCGCTGCTGCCACGCTGGCGGGTGACGCGGCGACCGCGCTGGAGCCGGTGGAGGTGGTTGCTGCGTCGCACTTTGCCGTGGGCGGGACGACGTTCGTTGTCGGCGTGCCGGGCACCATGGAGCTGCTGCAGGACCTCGTGGCCGGGTACCTGGTCGCCGGGCTGAGCACGACGCACAACTGCACGTCGATGACGACGCAGTACGGTACGTGGAGCGCTGTGTCGGACACCGCGGTGCGCGTGAACGCCACGGCCGCGTTCCCGTCGGCGCTGTACATGTGTGCTGTGGCGCCCGTGAACGGGACGCTGATCGCGCTGCCGGACGCGGCGGGTGTGCGCTTCACGACGTCGTCGATTGTGCTGCCGTCGGGTGGGTGGACGCGTGTAGCGAGTACTCGCTGGAGCAGTGCGTCCCGCCCGGGAGCAGCACGGCTGCGTCGACGGACGTGCTTGCGATGGTGCACGGCGACTGCTGCGCGGGCACGCGGTGGTGGTGGGCCAGTCGAGCATGAGCAGCGGGACGTGCCAGCTGACGATGGACTACGCGGTGGTGTCGTCGTACGGGCCCGGTGCGACGTTCAACCTGTGCGTGCTGAACAGCGGCGACGGCACGGTGTGCACGACGGTTGCGAGCGGCGTGTCGGTGAGCACCTCCTGCACCCCTCCTTCGAAACGCGGAAAGCTAAGCGGCGGCGCGGTGGCGGGCATCGCCGTGGGCAGCGTGGCTGGCGGTCTGCTGGTCATCGCCGCGGTGATCGCGCTGGTGCTGTGCGTCGTGCGGTTCAGATGGCTGCGCAGATTCTGTTCCGCGGAGCAGAACGAAAGCGGCGAAGGCGAGGGGGAGGGCAACGCGGGCGAAGCTGGAGGAAACCACGAAGCGGTCGCCGACGTCGAGGGCAGCGGTACTGTGTCCAACCCGATAAACCGCTGCACGGAAGCAAGCACCCCCACTGCGGCTGCGTCGGTACCCAGGGAGCACCCGGATGCGAGTCGCACCGGTGAGTCGTGCAGGAACCCCTGCTCGTTTGGCAAAGCTGCTAAAATGTGCAGTACCCAATCCCAAGCCGAATGCGAAAGTAGTGGCACTGACTAGAGGCGCCACTGGAAGCGTTTACACAGCGGCGGATAGGGAGACAAACGGACGTTGGACCTCCTCCTGCGTCATGTGTCTACCTCCGTTTCCTGTTTTATTCCTGTATGTGATGGGCGCCTCTAACTAGCGTGGACTTCTTTTCCCTTGCTCTCTTTTCGCGTAATGGGCTGTGGGTGCGGCGGGCGTGTGGGGGCAATGCGCGTGGCACATGTTGCCGCCCCCTTTTTTCTTAACGCATTGCGTGGGCGCTGCGTGTAAGTGCTGTGCTGCATGCGTAATGGTGTACACGGGTGCGGGCAGGCGGGTGTTGCACGACCCTCCCCTGCTCCCCATCTTATATATATGTATGTGTGTGTGTGTACGTATACGCCCATATGTACATGTGTGTATTCATTGACTGTCATCGTCGCTGAGCCTTGTTTTTCTCCGGGAAGAACATTGTAGTGCTCTTTTTCCTTTCCATTTTTCGTGTTGGTTGATGGTGTCGGTGAACTCTCTCTTGTTACGTTGTTCCCTCGTTGTGTTCTCGATGCTGCGCCGTGACTTCCAGCTTTTGCTGTCTCCTCTTCGTAATGGAGCTGTGACAGCAGCGCACCTGTGCGCTGCTTAGCAGCTTCAGCCAGTTGCTACTTTTTGTTTTCGATTCGTGTTTTCTTCCTCTCTGCAGCCCTCACCGCAGCACTATGGCTCCCGTACATCTTTTTTTGTTTTTCTTAGGCTTGTGTTGGCTTCTACTGTACTGTTTCCTCCCCTCTTCCTTCTCTTCGACAATTTCTCCCGTTTTCCCTTTTGTGCCGTGCACGTGAAGCGTAAGCGGTGGTTGCACCGCGCTTGCACCGGTTTGCTCGATGCTCAGTGTGCCATGTGGCTGGATGACTGGCGCGTTTGCCGCGAAGGACTAATCGCCCTCGTTGTGTTTCAGTCGCTTGGGACGTGGCGCACCAAGAGCAACGGCAACAGCAACAACAAAAACAAACGTTGTCGCAAGCAGCGTGAGGCTGACTCACATAGGGCGCTTGTGTTTTTTTTTCTGTTTCCCGTTCCTCGTTGTGGGTTTCAACAGCAATCGAAAAGCGATGTGTGATGTCTAAAGTAACTTTTCTCTCCCCCGCCTTTTCACGAGTGAGGGCGATGCTCGGAAAAAATAAAACCAGATTCTGTGACCCTCTCAAGTACAATAAGGCAGCAAAACCAAAGGTTAACGCAGTAAGACAAGACGAGGAGGCTAAAGGGTGCACATTCAGTGGCAGCTGCGGACGCAGGCGGCTGCACGACGCATCGTTGGGCGTGCAGTGCGTTGCGGGAGGGGGAGGGAGGAAGGATAGGTATGTGACGCAGGTATGCCCGAGCGTCGTTGCCTTGCCGACCGCATCTCCGTGTACCGGCTCTACTCTTCGCCCTCAGATCTGTTGCTCACCACACTGCGCAGCCTTCTGACGGCGTGTGAGAGCGATGCTAGGTGTGTGCGGATCCGTGGCGCGCAGTCCTAACCCCCCGAGCCTTGTGCCTTCGTGTGGTTGGTGTGCAGCGTTTCAGCAAAGCGGGGGTGATGGCCTCCTTGCGATGCCGCCCCACTCCGAGGGTCTACCCTTCGCCGCCTGCGTTCCCTCTTTCACTCCTTTTTTCTTTTTGTTTGCTACTCCAACTCTCTCTCTCCCACTCTGTGCCTGCCTTCCCCCTTTTTCGTTATTCTTCCTTTGCTCTGTTGCGCATCGTTGCGACCTGCACCGCTGCTGCCGCTGCCACGCACACGCACGCGCCGTCGACCTCAACTGTCTTCTGCCTGCCTTTCTTCCCTGCTACCGTACTCCTCCTCGCCGCAACTATGCACCTTAGACTACAAATTTCATCGTTCTCGCACGTTTTAGCGTTCTCTCTCTTTTTTTTTTAGCTATCATCACGCAAACCACGCACACAAACACGAACGTAACCGTGGGTGTTTGAAGTGCTCACCTTTCAAGTAGTGTCTGTGTAATTGTTTTGGTTTCCTAGGCTGCGCACGTGCATAACTAACTGTACGCTTTCCTTTCCTTTCTTTTCTCTCCCCCTCTCCCCCTTTTTTTCCTCCTTTGCTTTTCCTCGTGTGTTTCTTTTCTTCTTTTTTTTTGTTTCTTCTTTGCTTTCTGCTTCCCTTTTCTTTTCCCTTTCGGTAGTTTGTTTCTCTTTTTCTCCCCTTTTTTCTTTCAATTGCAGCACTTCTCGTGGTGCTCGTTTCTTCTTTTCCCCTTCTCCTCTTGCTAGGGCGTCTTCTTTTCCCTCCCCTCATCTTCGCGCTCTTCTTTTGTCTGCGTTTTCGGCTTTCGTTTCAGCTCCCACCTCATTCGCAGTCCTGGTGCCTCTTCCTTCTTCCGTCCTTGAGTTGTAGCGGGGAAGAGAGAACGAGCGACTGAAGCACCGGGCTGACGATTTGTCTTTTTTTCTACTCTGCCTTCCCGCTCTTCTTTTTCTTTTGCTTTTTTTCTCTCGTCGTCAGCATCTGTTTCCACTTCCGAAGCGCATCTACACACGCCTCCACACGCCGACCGTGCACTGTCGCCTCCTCCTCCTTTCACATTCGCGTCTCCAGCTTCGCACGCGGTCCCCCTTTTTTCGGCACCGTGCCCACATGACTGCGAGGAGTGCGAGAAGTGCGCTGCGTGTGCCGTGGCTGGTGGCGTGCACGGCGGCCGTGCTGTGTGCTGCGGGCGTGCAGGCTGCGGTGAGTGTGACGACGGAGCCGGCGCTGCCGCTGCTGGACGTCGCGTTCTGCGCGGCGCCGGCGTCTGCGAGCGTGAGCGGCAGTGCGCTGTTCGTGTCCGCGTCGGCTGACTGCAGTACGCCGCTGGCGGAGGCGTCTGGTGCGTGCGCGGAGAGCGGTGCGTACGCCTTCACCGTCACGAGTGCGTCGCTGGGCATCGGTCTCTCCAGCCCCGTGCTCGCCGTCCCCACCACCTACTGGTGCGCGAGGAACGGCGACCGCACCGTGACGCGCTTGGGTGCGCTGCAGATGAACGTTGTGCAGACCACCCCGATGTACTTCTTTCGCGCGGGCGACAACACGCTGACGTTCAACGACGCCACGCCGGTGGGAACCACTATCGGGTTCTACTATAATCCAGGATGTACATCCTGCTCCCTAACTACACCACGTTCGAGCTGAGTGCCAGCCGCACCGTTACGTTGAGCGTGGACGCAGAAATTGTTTACATCTGCGCCGCGGTGCCGTCGTCCGCCAGTGGGGAAACTGGCGGGATGGCGCTGCGCAACAAAATCGTTGGCGCCACAGCGTACAGGATCGCTCTCTCCACGGGTGTGCGCCACACCACTGTGGCAATCGACACGGGCCTCAGCTCCATTGTGTACTACGCACTGTCCTCGAGCCGCACGTGCGGCGATTTGCCAGTCCCTAGCAAGTGGGAAGGTAACAACGGCGTCGTGCACCTAATGATCACAAAGCCCCGAGGCCACTATTTCTTCTGCGGTGCTGACACCAGCAAGGTGTATGTCCCTGCCAGCAACATGTTCGCGGTGCTGGAGTACGGTGTGCAGCCGCACAGCACGTACGTGGCGCAGCCGACGCCGCTGGCGCTGACGCTGGATGCGGCTGCGGCGACGCCGATGGCCGTTGCGCTCTTCAGCGCGCAGGACTGCAGCGGGACTGCGGTGCAGGGGTGGCAGAGCGGGTCGGTTACGTGGACGGTGCCGACGCCCGGCACGTACTACGCGTGCGTGCGCGACGCGGCCGCGACCGGCACCGCGTACTACGCGAACGCCTTCGTGGTGGCAAGGATGCCGACGGTGAGTGCGGCGGCTGCGGAGGCGGTGCTGGGGTTTCCGCTGACGGCGACGCTGGGCGGGAGCGTTGCGGACGGCGCGGTGTACACGGCGGGGCTGGCTGCCTGGAGCAACGGGTGCGGCTCGATGTTTGCGCGCGCGAACCTGACGGGCAAGGGCGCGGCGGCGACGCTGGCGATCCCCGCAGGGACGGAGGATACGACGCTGTACTACTGCGTGTCGAACCCGATGACGACGAACACGTCCGACAGCAGCGAGGCGACGAGCGTGAGCTACTACGCGGCGGGGACGATCAGCGCGCGGCGGTTCCTGCTGGGCTACGACGCGCTGCGTGCGGGGGCACCGACGGAGGTGGCGCTGGACAGCGGCGCTGTGCTGAGCGTGGGGACGGCGGTGTCGTTCGTGCAGACGACGTCGCTGAGCGCGAGCGCCGTGGGGGGCGCGTGCGACAGCGCGACGGGGAGCGCGAGGGCGACGGAGGTTGTGTGCGCGGTGGCGAGCGGCAACCGGCTGACGAGCGTGACGTTCCCGAGTGCTGGCGCGTGGGCTGCGTGCGCGCAGGTGGGCGGCACGTACATGCCGCTGCGCGCCGTGCGTGTGTACAGCGCGACGGCGGCGCTGTCCGTCGGCGTGCTGCTTGTCGGCGCGCGGGTGACGGTGCGGGTGACGGCCATCCCCGACAAGGCGGCGGTGACGCTGGTGAGCGGTGCGGCGTGCACGTCGCCGTCGTCGACCGTGGTGGCGACCAGCAGCTGGTCCGTGAACGGGTACGCGGAGCTGCGCGTGACGGCGAGCGCTGCGGAGACGCTGGTTGTGTGCGTCGCGTACCCGAGCGCGAGCGCGTCGACGACTGCGTCGCCTGCCCCGACGGTGCTGAGCGCTGGGACGGTGGGTGCGGCGCACACGACGGCGTACCCGAGCATCGCGTACGCGGGCGAGGCGACGGTGCTGCGGTTCGCCGGTGTCGGCGCTGCGTCGCTGGAGGGCTACGTCGCGAAGTTTGTGCGCGGGGTGGGCTGCGACAGCGCCACGCTCGAGTGGTCCGCGTCGGTGGCCGTGTCGGGGCCTGCCGGGGACGCGCAGGGCGTGTCGCACGCGACGCTGCCGACGAGTGCGCTGACGTCGGGGGCGGTGTACGCGGTGTGCGTCGGGACGAGCAGCGGCGAGGCGTACTCGAGCGCAGGCGTTGTGGCGGTGGTGGAGGTGCCGACGCTGGCGACGGACACGCAGACGGCCGGCGTGGTTGCGCAGGGGCTGCCGGTGCACGTGACGCTGCCGCGTGAGTTCGTCGTGTTGACCGGCGTGGACGTGTACGTGGTGGTGGACGGCGCGACGGAGTGCGCGGCGGGCCTGCGGAGCGGCACGGTGTACGCGAGCGGGAGCATCAGCGCCGCGTCGCAGACGGCCACTGCGTTCGTGGCGCCGGCGGCGTCGGCGTCTGGCGCGGTGGCGCTGCGGGTGTGCGTGGCTGCGCGTGCGAACCTGGTGAACGACACCCTCGGCTACGCGCTCGCTGGGACGCTGACGGCGACGCGGTTCCACACTGCGACGACGGTTGTGCAGCTGGAGCGCGTGAACACGGTGAGCGGTGCGCCTGTGTCGACGGCGAGCGGGACGCAGCTGCTGCTCGGGGGGTGCAGCGGGAGCTCGTGCGACGCGGACCGGGCGGACAGCACGTGCGCGAGCGCGAAGCTGCTTTTCACGTCGCCGACGGTTGCGCTGGTGGGGTCTGCGGGGACGTACCTGGTGTGCCAGCGCGTGACCCTGGACGGTACGGCGTACGTGGTGGGGTCGGACACGACGGTGAGTGTGGTGCAGCCGTACGTGCTCGCGGCGAGCGTGCCGGTGCTGACGGCGTACGTGCCCTTCACCGCGACGGTGTCTGGCGGCCCGGCCGGCGCGCTGGGCGGCGTGCGCCACGTTGTAGTGCAGCCGGCGAGCACGTCGTGCGGGTCTGCTGCCGCGGAGGCGCAACGCTTCACCATCACCGGCGGGAGCGGCAGCATTGCCATCACGGACTTGACGCCCGGCCAGGACGTCGTGTTCTGCCTGACGGATGCGGCGCTGGGCAGCGTCCCGGTGCGGACGGCGTACCTGCGGCACTACATGACGCCCGCCGCCGTGGTCGCGGGTGCTGCAACAACGCTGACGCCGGCCGCGCCCATGAGCAGCACGCACGCGAAGCTGGCGCGGGCCGCCGACTGCCGCGACGCGGTGGCGGGCGGCAGTGTGAGGCCGCTGACGAACGGCCAGGTGACCTTCACGGTGAGCGGGTGCGACACGACGACGAGCGCCCTGGCCTCGGTGTACTACTGCGAAATGAACAGCGCCGGCTCGTACGAGTCACGCGGCGCGGTCGGGATTCTGCGTGCGAGCAACTGCAGCGGCGGGCAGCCGGCGAGCATCGGGATGGTGTACGCTGCCCCCGGCGCTGCGCTGAGCAGCTACGGGCTTGCGTCGAGCCTGCTGACGGCGCCGCGGCTGTCGACGACGGCGGACTGCAGGGGCCTTGTGGACAGCCGCGTCGAGACGACCGGGTACGTGCCCGGCGTGGACGAGGCGGCGGTGTTCTACGTGTGTGCGCAGGTGGTGGACGCCGCGTCGCTGGTCTTCACGACTGCGATGCCGACGCTGACGGTGCGGAACTGGGCCGTGTTGCCGAGCGCTGCGCTGAGCCGCTTCAATTCCACGATGGGCGTTCTGCCCTCCGTCGGCGTGACGACGAACTACGCGACGCCGTCGACGAACACGTTCTTCAGCACGACGCGCGACTGCGCTGCGTCGCTGGCCACTGCCTCCGCTCTCAGCGAGTCCGCGGGCGTTGCGACGTACCGCACGGTCGGCGTGAACGGCCTGGTGTACGTGTGCACGACGAACCCGCTGACGGGGCGCGCGATCGCCGTGGCGGAGTTCCTGTCGGTGACGCCGCCGAACGTGGTGAGCGCGACGCCGGCGGTCGTGGTTGGCGCCACGTACACGGTGCGGCTTGCCGTGGAGGGGAGCACGCCGCTGTACTCGGTGGTGCAAGGGGCGGATGCCGTGTACACGTATCACTCGTACTACACGAGCTACAACCGCAGCGTGTTTCTGTCGTCCGACACGTGCGCGACTGCTCTGGGCGGCGTTGTGGCGTCGGCGGCGGCGGACGGCAGCGTGGCGTTCACGACAGCGGCCATCTCGATTGCGCTGCTGCGGCTCGCGCTGTGCGCGGGAACGCCTGCCGGGATCGCCGTCGTGCTGTCGAGTGTGGCGGTTGTGGCAGGGGACGTGTACCCGACGACACTGGTGAGCGGGGTGGCGGGAGCGCCGATCTACGCGCCGCTGCACGCGAACACGGACTTCCGCCTGAGCCGGTCGAGCGTGGACTGCAGCGCGATGGCGGGGATGCCGACGTTCACGACGGACAGCGAAGGCTACGGCGCCGTGTCGCTGACGAGCGAGGGCGGAGGCGCGCTTGAGCCGGGCCGCTACATGCTGTGCTACGGCGCCGTGACGGCTGCGGCGAGGGCTGCGGTGCGCGCTGCTGCCACGCTGGCGGGTGACGCGGCGACCGCGCTGGAGCCGGTGGAGGTGGTTGCTGCGTCGCACTTTGCCGTGGGCGGGACGACGTTCGTTGTCGGCGTGCCGGGCACCATGGAGCTGCTGCAGGACCTCGTGGCCGGGTACCTGGTCGCCGGGCTGAGCACGACGCACAACTGCACGTCGATGACGACGCAGTACGGTACGTGGAGCGCTGTGTCGGACACCGCGGTGCGCGTGAACGCCACGGCCGCGTTCCCGTCGGCGCTGTACATGTGTGCTGTGGCGCCCGTGAACGGGACGCTGATCGCGCTGCCGGACGCGGCGGGTGTGCGCTTCACGACGTCGTCGATTGTGCTGCCGTCGGGTGGGTGGGACGCGTGTAGCGAGTACTCGCTGGAGCAGTGCGTCCCGCCCGGGAGCAGCACGGCTGCGTCGACGGACGTGCTTGCGATGGTGCACGGCGACTGCTGCGCGGGCACGCGGGTGGTGGTGGGCCAGTCGAGCATGAGCAGCGGGACGTGCCAGCTGACGATGGACTACGCGGTGGTGTCGTCGTACGGGCCCGGTGCGACGTTCAACCTGTGCGTGCTGAACAGCGGCGACGGCACGGTGTGCACGACGGTTGCGAGCGGCGTGTCGGTGAGCACCTCCTGCACCCCTCCTTCGAAACGCGGAAAGCTAAGCGGCGGCGCGGTGGCGGGCATCGCCGTGGGCAGCGTGGCTGGCGGTCTGCTGGTCATCGCCGCGGTGATCGCGCTGGTGCTGTGCGTCGTGCGGTTCAGATGGCTGCGCAGATTCTGTTCCGCGGAGCAGAACGAAAGCGGCGAAGGCGAGGGGGAGGGCAACGCGGGCGAAGCTGGAGGAAACCACGAAGCGGTCGCCGACGTCGAGGGCAGCGGTACTGTGTCCAACCCGATAAACCGCTGCACGGAAGCAAGCACCCCCACTGCGGCTGCGTCGGTACCCAGGGAGCACCCGGATGCGAGTCGCACCGGTGAGTCGTGCAGGAACCCCTGCTCGTTTGGCAAAGCTGCTAAAATGTGCAGTACCCAATCCCAAGCCGAATGCGAAAGTAGTGGCACTGACTAGAGGCGCCACTGGAAGCGTTTACACAGCGGCGGATAGGGAGACAAACGGACGTTGGACCTCCTCCTGCGTCATGTGTCTACCTCCGTTTCCTGTTTTATTCCTGTATGTGATGGGCGCCTCTAACTAGCGTGGACTTCTTTTCCCTTGCTCTCTTTTCGCGTAATGGGCTGTGGGTGCGGCGGGCGTGTGGGGGCAATGCGCGTGGCACATGTTGCCGCCCCCTTTTTTCTTAACGCATTGCGTGGGCGCTGCGTGTAAGTGCTGTGCTGCATGCGTAATGGTGTACACGGGTGCGGGCAGGCGGGTGTTGCACGACCCTCCCCTGCTCCCCATCTTATATATATGTATGTGTGTGTGTGTACGTATACGCCCATATGTACATGTGTGTATTCATTGACTGTCATCGTCGCTGAGCCTTGTTTTTCTCCGGGAAGAACATTGTAGTGCTCTTTTTCCTTTCCATTTTTCGTGTTGGTTGATGGTGTCGGTGAACTCTCTCTTGTTACGTTGTTCCCTCGTTGTGTTCTCGATGCTGCGCCGTGACTTCCAGCTTTTGCTGTCTCCTCTTCGTAATGGAGCTGTGACAGCAGCGCACCTGTGCGCTGCTTAGCAGCTTCAGCCAGTTGCTACTTTTTGTTTTCGATTCGTGTTTTCTTCCTCTCTGCAGCCCTCACCGCAGCACTATGGCTCCCGTACATCTTTTTTTGTTTTTCTTAGGCTTGTGTTGGCTTCTACTGTACTGTTTCCTCCCCTCTTCCTTCTCTTCGACAATTTCTCCCGTTTTCCCTTTTGTGCCGTGCACGTGAAGCGTAAGCGGTGGTTGCACCGCGCTTGCACCGGTTTGCTCGATGCTCAGTGTGCCATGTGGCTGGATGACTGGCGCGTTTGCCGCGAAGGACTAATCGCCCTCGTTGTGTTTCAGTCGCTTGGGACGTGGCGCACCAAGAGCAACGGCAACAGCAACAACAAAAACAAACGTTGTCGCAAGCAGCGTGAGGCTGACTCACATAGGGCGCTTGTGTTTTTTTTTCTGTTTCCCGTTCCTCGTTGTGGGTTTCAACAGCAATCGAAAAGCGATGTGTGATGTCTAAAGTAACTTTTCTCTCCCCCGCCTTTTCACGAGTGAGGGCGATGCTCGGAAAAAATAAAACCAGATTCTGTGACCCTCTCAAGTACAATAAGGCAGCAAAACCAAAGGTTAACGCAGTAAGACAAGACGAGGAGGCTAAAGGGTGCACATTCAGTGGCAGCTGCGGACGCAGGCGGCTGCACGACGCATCGTTGGGCGTGCAGTGCGTTGCGGGAGGGGGAGGGAGGAAGGATAGGTATGTGACGCAGGTATGCCCGAGCGTCGTTGCCTTGCCGACCGCATCTCCGTGTACCGGCTCTACTCTTCGCCCTCAGATCTGTTGCTCACCACACTGCGCAGCCTTCTGACGGCGTGTGAGAGCGATGCTAGGTGTGTGCGGATCCGTGGCGCGCAGTCCTAACCCCCGAGCCTTGTGCCTTCGTGTGGTTGGTGTGCAGCGTTTCAGCAAAGCGGGGGTGATGGCCTCCTTGCGATGCCGCCCCACTCCGAGGGTCTACCCTTCGCCGCCTGCGTTCCCTCTTTCACTCCTTTTTTCTTTTTGTTTGCTACTCCAACTCTCTCTCTCCCACTCTGTGCCTGCCTTCCCCCTTTTTCGTTATTCTTCCTTTGCTCTGTTGCGCATCGTTGCGACCTGCACCGCTGCTGCCGCTGCCACGCACACGCACGCGCCGTCGACCTCAACTGTCTTCTGCCTGCCTTTCTTCCCTGCTACCGTACTCCTCCTCGCCGCAACTATGCACCTTAGACTACAAATTTCATCGTTCTCGCACGTTTTAGCGTTCTCTCTCTTTTTTTTTTAGCTATCATCACGCAAACCACGCACACAAACACGAACGTAACCGTGGGTGTTTGAAGTGCTCACCTTTCAAGTAGTGTCTGTGTAATTGTTTTGGTTTCCTAGGCTGCGCACGTGCATAACTAACTGTACGCTTTCCTTTCCTTTCTTTTCTCTCCCCCTCTCCCCCTTTTTTTCCTCCTTTGCTTTTCCTCGTGTGTTTCTTTTCTTCTTTTTTTTTGTTTCTTCTTTGCTTTCTGCTTCCCTTTTCTTTTCCCTTTCGGTAGTTTGTTTCTCTTTTTCTCCCCTTTTTTCTTTCAATTGCAGCACTTCTCGTGGTGCTCGTTTCTTCTTTTCCCCTTCTCCTCTTGCTAGGGCGTCTTCTTTTCCCTCCCCTCATCTTCGCGCTCTTCTTTTGTCTGCGTTTTCGGCTTTCGTTTCAGCTCCCACCTCATTCGCAGTCCTGGTGCCTCTTCCTTCTTCCGTCCTTGAGTTGTAGCGGGGAAGAGAGAACGAGCGACTGAAGCACCGGGCTGACGATTTGTCTTTTTTTCTACTCTGCCTTCCCGCTCTTCTTTTTCTTTTGCTTTTTTTCTCTCGTCGTCAGCATCTGTTTCCACTTCCGAAGCGCATCTACACACGCCTCCACACGCCGACCGTGCACTGTCGCCTCCTCCTCCTTTCACATTCGCGTCTCCAGCTTCGCACGCGGTCCCCCTTTTTTCGGCACCGTGCCCACATGACTGCGAGGAGTGCGAGAAGTGCGCTGCGTGTGCCGTGGCTGGTGGCGTGCACGGCGGCCGTGCTGTGTGCTGCGGGCGTGCAGGCTGCGGTGAGTGTGACGACGGAGCCGGCGCTGCCGCTGCTGGACGTCGCGTTCTGCGCGGCGCCGGCGTCTGCGAGCGTGAGCGGCAGTGCGCTGTTCGTGTCCGCGTCGGCTGACTGCAGTACGCCGCTGGCGGAGGCGTCTGGTGCGTGCGCGGAGAGCGGTGCGTACGCCTTCACCGTCACGAGTGCGTCGCTGGGCATCGGTCTCTCCAGCCCCGTGCTCGCCGTCCCCACCACCTACTGGTGCGCGAGGAACGGCGACCGCACCGTGACGCGCTTGGGTGCGCTGCAGATGAACGTTGTGCAGACCACCCCGATGTACTTCTTTCGCGCGGGCGACAACACGCTGACGTTCAACGACGCCACGCCGGTGGGAACCACTATCGGGTTCTACTATAATCCAGGATGTACAGTCCTGCTCCCTAACTACACCACGTTCGAGCTGAGTGCCAGCCGCACCGTTACGTTGAGCGTGGACGCAGACAGTGTTTACATCTGCGCCGCGGTGCCGTCGTCCGCCAGTGGGGAAACTGGCGGGATGGCGCTGCGCAACAAAATCGTTGGCGCCACAGCGTACAGGATCGCTCTCTCCACGGGTGTGCGCCACACCACTGTGGCAATCGACACGGGCCTCAGCTCCATTGTGTACTACGCACTGTCCTCGAGCCGCACGTGCGGCGATTTGCCAGTCCTAGAAGTGGGAAGGTAACAACGGCGTCGTGCACCTAATGATCACAAAGCCCCGAGGCCACTATTTCTTCTGCGGTGCTGACACCAGCAAGGTGTATGTCCCTGCCAGCAACATGTTCGCGGTGCTGGAGTACGGTGTGCAGCCGCACAGCACGTACGTGGCGCAGCCGACGCCGCTGGGCGCTGACGCTGGATGCGGCTGCGGCCGACGCCGATGGCCGTTGCGCTCTTCAGCGCGCAGGACTGCAGCGGGACTGCGGTGCAGGGGTGGCAGAGGGGTCGGTTACGTGGACGGTGCCGACGCCCGGCACGTACTACGCGTGCGTGCGCGACGCGGCCGCGACCGGCACCGCGTACTACGCGAACGCCTTCGTGGTGGCAAGGATGCCGACGGTGAGTGCGGCGGCTGCGGAGGCGGTGCTGGGGTTTCCGCTGACGGCGACGCTGGGCGGGAGCGTTGCGGACGGCGCGGTGTACACGGCGGGGCTGGCTGCCTGGAGCAACGGGTGCGGCTCGATGTTTGCGCGCGCGAACCTGACGGGCAAGGGCGCGGCGGCGACGCTGGCGATCCCCGCAGGGACGGAGGATACGACGCTGTACTACTGCGTGTCGAACCCGATGACGACGAACACGTCCGACAGCAGCGAGGCGACGAGCGTGAGCTACTACGCGGCGGGGACGATCAGCGCGCGGCGGTTCCTGCTGGGCTACGACGCGCTGCGTGCGGGGCACCGACGGAGGTGGCGCTGGACAGCGGCGCTGTGCTGAGCGTGGGGACGGCGGTGTCGTTCGTGCAGACGACGTCGCTGAGCGCGAGCGCCGTGGGGGGCGCGTGCGACAGCGCGACGGGGAGCGCGAGGGCGACGGAGGTTGTGTGCGCGGTGGCGAGCGGCAACCGGCTGACGAGCGTGACGTTCCCGAGTGCTGGCGCGTGGGCTGCGTGCGCGCAGGTGGGCGGCACGTACATGCCGCTGCGCGCCGTGCGTGTGTACAGCGCGACGGCGGCGCTGTCCGTCGGCGTGCTGCTTGTCGGCGCGCGCGGGTGACGGTGCGGGTGACGGCCATCCCCGACAAGGCGGCGGTGACGCTGGTGAGCGGTGCGGCGTGCACGTCGCCGTCGTCGACCGTGGTGGCGACCAGCAGCTGGTCCGTGAACGGGTACGCGGAGCTGCGCGTGACGGCGAGCGCTGCGGAGACGCTGGTTGTGTGCGTCGCGTACCCGAGCGCGAGCGCGTCGACGACTGCGTCGCCTGCCCCGACGGTGCTGAGCGCTGGGACGGTGGGTGCGGCGCACACGACGGCGTACCCGAGCATCGCGTACGCGGGCGAGGCGACGGTGCTGCGGTTCGCCGGTGTCGGCGCTGCGTCGCTGGAGGGCTACGTCGC
>OESE01000104.1:0-19691 GCA_900240875.1 Crithidia expoeki
CGCAACGTGCACTCTTCATGCGTGATGCGTGCGAACTGACCGGAGCCGTTGCGCCGCCCCTTTCTTCCTTCGGTGATGACGGGCGGGGGCGGAGTGCGTGCGCTGGCGCGATGCCCGAGTGGCGGCAGTCGACTTCTGGTGATGACACAAACGATTCTATTACCTGTGGGATCTGATCGAGCTGTGGTGACGAGTGGCAGAACGATGCACGCGCGAAGCGCGTCACACTGAGGGAGTCGACGGATGGACTTTGTGACCGTCGTGCTTGCTGTGGGCTGGCTGGCGGGACAGTGAGCCGCCTCGCAGCTGCACTGCACGGTGCGTGCCTTGACCTTGCACCTGTCCTCACTGGGCCCGCAGCGCTCTGCGTGATGATTCACCGGTGCGTTCCTGTGGTATCTGAATCTGTCTGCATGATTCCGAAAAGCGCAACGTGCACTCTTCATGCGTGATGCGGTGCGAACTGACCGGAGCCGTTGCGCCGCCCCCTTTCTTCCTTCGGTGATGACGGGCGGGAGGCGGAGTGCGTGCGCTGGCGCGATGCCCGAGTGGCGGCAGTCGACTTCTGGTGATGACACAAACGATTCTATTACCTGTGGGATCTGATCGAGCTGTGGTGACGAGTGGCAGAACGATGCACGCGCGAAGCGCGTCACACTGAGGGAGTCGACGGATGGACTTTGTGACCGTCGTGCTTGCTGTGGCTGCTGGCGGGACAGTGAGCCGCGCTCGCAGCTGCACTGCACGTGCGTGCCTTGACCTTGCACCTGTCCTCACTGGGCCCGCAGCGCTCTGCGTGATGATTCACCGTGCGTTCCTGTGGTATCTGAACTGTCTGCATGATTCCGAAAAGCGCAACGTGCACTCTTCATGCGTGATGCGGTGCGAACTGACCGGAGCCGTTGCGCCGCCCCCTTTCTTCCTTCGGTGATGACGGGCGGGGGCGGAGTGCGTGCGCTGGCGCGATGCCCGAGTGGCGGCAGTCGACTTCTGGTGATGACACAAACGATTCTATTACCTGTGGGATCTGATCGAGCTGTGGTGACGAGTGGCAGAACGATGCACGCGCGAAGCGCGTCACACGAGGGAGTCGACGGATGGACTTTGTGACCGTCGTGCTTGCTGTGGCTGGCTGGCGGGACAGTGAGCCGCGCTCGCAGCTGCACTGCACGTGCGTGCCTTGACCTTGCACCTGTCCTCACTGGGCCCGCAGCGCTCTGCGTGATGATTCACCGTGCGTTCCTGTGGTATCTGAACTGTCTGCATGATTCCGAAAAGCGCAACGTGCACTCTTCATGCGTGATGCGGTGCGAACTGACCGGAGCCGTTGCGCCGCCCCTTTCTTCCTTCGGTGATGACGGGCGGGGGCGGAGTGCGTGCGCTGGCGCGATGCCCGAGTGGCGGCAGTCGACTTCTGGTGATGACACAAACGATTCTATTACCTGTGGGATCTGATCGAGCTGTGGTGACGAGTGGCAGAACGATGCACGCGCGAAGCGCGTCACACTGAGGGAGTCGACGGATGGACTTTGTGACCGTCGTGCTTGCTGTGGCTGGCTGGCGGGACAGTGAGCCGCGCTCGCAGCTGCACTGCACGTGCGTGCCTTTGACCTTGCACCTGTCCTCACTGGGCCCGCAGCGCTCTGCGTGATGATTCACCGTGCGTTCCTGTGGTATCTGAACTGTCTGCATGATTCCGAAAAGCGCAACGTGCACTCTTCATGCGTGATGCGGTGCGAACTGACCGGAGCCGTTGCGCCGCCCCCTTTCTTCCTTCGGTGATGACGGGCGGGGGCGGAGTGCGTGCGCTGGCGCGATGCCCGAGTGGCGGCAGTCGACTTCTGGTGATGACACAAACGATTCTATTACCTGTGGGATCTGATCGAGCTGTGGTGACGAGTGGCAGAACGATGCACGCGCGAAGCGCGTCACACTGAGGGAGTCGACGGATGGACTTTGTGACCGTCGTGCTTGCTGTGGCTGGCTGGCGGGACAGTGAGCCGCGCTCGCAGCTGCACTGCACGTGCGTGCCTTGACCTTGCACCTGTCCTCACTGGGCCCGCAGCGCTCTGCGTGATGATTCACCGTGCGTTCCTGTGGTATCTGAACTGTCTGCATGATTCCGAAAAGCGCAACGTGCACTCTTCATGCGTGATGCGGTGCGAACTGACCGGAGCCGTTGCGCCGCCCCCTTTCTTCCTTCGGTGATGACGGGCGGGGGCGGAGTGCGTGCGCTGGCGCGATGCCCGAGTGGCGGCAGTCGACTTCTGGTGATGACACAAACGATTCTATTACCTGTGGGATCTGATCGAGCTGTGGTGACGAGTGGCAGAACGATGCACGCGCGAAGCGCGTCACACTGAGGGAGTCGACGGATGGACTTTGTGACCGTCGTGCTTGCTGTGGCTGGCTGGCGGGACAGTGAGCCGCGCTCGCAGCTGCACTGCACGTGCGTGCCTTGACCTTGCACCTGTCCTCACTGGGCCCGCAGCGCTCTGCGTGATGATTCACCGTGCGTTCCTGTGGTATCTGAACTGTCTGCATGATTCCGAAAAGCGCAACGTGCACTCTTCATGCGTGATGCGGTGCGAACTGACCGGAGCCGTTGCGCCGCCCCCTTTCTTCCTTCGGTGATGACGGGCGGGAGGCGGAGTGCGTGCGCTGGCGCGATGCCCGAGTGGCGGCAGTCGACTTCTGGTGATGACACAAACGATTCTATTACCTGTGGGATCTGATCGAGCTGTGGTGACGAGTGGCAGAACGATGCACGCGCGAAGCGCGTACACCGAGGGAGTCGACGGATGGACTTTGTGACCGTCGTGCTTGCTGTGGCTGGCTGGCGGGACAGTGAGCCGCGCTCGCAGCTGCACTGCACGTGCGTGCCTTTGACCTTGCACCTGTCCTCACTGGGCCCGCAGCGCTCTGCGTGATGATTCACCGTGCGTTCCTGTGGTATCTGAACTGTCTGCATGATTCCGAAAAGCGCAACGTGCACTCTTCATGCGTGATGCGGTGCGAACTGACCGGAGCCGTTGCGCCGCCCCCTTTCTTCCTTCGGTGATGACGGGCGGGGGCGGAGTGCGTGCGCTGGCGCGATGCCCGAGTGGCGGCAGTCGACTTCTGGTGATGACACAAACGATTCTATTACCTGTGGGATCTGATCGAGCTGTGGTGACGAGTGGCAGAACGATGCACGCGCGAAGCGCGTCACACTGAGGGAGTCGACGGATGGACTTTGTGACCGTCGTGCTTGCTGTGGCTGGCTGGCGGGACAGTGAGCCGCGCTCGCAGCTGCACTGCACGTGCGTGCCTTTGACCTTGCACCTGTCCTCACTGGGCCCGCAGCGCTCTGCGTGATGATTCACCGTGCGTTCCTGTGGTATCTGAACTGTCTGCATGATTCCGAAAAGCGCAACGTGCACTCTTCATGCGTGATGCGGTGCGAACTGACCGGAGCCGTTGCGCCGCCCCCTTTCTTCCTTCGGTGATGACGGGCGGGGGCGGAGTGCGTGCGCTGGCGCGATGCCCGAGTGGCGGCAGTCGACTTCTGGTGATGACACAAACGATTCTATTACCTGTGGGATCTGATCGAGCTGTGGTGACGAGTGGCAGAACGATGCACGCGCGAAGCGCGTCACACTGAGGGAGTCGACGGATGGACTTTGTGACCGTCGTGCTTGCTGTGGCTGGCTGGCGGGACAGTGAGCCGCGCTCGCAGCTGCACTGCACGTGCGTGCCTTTGACCTTGCACCTGTCCTCACTGGGCCCGCAGCGCTCTGCGTGATGATTCACCGTGCGTTCCTGTGGTATCTGAACTGTCTGCATGATTCCGAAAAGCGCAACGTGCACTCTTCATGCGTGATGCGGTGCGAACTGACCGGAGCCGTTGCGCCGCCCCCTTTCTTCCTTCGGTGATGACGGGCGGGGGCGGAGTGCGTGCGCTGGCGCGATGCCCGAGTGGCGGCAGTCGACTTCTGGTGATGACACAAACGATTCTATTACCTGTGGGATCTGATCGAGCTGTGGTGACGAGTGGCAGAACGATGCACGCGCGAAGCGCGTACACCGAGGGAGTCGACGGATGGACTTTGTGACCGTCGTGCTTGCTGTGGCTGGCTGGCGGGACAGTGAGCCGCGCTCGCAGCTGCACTGCACGTGCGTGCCTTTGACCTTGCACCTGTCCTCACTGGGCCCGCAGCGCTCTGCGTGATGATTCACCGTGCGTTCCTGTGGTATCTGAACTGTCTGCATGATTCCGAAAAGCGCAACGTGCACTCTTCATGCGTGATGCGGTGCGAACTGACCGGAGCCGTTGCGCCGCCCCCTTTCTTCCTTCGGTGATGACGGGCGGGGGCGGAGTGCGTGCGCTGGCGCGATGCCCGAGTGGCGGCAGTCGACTTCTGGTGATGACACAAACGATTCTATTACCTGTGGGATCTGATCGAGCTGTGGTGACGAGTGGCAGAACGATGCACGCGCGAAGCGCGTCACACTGAGGGAGTCGACGGATGGACTTTGTGACCGTCGTGCTTGCTGTGGCTGGCTGGCGGGACAGTGAGCCGCGCTCGCAGCTGCACTGCACGTGCGTGCCTTTGACCTTGCACCTGTCCTCACTGGGCCCGCAGCGCTCTGCGTGATGATTCACCGTGCGTTCCTGTGGTATCTGAACTGTCTGCATGATTCCGAAAAGCGCAACGTGCACTCTTCATGCGTGATGCGGTGCGAACTGACCGGAGCCGTTGCGCCGCCCCCTTTCTTCCTTCGGTGATGACGGGCGGGGGCGGAGTGCGTGCGCTGGCGCGATGCCCGAGTGGCGGCAGTCGACTTCTGGTGATGACACAAACGATTCTATTACCTGTGGGATCTGATCGAGCTGTGGTGACGAGTGGCAGAACGATGCACGCGCGAAGCGCGTCACACTGAGGGAGTCGACGGATGGACTTTGTGACCGTCGTGCTTGCTGTGGCTGGCTGGCGGGACAGTGAGCCGCGCTCGCAGCTGCACTGCACGTGCGTGCCTTTGACCTTGCACCTGTCCTCACTGGGCCCGCAGCGCTCTGCGTGATGATTCACCGTGCGTTCCTGTGGTATCTGAACTGTCTGCATGATTCCGAAAAGCGCAACGTGCACTCTTCATGCGTGATGCGGTGCGAACTGACCGGAGCCGTTGCGCCGCCCCCTTTCTTCCTTCGGTGATGACGGGCGGGGGCGGAGTGCGTGCGCTGGCGCGATGCCCGAGTGGCGGCAGTCGACTTCTGGTGATGACACAAACGATTCTATTACCTGTGGGATCTGATCGAGCTGTGGTGACGAGTGGCAGAACGATGCACGCGCGAAGCGCGTCACACTGAGGGAGTCGACGGATGGACTTTGTGACCGTCGTGCTTGCTGTGGCTGGCTGGCGGGACAGTGAGCCGCGCTCGCAGCTGCACTGCACGTGCGTGCCTTTGACCTTGCACCTGTCCTCACTGGGCCCGCAGCGCTCTGCGTGATGATTCACCGTGCGTTCCTGTGGTATCTGAACTGTCTGCATGATTCCGAAAAGCGCAACGTGCACTCTTCATGCGTGATGCGGTGCGAACTGACCGGAGCCGTTGCGCCGCCCCCTTTCTTCCTTCGGTGATGACGGGCGGGGGCGGAGTGCGTGCGCTGGCGCGATGCCCGAGTGGCGGCAGTCGACTTCTGGTGATGACACAAACGATTCTATTACCTGTGGGATCTGATCGAGCTGTGGTGACGAGTGGCAGAACGATGCACGCGCGAAGCGCGTCACACTGAGGGAGTCGACGGATGGACTTTGTGACCGTCGTGCTTGCTGTGGCTGGCTGGCGGGACAGTGAGCCGCGCTCGCAGCTGCACTGCACGTGCGTGCCTTTGACCTTGCACCTGTCCTCACTGGGCCCGCAGCGCTCTGCGTGATGATTCACCGTGCGTTCCTGTGGTATCTGAACTGTCTGCATGATTCCGAAAAGCGCAACGTGCACTCTTCATGCGTGATGCGGTGCGAACTGACCGGAGCCGTTGCGCCGCCCCCTTTCTTCCTTCGGTGATGACGGGCGGGGGCGGAGTGCGTGCGCTGGCGCGATGCCCGAGTGGCGGCAGTCGACTTCTGGTGATGACACAAACGATTCTATTACCTGTGGGATCTGATCGAGCTGTGGTGACGAGTGGCAGAACGATGCACGCGCGAAGCGCGTCACACTGAGGGAGTCGACGGATGGACTTTGTGACCGTCGTGCTTGCTGTGGCTGGCTGGCGGGACAGTGAGCCGCGCTCGCAGCTGCACTGCACGTGCGTGCCTTTGACCTTGCACCTGTCCTCACTGGGCCCGCAGCGCTCTGCGTGATGATTCACCGTGCGTTCCTGTGGTATCTGAACTGTCTGCATGATTCCGAAAAGCGCAACGTGCACTCTTCATGCGTGATGCGGTGCGAACTGACCGGAGCCGTTGCGCCGCCCCCTTTCTTCCTTCGGTGATGACGGGCGGGGGCGGAGTGCGTGCGCTGGCGCGATGCCCGAGTGGCGGCAGTCGACTTCTGGTGATGACACAAACGATTCTATTACCTGTGGGATCTGATCGAGCTGTGGTGACGAGTGGCAGAACGATGCACGCGCGAAGCGCGTCACACTGAGGGAGTCGACGGATGGACTTTGTGACCGTCGTGCTTGCTGTGGCTGGCTGGCGGGACAGTGAGCCGCGCTCGCAGCTGCACTGCACGTGCGTGCCTTTGACCTTGCACCTGTCCTCACTGGGCCCGCAGCGCTCTGCGTGATGATTCACCGTGCGTTCCTGTGGTATCTGAACTGTCTGCATGATTCCGAAAAGCGCAACGTGCACTCTTCATGCGTGATGCGGTGCGAACTGACCGGAGCCGTTGCGCCGCCCCCTTTCTTCCTTCGGTGATGACGGGCGGGGGCGGAGTGCGTGCGCTGGCGCGATGCCCGAGTGGCGGCAGTCGACTTCTGGTGATGACACAAACGATTCTATTACCTGTGGGATCTGATCGAGCTGTGGTGACGAGTGGCAGAACGATGCACGCGCGAAGCGCGTCACACTGAGGGAGTCGACGGATGGACTTTGTGACCGTCGTGCTTGCTGTGGCTGGCTGGCGGGACAGTGAGCCGCGCTCGCAGCTGCACTGCACGTGCGTGCCTTTGACCTTGCACCTGTCCTCACTGGGCCCGCAGCGCTCTGCGTGATGATTCACCGTGCGTTCCTGTGGTATCTGAACTGTCTGCATGATTCCGAAAAGCGCAACGTGCACTCTTCATGCGTGATGCGGTGCGAACTGACCGGAGCCGTTGCGCCGCCCCCTTTCTTCCTTCGGTGATGACGGGCGGGGGCGGAGTGCGTGCGCTGGCGCGATGCCCGAGTGGCGGCAGTCGACTTCTGGTGATGACACAAACGATTCTATTACCTGTGGGATCTGATCGAGCTGTGGTGACGAGTGGCAGAACGATGCACGCGCGAAGCGCGTCACACTGAGGGAGTCGACGGATGGACTTTGTGACCGTCGTGCTTGCTGTGGCTGGCTGGCGGGACAGTGAGCCGCGCTCGCAGCTGCACTGCACGTGCGTGCCTTTGACCTTGCACCTGTCCTCACTGGGCCCGCAGCGCTCTGCGTGATGATTCACCGTGCGTTCCTGTGGTATCTGAACTGTCTGCATGATTCCGAAAAGCGCAACGTGCACTCTTCATGCGTGATGCGGTGCGAACTGACCGGAGCCGTTGCGCCGCCCCCTTTCTTCCTTCGGTGATGACGGGCGGGGGCGGAGTGCGTGCGCTGGCGCGATGCCCGAGTGGCGGCAGTCGACTTCTGGTGATGACACAAACGATTCTATTACCTGTGGGATCTGATCGAGCTGTGGTGACGAGTGGCAGAACGATGCACGCGCGAAGCGCGTCACACTGAGGGAGTCGACGGATGGACTTTGTGACCGTCGTGCTTGCTGTGGCTGGCTGGCGGGACAGTGAGCCGCGCTCGCAGCTGCACTGCACGTGCGTGCCTTTGACCTTGCACCTGTCCTCACTGGGCCCGCAGCGCTCTGCGTGATGATTCACCGTGCGTTCCTGTGGTATCTGAACTGTCTGCATGATTCCGAAAAGCGCAACGTGCACTCTTCATGCGTGATGCGGTGCGAACTGACCGGAGCCGTTGCGCCGCCCCCTTTCTTCCTTCGGTGATGACGGGCGGGGGCGGAGTGCGTGCGCTGGCGCGATGCCCGAGTGGCGGCAGTCGACTTCTGGTGATGACACAAACGATTCTATTACCTGTGGGATCTGATCGAGCTGTGGTGACGAGTGGCAGAACGATGCACGCGCGAAGCGCGTCACACTGAGGGAGTCGACGGATGGACTTTGTGACCGTCGTGCTTGCTGTGGCTGGCTGGCGGGACAGTGAGCCGCGCTCGCAGCTGCACTGCACGTGCGTGCCTTTGACCTTGCACCTGTCCTCACTGGGCCCGCAGCGCTCTGCGTGATGATTCACCGTGCGTTCCTGTGGTATCTGAACTGTCTGCATGATTCCGAAAAGCGCAACGTGCACTCTTCATGCGTGATGCGGTGCGAACTGACCGGAGCCGTTGCGCCGCCCCCTTTCTTCCTTCGGTGATGACGGGCGGGGGCGGAGTGCGTGCGCTGGCGCGATGCCCGAGTGGCGGCAGTCGACTTCTGGTGATGACACAAACGATTCTATTACCTGTGGGATCTGATCGAGCTGTGGTGACGAGTGGCAGAACGATGCACGCGCGAAGCGCGTCACACTGAGGGAGTCGACGGATGGACTTTGTGACCGTCGTGCTTGCTGTGGCTGGCTGGCGGGACAGTGAGCCGCGCTCGCAGCTGCACTGCACGTGCGTGCCTTTGACCTTGCACCTGTCCTCACTGGGCCCGCAGCGCTCTGCGTGATGATTCACCGTGCGTTCCTGTGGTATCTGAACTGTCTGCATGATTCCGAAAAGCGCAACGTGCACTCTTCATGCGTGATGCGGTGCGAACTGACCGGAGCCGTTGCGCCGCCCCCTTTCTTCCTTCGGTGATGACGGGCGGGGGCGGAGTGCGTGCGCTGGCGCGATGCCCGAGTGGCGGCAGTCGACTTCTGGTGATGACACAAACGATTCTATTACCTGTGGGATCTGATCGAGCTGTGGTGACGAGTGGCAGAACGATGCACGCGCGAAGCGCGTCACACTGAGGGAGTCGACGGATGGACTTTGTGACCGTCGTGCTTGCTGTGGCTGGCTGGCGGGACAGTGAGCCGCGCTCGCAGCTGCACTGCACGTGCGTGCCTTTGACCTTGCACCTGTCCTCACTGGGCCCGCAGCGCTCTGCGTGATGATTCACCGTGCGTTCCTGTGGTATCTGAACTGTCTGCATGATTCCGAAAAGCGCAACGTGCACTCTTCATGCGTGATGCGGTGCGAACTGACCGGAGCCGTTGCGCCGCCCCCTTTCTTCCTTCGGTGATGACGGGCGGGGGCGGAGTGCGTGCGCTGGCGCGATGCCCGAGTGGCGGCAGTCGACTTCTGGTGATGACACAAACGATTCTATTACCTGTGGGATCTGATCGAGCTGTGGTGACGAGTGGCAGAACGATGCACGCGCGAAGCGCGTCACACTGAGGGAGTCGACGGATGGACTTTGTGACCGTCGTGCTTGCTGTGGCTGGCTGGCGGGACAGTGAGCCGCGCTCGCAGCTGCACTGCACGTGCGTGCCTTTGACCTTGCACCTGTCCTCACTGGGCCCGCAGCGCTCTGCGTGATGATTCACCGTGCGTTCCTGTGGTATCTGAACTGTCTGCATGATTCCGAAAAGCGCAACGTGCACTCTTCATGCGTGATGCGGTGCGAACTGACCGGAGCCGTTGCGCCGCCCCCTTTCTTCCTTCGGTGATGACGGGCGGGGGCGGAGTGCGTGCGCTGGCGCGATGCCCGAGTGGCGGCAGTCGACTTCTGGTGATGACACAAACGATTCTATTACCTGTGGGATCTGATCGAGCTGTGGTGACGAGTGGCAGAACGATGCACGCGCGAAGCGCGTCACACTGAGGGAGTCGACGGATGGACTTTGTGACCGTCGTGCTTGCTGTGGCTGGCTGGCGGGACAGTGAGCCGCGCTCGCAGCTGCACTGCACGTGCGTGCCTTTGACCTTGCACCTGTCCTCACTGGGCCCGCAGCGCTCTGCGTGATGATTCACCGTGCGTTCCTGTGGTATCTGAACTGTCTGCATGATTCCGAAAAGCGCAACGTGCACTCTTCATGCGTGATGCGGTGCGAACTGACCGGAGCCGTTGCGCCGCCCCCTTTCTTCCTTCGGTGATGACGGGCGGGGGCGGAGTGCGTGCGCTGGCGCGATGCCCGAGTGGCGGCAGTCGACTTCTGGTGATGACACAAACGATTCTATTACCTGTGGGATCTGATCGAGCTGTGGTGACGAGTGGCAGAACGATGCACGCGCGAAGCGCGTCACACTGAGGGAGTCGACGGATGGACTTTGTGACCGTCGTGCTTGCTGTGGCTGGCTGGCGGGACAGTGAGCCGCGCTCGCAGCTGCACTGCACGTGCGTGCCTTTGACCTTGCACCTGTCCTCACTGGGCCCGCAGCGCTCTGCGTGATGATTCACCGTGCGTTCCTGTGGTATCTGAACTGTCTGCATGATTCCGAAAAGCGCAACGTGCACTCTTCATGCGTGATGCGGTGCGAACTGACCGGAGCCGTTGCGCCGCCCCCTTTCTTCCTTCGGTGATGACGGGCGGGGGCGGAGTGCGTGCGCTGGCGCGATGCCCGAGTGGCGGCAGTCGACTTCTGGTGATGACACAAACGATTCTATTACCTGTGGGATCTGATCGAGCTGTGGTGACGAGTGGCAGAACGATGCACGCGCGAAGCGCGTCACACTGAGGGAGTCGACGGATGGACTTTGTGACCGTCGTGCTTGCTGTGGCTGGCTGGCGGGACAGTGAGCCGCGCTCGCAGCTGCACTGCACGTGCGTGCCTTTGACCTTGCACCTGTCCTCACTGGGCCCGCAGCGCTCTGCGTGATGATTCACCGTGCGTTCCTGTGGTATCTGAACTGTCTGCATGATTCCGAAAAGCGCAACGTGCACTCTTCATGCGTGATGCGGTGCGAACTGACCGGAGCCGTTGCGCCGCCCCCTTTCTTCCTTCGGTGATGACGGGCGGGGGCGGAGTGCGTGCGCTGGCGCGATGCCCGAGTGGCGGCAGTCGACTTCTGGTGATGACACAAACGATTCTATTACCTGTGGGATCTGATCGAGCTGTGGTGACGAGTGGCAGAACGATGCACGCGCGAAGCGCGTCACACTGAGGGAGTCGACGGATGGACTTTGTGACCGTCGTGCTTGCTGTGGCTGGCTGGCGGGACAGTGAGCCGCGCTCGCAGCTGCACTGCACGTGCGTGCCTTTGACCTTGCACCTGTCCTCACTGGGCCCGCAGCGCTCTGCGTGATGATTCACCGTGCGTTCCTGTGGTATCTGAACTGTCTGCATGATTCCGAAAAGCGCAACGTGCACTCTTCATGCGTGATGCGGTGCGAACTGACCGGAGCCGTTGCGCCGCCCCCTTTCTTCCTTCGGTGATGACGGGCGGGGGCGGAGTGCGTGCGCTGGCGCGATGCCCGAGTGGCGGCAGTCGACTTCTGGTGATGACACAAACGATTCTATTACCTGTGGGATCTGATCGAGCTGTGGTGACGAGTGGCAGAACGATGCACGCGCGAAGCGCGTCACACTGAGGGAGTCGACGGATGGACTTTGTGACCGTCGTGCTTGCTGTGGCTGGCTGGCGGGACAGTGAGCCGCGCTCGCAGCTGCACTGCACGTGCGTGCCTTTGACCTTGCACCTGTCCTCACTGGGCCCGCAGCGCTCTGCGTGATGATTCACCGTGCGTTCCTGTGGTATCTGAACTGTCTGCATGATTCCGAAAAGCGCAACGTGCACTCTTCATGCGTGATGCGGTGCGAACTGACCGGAGCCGTTGCGCCGCCCCCTTTCTTCCTTCGGTGATGACGGGCGGGGGCGGAGTGCGTGCGCTGGCGCGATGCCCGAGTGGCGGCAGTCGACTTCTGGTGATGACACAAACGATTCTATTACCTGTGGGATCTGATCGAGCTGTGGTGACGAGTGGCAGAACGATGCACGCGCGAAGCGCGTCACACTGAGGGAGTCGACGGATGGACTTTGTGACCGTCGTGCTTGCTGTGGCTGGCTGGCGGGACAGTGAGCCGCGCTCGCAGCTGCACTGCACGTGCGTGCCTTTGACCTTGCACCTGTCCTCACTGGGCCCGCAGCGCTCTGCGTGATGATTCACCGTGCGTTCCTGTGGTATCTGAACTGTCTGCATGATTCCGAAAAGCGCAACGTGCACTCTTCATGCGTGATGCGGTGCGAACTGACCGGAGCCGTTGCGCCGCCCCCTTTCTTCCTTCGGTGATGACGGGCGGGGGCGGAGTGCGTGCGCTGGCGCGATGCCCGAGTGGCGGCAGTCGACTTCTGGTGATGACACAAACGATTCTATTACCTGTGGGATCTGATCGAGCTGTGGTGACGAGTGGCAGAACGATGCACGCGCGAAGCGCGTCACACTGAGGGAGTCGACGGATGGACTTTGTGACCGTCGTGCTTGCTGTGGCTGGCTGGCGGGACAGTGAGCCGCGCTCGCAGCTGCACTGCACGTGCGTGCCTTTGACCTTGCACCTGTCCTCACTGGGCCCGCAGCGCTCTGCGTGATGATTCACCGTGCGTTCCTGTGGTATCTGAACTGTCTGCATGATTCCGAAAAGCGCAACGTGCACTCTTCATGCGTGATGCGGTGCGAACTGACCGGAGCCGTTGCGCCGCCCCCTTTCTTCCTTCGGTGATGACGGGCGGGGGCGGAGTGCGTGCGCTGGCGCGATGCCCGAGTGGCGGCAGTCGACTTCTGGTGATGACACAAACGATTCTATTACCTGTGGGATCTGATCGAGCTGTGGTGACGAGTGGCAGAACGATGCACGCGCGAAGCGCGTCACACTGAGGGAGTCGACGGATGGACTTTGTGACCGTCGTGCTTGCTGTGGCTGGCTGGCGGGACAGTGAGCCGCGCTCGCAGCTGCACTGCACGTGCGTGCCTTTGACCTTGCACCTGTCCTCACTGGGCCCGCAGCGCTCTGCGTGATGATTCACCGTGCGTTCCTGTGGTATCTGAACTGTCTGCATGATTCCGAAAAGCGCAACGTGCACTCTTCATGCGTGATGCGGTGCGAACTGACCGGAGCCGTTGCGCCGCCCCCTTTCTTCCTTCGGTGATGACGGGCGGGGGCGGAGTGCGTGCGCTGGCGCGATGCCCGAGTGGCGGCAGTCGACTTCTGGTGATGACACAAACGATTCTATTACCTGTGGGATCTGATCGAGCTGTGGTGACGAGTGGCAGAACGATGCACGCGCGAAGCGCGTCACACTGAGGGAGTCGACGGATGGACTTTGTGACCGTCGTGCTTGCTGTGGCTGGCTGGCGGGACAGTGAGCCGCGCTCGCAGCTGCACTGCACGTGCGTGCCTTTGACCTTGCACCTGTCCTCACTGGGCCCGCAGCGCTCTGCGTGATGATTCACCGTGCGTTCCTGTGGTATCTGAACTGTCTGCATGATTCCGAAAAGCGCAACGTGCACTCTTCATGCGTGATGCGGTGCGAACTGACCGGAGCCGTTGCGCCGCCCCCTTTCTTCCTTCGGTGATGACGGGCGGGGGCGGAGTGCGTGCGCTGGCGCGATGCCCGAGTGGCGGCAGTCGACTTCTGGTGATGACACAAACGATTCTATTACCTGTGGGATCTGATCGAGCTGTGGTGACGAGTGGCAGAACGATGCACGCGCGAAGCGCGTCACACTGAGGGAGTCGACGGATGGACTTTGTGACCGTCGTGCTTGCTGTGGCTGGCTGGCGGGACAGTGAGCCGCGCTCGCAGCTGCACTGCACGTGCGTGCCTTTGACCTTGCACCTGTCCTCACTGGGCCCGCAGCGCTCTGCGTGATGATTCACCGTGCGTTCCTGTGGTATCTGAACTGTCTGCATGATTCCGAAAAGCGCAACGTGCACTCTTCATGCGTGATGCGGTGCGAACTGACCGGAGCCGTTGCGCCGCCCCCTTTCTTCCTTCGGTGATGACGGGCGGGGGCGGAGTGCGTGCGCTGGCGCGATGCCCGAGTGGCGGCAGTCGACTTCTGGTGATGACACAAACGATTCTATTACCTGTGGGATCTGATCGAGCTGTGGTGACGAGTGGCAGAACGATGCACGCGCGAAGCGCGTCACACTGAGGGAGTCGACGGATGGACTTTGTGACCGTCGTGCTTGCTGTGGCTGGCTGGCGGGACAGTGAGCCGCGCTCGCAGCTGCACTGCACGTGCGTGCCTTTGACCTTGCACCTGTCCTCACTGGGCCCGCAGCGCTCTGCGTGATGATTCACCGTGCGTTCCTGTGGTATCTGAACTGTCTGCATGATTCCGAAAAGCGCAACGTGCACTCTTCATGCGTGATGCGGTGCGAACTGACCGGAGCCGTTGCGCCGCCCCCTTTCTTCCTTCGGTGATGACGGGCGGGGGCGGAGTGCGTGCGCTGGCGCGATGCCCGAGTGGCGGCAGTCGACTTCTGGTGATGACACAAACGATTCTATTACCTGTGGGATCTGATCGAGCTGTGGTGACGAGTGGCAGAACGATGCACGCGCGAAGCGCGTCACACTGAGGGAGTCGACGGATGGACTTTGTGACCGTCGTGCTTGCTGTGGCTGGCTGGCGGGACAGTGAGCCGCGCTCGCAGCTGCACTGCACGTGCGTGCCTTTGACCTTGCACCTGTCCTCACTGGGCCCGCAGCGCTCTGCGTGATGATTCACCGTGCGTTCCTGTGGTATCTGAACTGTCTGCATGATTCCGAAAAGCGCAACGTGCACTCTTCATGCGTGATGCGGTGCGAACTGACCGGAGCCGTTGCGCCGCCCCCTTTCTTCCTTCGGTGATGACGGGCGGGGGCGGAGTGCGTGCGCTGGCGCGATGCCCGAGTGGCGGCAGTCGACTTCTGGTGATGACACAAACGATTCTATTACCTGTGGGATCTGATCGAGCTGTGGTGACGAGTGGCAGAACGATGCACGCGCGAAGCGCGTCACACTGAGGGAGTCGACGGATGGACTTTGTGACCGTCGTGCTTGCTGTGGCTGGCTGGCGGGACAGTGAGCCGCGCTCGCAGCTGCACTGCACGTGCGTGCCTTTGACCTTGCACCTGTCCTCACTGGGCCCGCAGCGCTCTGCGTGATGATTCACCGTGCGTTCCTGTGGTATCTGAACTGTCTGCATGATTCCGAAAAGCGCAACGTGCACTCTTCATGCGTGATGCGGTGCGAACTGACCGGAGCCGTTGCGCCGCCCCCTTTCTTCCTTCGGTGATGACGGGCGGGGGCGGAGTGCGTGCGCTGGCGCGATGCCCGAGTGGCGGCAGTCGACTTCTGGTGATGACACAAACGATTCTATTACCTGTGGGATCTGATCGAGCTGTGGTGACGAGTGGCAGAACGATGCACGCGCGAAGCGCGTCACACTGAGGGAGTCGACGGATGGACTTTGTGACCGTCGTGCTTGCTGTGGCTGGCTGGCGGGACAGTGAGCCGCGCTCGCAGCTGCACTGCACGTGCGTGCCTTTGACCTTGCACCTGTCCTCACTGGGCCCGCAGCGCTCTGCGTGATGATTCACCGTGCGTTCCTGTGGTATCTGAACTGTCTGCATGATTCCGAAAAGCGCAACGTGCACTCTTCATGCGTGATGCGGTGCGAACTGACCGGAGCCGTTGCGCCGCCCCCTTTCTTCCTTCGGTGATGACGGGCGGGGGCGGAGTGCGTGCGCTGGCGCGATGCCCGAGTGGCGGCAGTCGACTTCTGGTGATGACACAAACGATTCTATTACCTGTGGGATCTGATCGAGCTGTGGTGACGAGTGGCAGAACGATGCACGCGCGAAGCGCGTCACACTGAGGGAGTCGACGGATGGACTTTGTGACCGTCGTGCTTGCTGTGGCTGGCTGGCGGGACAGTGAGCCGCGCTCGCAGCTGCACTGCACGTGCGTGCCTTTGACCTTGCACCTGTCCTCACTGGGCCCGCAGCGCTCTGCGTGATGATTCACCGTGCGTTCCTGTGGTATCTGAACTGTCTGCATGATTCCGAAAAGCGCAACGTGCACTCTTCATGCGTGATGCGGTGCGAACTGACCGGAGCCGTTGCGCCGCCCCCTTTCTTCCTTCGGTGATGACGGGCGGGGGGCGGAGTGCGTGCGCTGGCGCGATGCCCGAGTGGCGGCAGTCGACTTCTGGTGATGACACAAACGATTCTATTACCTGTGGGATCTGATCGAGCTGTGGTGACGAGTGGCAGAACGATGCACGCGCGAAGCGCGTCACACTGAGGGAGTCGACGGATGGACTTTGTGACCGTCGTGCTTGCTGTGGCTGGCTGGCGGGACAGTGAGCCGCGCTCGCAGCTGCACTGCACGTGCGTGCCTTGACCTTGCACCTGTCCTCACTGGGCCCGCAGCGCTCTGCGTGATGATTCACCGTGCGTTCCTGTGGTATCTGAACTGTCTGCATGATTCCGAAAAGCGCAACGTGCACTCTTCATGCGTGATGCGGTGCGAACTGACCGGAGCCGTTGCGCCGCCCCCTTTCTTCCTTCGGTGATGACGGGCGGGGGCGGAGTGCGTGCGCTGGCGCGATGCCCGAGTGGCGGCAGTCGACTTCTGGTGATGACACAAACGATTCTATTACCTGTGGGATCTGATCGAGCTGTGGTGACGAGTGGCAGAACGATGCACGCGCGAAGCGCGTCACACTGAGGGAGTCGACGGATGGACTTTGTGACCGTCGTGCTTGCTGTGGCTGGCTGGCGGGACAGTGAGCCGCGCTCGCAGCTGCACTGCACGTGCGTGCCTTGACCTTGCACCTGTCCTCACTGGGCCCGCAGCGCTCTGCGTGATGATTCACCGTGCGTTCCTGTGGTATCTGAACTGTCTGCATGATTCCGAAAAGCGCAACGTGCACTCTTCATGCGTGATGCGGTGCGAACTGACCGGAGCCGTTGCGCCGCCCCCTTTCTTCCTTCGGTGATGACGGGCGGGGGCGGAGTGCGTGCGCTGGCGCGATGCCCGAGTGGCGGCAGTCGACTTCTGGTGATGACACAAACGATTCTATTACCTGTGGGATCTGATCGAGCTGTGGTGACGAGTGGCAGAACGATGCACGCGCGAAGCGCGTCACACTGAGGGAGTCGACGGATGGACTTTGTGACCGTCGTGCTTGCTGTGGCTGGCTGGCGGGACAGTGAGCCGCGCTCGCAGCTGCACTGCACGTGCGTGCCTTTGACCTTGCACCTGTCCTCACTGGGCCCGCAGCGCTCTGCGTGATGATTCACCGTGCGTTCCTGTGGTATCTGAACTGTCTGCATGATTCCGAAAAGCGCAACGTGCACTCTTCATGCGTGATGCGGTGCGAACTGACCGGAGCCGTTGCGCCGCCCCCTTTCTTCCTTCGGTGATGACGGGCGGGGGCGGAGTGCGTGCGCTGGCGCGATGCCCGAGTGGCGGCAGTCGACTTCTGGTGATGACACAAACGATTCTATTACCTGTGGGATCTGATCGAGCTGTGGTGACGAGTGGCAGAACGATGCACGCGCGAAGCGCGTCACACGAGGGAGTCGACGGATGGACTTTGTGACCGTCGTGCTTGCTGTGGCTGGCTGGCGGGACAGTGAGCCGCGCTCGCAGCTGCACTGCACGTGCGTGCCGTTGACCTTGCACCTGTCCTCACTGGGCCCGCAGCGCTCTGCGTGATGATTCACCGTGCGTTCCTGTGGTATCTGAACTGTCTGCATGATTCCGAAAAACGCAACGTGCACTCTTCATGCGTGATGCGGTGCGAACTGACCGGAGCCGTTGCGCCGCCCCCTTTCTTCCTTCGGTGATGACGGGCGGGGGCGGAGTGCGTGCGCTGGCGCGATGCCCGAGTGGCGGCAGTCGACTTCTGGTGATGACACAAACGATTCTATTACCTGTGGGATCTGATCGAGCTGTGGTGACGAGTGGCAGAACGATGCACGCGCGAAGCGCGTTACACGAGGGAGTCGACGGATGGACTTTGTGACCGTCGTGCTTGCTGTGGCTGGCTGGCGGGACAGTGAGCCGCGCTCGCAGCTGCACTGCACGTGCGTGCCTTTGACCTTGCACCTGTCCTCACTGGGCCCGCAGCGCTCTGCGTGATGATTCACCGTGCGTTCCTGTGGTATCTGAACTGTCTGCATGATTCCGAAAGCGCAACGTGCACTCTTCATGCGTGATGCGGTGCGAACTGACCGGAGCCGTTGCGCCGCCCCCTTTCTTCCTTCGGTGATGACGGGCGGGGGCGGAGTGCGTGCGCTGGCGCGATGCCCGAGTGGCGGCAGTCGACTTCTGGTGATGACACAAACGATTCTATTACCTGTGGGATCTGATCGAGCTGTGGTGACGAGTGGCAGAACGGTGCACGCGCGAAGCGCGTCACACTGAGGGAGTCGACGGATGGACTTTGTGACCGTCGTGCTTGCTGTGGCTGGCTGGCGGGACAGTGAGCCGCGCTCGCAGCTGCACTGCACGTGCGTGCCTTTGACCTTGCACCTGTCCTCACTGGGCCCGCAGCGCTCTGCGTGATGATTCACCGTGCGTTCCTGTGGTATCTGAACTGTCTGCATGATTCCGAAAAGCGCAACGTGCACTCTTCATGCGTGATGCGGTGCGAACTGACCGGAGCCGTTGCGCCGCCCCCTTTCTTCCTTCGGTGATGACGGGCGGGGGCGGAGTGCGTGCGCTGGCGCGATGCCCGAGTGGCGGCAGTCGACTTCTGGTGATGACACAAACGATTCTATTACCTGTGGGATCTGATCGAGCTGTGGTGACGAGTGCAGAACGATGCACGCGCGAAGCGCGTCACACTGAGGGAGTCGACGGATGGACTTTGTGACCGTCGTGCTTGCTGTGGCTGGCTGGCGGGACAGTGAGCCGCGCTCGCAGCTGCACTGCACGTGCGTGCCTTTGACCTTGCACCTGTCCTCACTGGGCCGCAGCGCTCTGCGTGATGATTCACCGTGCGTTCCTGTGGTATCTGAACTGTCTGCATGATTCCGAAAAGCGCAACGTGCACTCTTCATGCGTGATGCGGTGCGAACTGACCGGAGCCGTTGCGCCGCCCCCTTTCTTCCTTCGGTGATGACGGGCGGGAGGCGGAGTGCGTGCGCTGGCGCGATGCCCCGAGTGGCGGCAGTCGACTTCTGGTGATGACACAAACGATTCTATTACCTGTGGGATCTGATCGAGCTGTGGTGACGAGTGGCAGAACGATGCACGCGCGAAGCGCGTTACACTGAGGGAGTCGACGGATGGACTTTGTGACCGTCGTGCTTGCTGTGGCTGGCTGGCGGACAGTGAGCCGCGCTCGCAGCTGCACTGCACGTGCGTGCCTTTGACCTTGCACCTGTCCTCACTGGGCCCGCAGCGCTCTGCGTGATGATTCACCGTGCGTTCCTGTGGTATCTGAACTGTCTGCATGATTCCGAAAAGCGCAACGTGCACTCTTCATGCGTGATGCGGTGCGAACTGACCGGAGCCGTTGCGCCGCCCC
>OESE01000044.1:0-14517 GCA_900240875.1 Crithidia expoeki
AACGGGTCCGACTCCAGGTCACCAGCGCAATGCAGCGTCACCTGCTGGTTGCCGGACACGGACAGTATTTCGTCTCCGTCTTTGTCGGGCGGGTAGATGAAGACCCCCGTTCGCACGGTATTAACACAGAAGGCTTGCTTACTCATCCTTTGTAGGCGGCAAACCGCAACTCGGCAGGTGTGTCGTGTGCAGACAGCCAGCCGCTACGCACTAAGAAGCTAAATGGTGCGTTTCGGCGTCGAAAAGATGCTGGCTGTGAGTTCGCTGGAGTGCCCGATGCAAAGCACTTGTATGTGGTTAAGGAAGCGAGTAATCTGGGTACGGTTGCACGTGATAGGATTCTAAAAGGTCTAGTGTAAATCAAACTACAACGCCACCACCTACTGACTCAGTTAGGTGTAGACAGCGGAATCGGCTTGAGAGTTTACGAAAAAAAAAAAAGACTATTCATCTAACGGTGAGGGCTTTCGCTTAGCTCTTGTGAGACATGTTGCCCGTCATTCGATGATATAGAAGAGCCGGGTGGGAAAAGGAGGATACCGTGTTTGGTTGGAATGAGCGTGCCGCCGGACAGGTAACCGACGCCCCTCTTTGTGTACCAGGTGCAGGCTGCGAGAGGTATGAAAACGAAGTGATCTCAAGAACGTACCGGGCAACCACAACTTTAGGCAGCAACAAACGCGCCGCGAGTACCTTACTAGCGAATTGCATTTGAATGTTAGTGTTCAGCTCTGAAATTGTGTCATGTTGATGGGGAGACACGGTGCAGTGTTCTAAATGGCGAAAAAGCGCTCAACAAAGGTGATGAGGGCCCCTGGAGAGCAACAGGGCTCTACAAAAACACGGAAATGTGAATGACAACAGGCTGGATCACTCTAACAACAAAACAGCTGTAACACAATAACACTTATTCAAATGAAGCAAAATCCTCTTCTGAGCATCTCTACGTCCGTAGCAGAGCGACGGCAAGAAGAAGACCAAAAGGAGCAGCGAAACTGTGAGCAAAGTCAAAAGAGAGCGAAGCTGCAAGCGGTGAGGGCGTCGTTTTGGGAGACAAAAAAAAAGAGCTGCATTGATAAGTCGCACACGCACAGCGTTAACTAAAGACTGTCACCGAAACCTAAAAGAAAAGAATGTGTCTGAGCTCAAAGTCGAACTCAAAATTCCAGCAGCCAGTTAATGTGCCCCACTGGCCGGGCCTCGGAAAAGACGAGCGCGCCGAAAAAACGGAGACTCTGGCAGGTGCGAGACGGATCGAGAAGCGATGCGGCTTTCTACGTCCATGAAGCTGGCACACCGGTCCATCAGCCTTTCGACGCGCAGCGTCAACTCACCGTCGCAGCGACGGAAAGTAAGAAGTGCCTTGTCGGTTTCCTCGATCAATGTGTCCTCTACCTCCGCCAGCTCGTCCGTAGCATCAGCAAGCTCCTCTATCGCCCTCCGCAACTCTCCCGCCACAACGCGTTCGGCGCTCGTTTGGCTGCGACGATGCTCCGTGTTCTGCAGCTGGCGATCGCTGTCAGAACTAAGATTTTCAAGCTCGCCGTTCAGTGAACCGCGATCAGTGCACCGCGACTCAACGTTACAGCGCATTGCGGCTGACGTTGTTTGCGAAGAAGGTTCTTTGTTTCTCAGCCTGTCGTATCGGTGTTGTTGCTGTTGGCACGCGTCTCGCAGCTCGTCTCGCGTTCTGAGCAGGCCTAGTTGCTCTTCTTTGAGACGTTGGAGCACGGCGATGCTCGCGTCGTAGTCCTTCAACGCTTGCTGTTGCGCAGCCGCCGCTTCGCGAAGGTCTGCAGCGATGCTACGTTGCTGCTCTTCACGTTGCTTTTCAAGTTGTTGGAGGTCGTTGTCTAAAACCGCACAGCGGTCACGCAGCGCGTCAACTGCAGCTTGACACGTGCATTCCTCGCGGCGCAGCTTCTCGACGTTCTGCTGTTCGGCACGTGACTGCCGCTCTAGCTCCGCCAGCAGGGCCTCCTGGGCGTCACACTGCCGTTGCAGTTGCGACAGCCGCGTCTCCCACGCGTCCAGCCGCACGCCGTCCGCTAGCGCGCGCGCGTGACTGTCCAGCAGCGCAACCTTCGCGGCCACCGCAGACGCGTACGTGCGGCACATCTCGGCGGCGTGCGTGGCGCAGCGCAGCTGCAGCGCCGCCACCTGCGATCGCCGCTGCTCTTCCACACGCAGGCACCGCACCTGCGGCTCCAGAACCGCCAGTTGCTGCGCCGCCCGCTCCAGCTCGTCCGCGACGCCGCGCCGCGCCGCAACCGCCGTCGCCAGCCGCTGCTGCTGTGCCTCCAGGTCCGTGCAGGACAGCTGCAGTGCCTTCTGCCGCATCAGCAGGGTGGCCTCCTCCGCCGCGTAGCTGTGGCGCATCTGGTCCGCCTTCTCCTGCGCCTCCATCAGCCGCTCGATTGCCTCCGTCTCGCGCAGCCGCGCGTCGGCGGTCCTCTCACGCGCCGCCGCCACCGCCGCCGCCGCGCGCTCCTCCATCTCCCGCACGTGTTCCATCAGTGCGTCCTCCGCCCGCCGCGCGATTTTCTCTTTTTCCTTCCGCGGATCGTAAGAACAGAAAGGCGGTCTTCCCTGGAGGGTGCCGCGCGGTGGTATCGGTGCTGGCACGAGGGGGTTCAGCACGGAAGATCTCGCCGGAGATCGATCGAGACGATGGTGGACTAAAATGCGATCCACTGATGCATCCAACTGCGATAGCGGAGGGGAAATTCGGTAATGACACTGCGACGGGGTTTTCTTCCCTGGCAAAGTGGATTGTTTGACTGTTAAAGGAAGTGGTGGGGTGGGCGACGACAATTTGGGGCTCTCCGTGCGCCGTGGCGTGGCGCAGCTACTGCACGGCGCGACGGACGACAACACCGCCTCCGTCATCTGCTGTAGTGGTAAAGAAAGCAAAAGCGCCGTAGGAGGGCAGAGAAGGTTTCTGCCTCTGGTGGTGTTGCCCTTCTGCGTGGCGGACTTGTACTCCAGTCGCAGTGGGCTCGGCGTTGAGACTCGTCGCTTCCGGTCATACCTGCACCCAAAGCAGCAAGCGTCTACGCAAGGACGGCTGGCGTAGCGACCCCTCGCAGAGATGCACGTCAGCACGCTGAGACCCTCGACGGCCACGCCGGGCAGCAACACGGGCAGCAGCGGGTTGTCCAGTAGGTTGCCTTCGCGGCGGCAGACGAGCACTTCGCACAGCGCCTCCATCGTCGTACCAAAGCTCTTGCACACATCGCAGATCGACGGCGCCAGGGAGAAGAGGTGCTCCGCGCACAGCGCGCGCTCCGCCCTCGCGCCACTGGTGTACACCGCCAGCCGAACCTGGTACACGCACGCGGCGGTTTCACTGCGCCCCCCGTCGGCCGGCAGGTTGCTCAGATGCTTCAGCGTCGTCAGGAACAGCCGGCGCTGCCGCGGCGTCTGCAGCGCCACCGTCGTCTTCTGCTTCCACAGCGCCGGCGGCGGCGCTGACGGCGAGGTAGCAGCAGCAACAGCAGGCGTCGGGCTTGCGTCACTCGCGCGCAGCGCCGCACCCAGCACGTCCTCCTCCCCCCACGGGTGCACCCGCACCATGTTGAAGACGCATTCGTACGGGCTCTCTGTGTGCTGCGTCCCCGCCACGCGCTCCACCTCCTCCGCGGCCAGCCGCACCACCTGGTAGAAAGCGCTTGCCACGTGCCACGCCGGGTCACCGTGGAGAAGGGTCGAGCGCCGCGTCGCAGTGCCACACGCCGCCGCACCGCGCTGCACCGCCGCGCCGAACTGCGCCCGCACGCTGTCCTCCACACACACCGAGTAAAACGTGTTGTAGAACGGCGCATAAACCACCGTGTCGAAGGGGAACGGGTCCGACTCCAGGTCACCAGCGCAATGCAGCGTCACCTGCTGGTTGCCGGACACGGACAGTATTTCGTCTCCGTCTTTGTCGGGCGGGTAGATGAAGACCCCCGTTCGCACGGTATTAACACAGAAGGCTTGCTTACTCATCCTTTGTAGGCGGCAAACCGCAACTCGGCAGGTGTGTCGTGTGCAGACAGCCAGCCGCTACGCACTAAGAAGCTAAATGGTGCGTTTCGGCGTCGAAAAGATGCTGGCTGTGAGTTCGCTGGAGTGCCCGATGCAAAGCACTTGTATGTGGTTAAGGAAGCGAGTAATCTGGGTACGGTTGCACGTGATAGGATTCTAAAAGGTCTAGTGTAAATCAAACTACAACGCCACCACCTACTGACTCAGTTAGGTGTAGACAGCGGAATCGGCTTGAGAGTTTACGAAAAAAAAAAAAGACTATTCATCTAACGGTGAGGGCTTTCGCTTAGCTCTTGTGAGACATGTTGCCCGTCATTCGATGATAGTAGAAGAGCCGGGTGGGAAAAGGAGGATACCGTGTTTGGTTGGAATGAGCGTGCCGCCGGACAGGTAACCGACGCCCCTCTTTGTGTACCAGGTGCAGGCTGCGAGAGGTATGAAAACGAAGTGATCTCAAGAACGTACCGGGCAACCACAACTTTAGGCAGCAACAAACGCGCCGCGAGTACCTTACTAGCGAATTGCATTTGAATGTTAGTGTTCAGCTCTGAAATTGTGTCATGTTGATGGGGAGACACGGTGCAGTGTTCTAAATGGCGAAAAAGCGCTCAACAAAGGTGATGAGGGCCCCTGGAGAGCAACAGGGCTCTACAAAAACACGGAAATGTGAATGACAACAGGCTGGATCACTCTAACAACAAAACAGCTGTAACACAATAACACTTATTCAAATGAAGCAAAATCCTCTTCTGAGCATCTCTACGTCCGTAGCAGAGCGACGGCAAGAAGAAGACCAAAAGGAGCAGCGAAACTGTGAGCAAAGTCAAAAGAGAGCGAAGCTGCAAGCGGTGAGGGCGTCGTTTTGGGAGACAAAAAAAAAGAGCTGCATTGATAAGTCGCACACGCACAGCGTTAACTAAAGACTGTCACCGAAACCTAAAAGAAAAGAATGTGTCTGAGCTCAAAGTCGAAACTCAAAATTCCAGCAGCCAGTTAATGTGCCCCACTGGCCGGGCCTCGGAAAAGACGAGCGCGCCGAAAAAACGGAGACTCTGGCAGGTGCGAGACGGATCGAGAAGCGATGCGGCTTTCTACGTCCATGAAGCTGGCACACCGGTCCATCAGCCTTTCGACGCGCAGCGTCAACTCACCGTCGCAGCGACGGAAAGTAAGAAGTGCCTTGTCGGTTTCCTCGATCAATGTGTCCTCTACCTCCGCCAGCTCGTCCGTAGCATCAGCAAGCTCCTCTATCGCCCTCCGCAACTCTCCCGCCACAACGCGTTCGGCGCTCGTTTGGCTGCGACGATGCTCCGTGTTCTGCAGCTGGCGATCGCTGTCAGAACTAAGATTTTCAAGCTCGCCGTTCAGTGAACCGCGATCAGTGCACCGCGACTCAACGTTACAGCGCATTGCGGCTGACGTTGTTTGCGAAGAAGGTTCTTTGTTTCTCAGCCTGTCGTATCGGTGTTGTTGCTGTTGGCACGCGTCTCGCAGCTCGTCTCGCGTTCTGAGCAGGCCTAGTTGCTCTTCTTTGAGACGTTGGAGCACGGCGATGCTCGCGTCGTAGTCCTTCAACGCTTGCTGTTGCGCAGCCGCCGCTTCGCGAAGGTCTGCAGCGATGCTACGTTGCTGCTCTTCACGTTGCTTTTCAAGTTGTTGGAGGTCGTTGTCTAAAACCGCACAGCGGTCACGCAGCGCGTCAACTGCAGCTTGACACGTGCATTCCTCGCGGCGCAGCTTCTCGACGTTCTGCTGTTCGGCACGTGACTGCCGCTCTAGCTCCGCCAACAGGGCCTCCTGGGCGTCACACTGCCGTTGCAGTTGCGACAGCCGCGTCTCCCACGCGTCCAGCCGCACGCCGTCCGCTAGCGCGCGCGCGTGACTGTCCAGCAGCGCAACCTTCGCGGCCACCGCAGACGCGTACGTGCGGCACATCTCGGCGGCGTGCGTGGCGCAGCGCAGCTGCAGCGCCGCCACCTGCGATCGCCGCTGCTCTTCCACACGCAGGCACCGCACCTGCGGCTCCAGAACCGCCAGTTGCTGCGCCGCCCGCTCCAGCTCGTCCGCGACGCCGCGCCGCGCCGCAACCGCCGTCGCCAGCCGCTGCTGCTGTGCCTCCAGGTCCGTGCAGGACAGCTGCAGTGCCTTCTGCCGCATCAGCAGGGTGGCCTCCTCCGCCGCGTAGCTGTGGCGCATCTGGTCCGCCTTCTCCTGCGCCTCCATCAGCCGCTCGATTGCCTCCGTCTCGCGCAGCCGCGCGTCGGCGGTCCTCTCACGCGCCGCCGCCACCGCCGCCGCCGCGCGCTCCTCCATCTCCCGCACGTGTTCCATCAGTGCGTCCTCCGCCCGCCGCGCGATTTTCTCTTTTTCCTTCCGTGGATCGTAAGAACAGAAAGGCGGTCTTCCCTGGAGGGTGCCGCGCGGTGGTATCGGTGCTGGCACGAGGGGGTTCAGCACGGAAGATCTCGCCGGAGATCGAACGAGACGATGGTGGACTAAAATGCGATCCACTGATGCATCCAACTGCGATAGCGGAGGGGAAATTCGGTAATGACACTGCGACGGGGTTTTCTTCCCTGGCAAAGTGGATTGTTTGACTGTTAAAGGAAGTGGTGGGGTGGGCGACGACAATTTGGGGCTCTCCGTGCGCCGTGGCGTGGCGCAGCTACTGCACGGCGCGACGGACGACAACACCGCCTCCGTCATCTGCTGTAGTGGTAAAGAAAGCAAAAGCGCCGTAGGAGGGCAGAGAAGGTTTCTGCCTCTGGTGGTGTTGCCCTTCTGCGTGGCGGACTTGTACTCCAGTCGCAGTGGGCTCGGCGTTGAGACTCGTCGCTTCCGGTCATACCTGCACCCAAAGCAGCAAGCGTCTACGCAAGGACGGCTGGCGTAGCGACCCCTCGCAGAGATGCACGTCAGCACGCTGAGACCCTCGACGGCCACGCCGGGCAGCAACACGGGCAGCAGCGGGTTGTCCAGTAGGTTGCCTTCGCGGCGGCAGACGAGCACTTCGCACAGCGCCTCCATCGTCGTACCAAAGCTCTTGCACACATCGCAGATCGACGGCGCCAGGGAGAAGAGGTGCTCCGCGCACAGCGCGCGCTCCGCCCTCGCGCCACTGGTGTACACCGCCAGCCGAACCTGGTACACGCACGCGGCGGTTTCACTGCGCCCCCCGTCGGCCGGCAGGTTGCTCAGATGCTTCAGCGTCGTCAGGAACAGCCGGCGCTGCCGCGGCGTCTGCAGCGCCACCGTCGTCTTCTGCTTCCACAGCGCCGGCGGCGGCGCTGACGGCGAGGTAGCAGCAGCAACAGCAGGCGTCGGGCTTGCGTCACTCGCGCGCAGCGCCGCACCCAGCACGTCCTCCTCCCCCCACGGGTGCACCCGCACCATGTTGAAGACGCATTCGTACGGGCTCTCTGTGTGCTGCGTCCCCGCCACGCGCTCCACCTCCTCCGCGGCCAGCCGCACCACCTGGTAGAAAGCGCTTGCCACGTGCCACGCCGGGTCACCGTGGAGAAGGGTCGAGCGCCGCGTCGCAGTGCCACACGCCGCCGCACCGCGCTGCACCGCCGCGCCGAACTGCGCCCGCACGCTGTCCTCCACACACACCGAGTAAAACGTGTTGTAGAACGGCGCATAAACCACCGTGTCGAAGGGGAACGGGTCCGACTCCAGGTCACCAGCGCAATGCAGCGTCACCTGCTGGTTGCCGGACACGGATAGCGTCCTACCCTCGTCGCTGCTGGCGAGGATGTAGACTCCCGTCTGCACTTGATCGACCTGGTACGATAACATGACGGGTGAATCGCTGCCGAGTACCTTGGTTGAGAAAGCGCGTGGAGTTTGAAGGACTACTTTGCGGATCAAAGGAAAAAGCAGTGACGGGCTTTGCTTTTCACATCAGGGTCTTCGTGGTCGAAAAACCAGGAAGATGTCCCTGCTGACTGCAGGTGCTGTAAAGCTACTAGACCGCTGTCTCTAATTCTCCTTCGTGTTTGTAAAAAGAGTTTCAGTAGTACGCGAGATGGATTAGGGGAACACCAGGGACAAAAGGGGGAAGGACGGGTGGAGACACTCGGCAGATGGACGAGTCACTTAAAGAGCTGCCAAGACGCCGTGCGCGGCTTCATTCAGAAAACACGTGTTATCCTTAGAAATCATTGATTTCCACGTCAAGAGCTTTAGTTGACGGCAGTCCACACCGAAAGTGAGGTGAGCATAGTGTCGCTGATTTCGTTTTTTTTTTTTGTGTGTGTGTGGCGTAGGTTGAGGCGCACATCTGAGAAAGTGCTCAAAAGCAGTCGGTTGGCGTTTGCGAACAGTTCGAAACAGGTGAGGCAATGAGCAAGCGAAAAAGGCAGAGCCCTGCAGAACACAGGAATTCAGCCGGACGGCTGAGTGCGAGCAGCGCGGCACCCTCGAGAACAGAAAAACGTCGACCTGGTGCCTCAACCGCCACCCTCCGGCTTTTTAATCAGCACAACGCATCGCCTGTGTATGTTGACCGCGTCTTTTCACCGTGCATTGAGTTCACCACACCGACTTCGTTATTTTTGTTTTTTCGGAGAGACGGTGAGAAATGCTTCAAAGCTGCACGACACGTCGCGCACAACGGTTGGCTCAGGGAACGTGACCTTTTGCGAGTCGCAGTGCCACTTTGATGAGGGCGTGGATGCCGTGAAGGAGACATCTCCTATGGGCAACAACGAGGTCTCTGCGTCCGTGGGTGGCCGCACTGGTGGACTCGCAGTGCGTGAACGATCCAACACACTTTTCTGGTTCGCTGTTGTTAACGTGAATTCTCTTTTTTCTTGGGGTGGTGGCGGAACACCAGGCCTCGAAGGAGTGAGCTGCTCATCGGAAAAGGAAGAATGATCGTTCTTCACAGACATCGGGGAGGTGAGTTTATGCACAGATTCATTTCGAAAAAGTGGAGGTTCATCGGCAACTATTGTGACACCAAAGTCTACAACTTCGTTGGTGTTTTCGCAAGTGCCCTGCTCTTCTACCACTATTGAGTGGCTGTTGACTTCTTGACTTGATGCGCAGTAACAATTACCAGTTCTTGTAGCCAACTTCTGTGTCATCCAACTCAACTCGTGCAACTCATTCTTTGGATTCACTTGGCAACTCAAGCTCCTTAGCGTGCCTTTCTCAGACTGCTGCTCTGTCATAATAGCCTCCATGCGCGCCCCTGCTGAGTTTACTAGCTCCTCCGTCTCTTGCTCCAGACCGTGCATTTGCTGCACCACGGCGGAGGTCGACGGCTGGCAGGCAAGTGGTCTTGTCGACACATTTTTAATATCATCATGAATCCCACCATCAGTGACATGATGCAGAAATGCGCTGAACTCTGCGGCGTCGGCGCGCATCATCGCCTCACGTACCCGTTCCTCGCATAGCGCACACTGCGCGTCAGCCCACACCTTTCGCTCGTGAACCTGCGCCTGCAGCGCCGTCAGGGCGCGTTGAAAGCGAGTCTCTACAGCAGTGGTCAGAGCTTGTAGCTGCTCCTCCTGCTCTGCCACCTCGGGACTGTGCCGGCTTGCTTCGCTCTCCGCTTTTAGCTGCCCATTTTGCTGCCCTTGCTGGGTTTGCACCGTGGCGTAAGTTTCTCGTGCTCTGTCCACCTTCTCTTGCAGCTCGCGCAACTCCCTTTCTAGCTGCAGCCGTGTGGCTGCAGCAGACTGTTGAAATTTCTTCAGATCTTCCGCTGTGGTGCGACGGGTCTGCTGCAGCGCCTTTACTTTGTCTTCTAGTTTCTCTAAAGAGTCTAAGCACTCTCGCTCCTGCGCTCGACTCGACTGGATAAGGGCAGCGGCGTGTGAGACAGCCTGCCGTGCCCGCTCCTCCATAAGCAGCACGTGCTCGTCCAACTCATCCTTGATGGAGGACACGAAGCCGCGACGACGCTCCAGGTACTCTGCGTAGGTGTGCGGGCCTTCCCTCGGCTCTAGTGCTGGGGTGCTCACCGATTTGTGCCTGCGTGGCGAGCGCAGTCGCGAGGCTCTGCTCTTGGACCTCATCGCGTAAATGTGGAGGCGCGGAAGCGCAGCGTTGCTAGCGATTGAAAAAAAAAAAAAATCACGATGGTGGTGATCAAACAGGTCCTACACATGTAGACGTGAGTGTGTATTTACATGTGTGGTCGAAAGACGCAGCAGGGGGAAAAGTGGCACAGGTGGAAGTCACAAATTAGCTGTTTGGCGCCAACGTGAAAGACGGCATGAGTTAACTGTCGGCTCTTTAAGCCCCACGATCCACGCAGAGTATTTGAGTTCGCACGAGCAGAAGTCCACTAAATAAATCTCGAGCTCCACGACTTCCGCACTGGGATGTACCTTCAGCAAGGCCCTGTTGCCACAACTCGCATTGAGGTTGCTTCGTGAGTGAAGCGCCGCCACCAAACAGACACGCACAAACAACTCGCTGTTCGGGGCACCGGGACAAAGAAGGAAAGCGACTAACAACGCGCAGCTGCGAAGGAGTCTACGTCATGCAGTGAGCTGGGAAATGGGGGAAGTGAAGCGAAACTGCGCGCACACGTGCTTTCAAAGCGCCAACTACTGTTTATTTTCAATCGTCCTTCCCACTACTTACACTCGAAAGATGCGCTCCGGTGAGGACACCACCTTTGGCTCCGTGACCATCGGGTTCGACACGCGCACCGACTTCCGCCGCGGTGCCTCGGAGTGTCGGCCAAAGTCCACCAGCTTCGCCGGCTTCGTCCGCACCGCAATGCCGTCGGTGGGCGGCGGTGTCAGTGGCTGAGGCCGCACACGGGTCTCGTGGACGTCCGGGGAGGGTGTGCGGGGATTAGGAGACTGAAGCTGTGTCACGGAGGGCGAGGGCGAGGGCGACCAGGCTGTCGTGTGCAGGGGAACCCCCTGCACCTTAATCGGCGACGGCGACGTGCTCAGTGGTGGTGACGACAGCGGCCGCTTAGACCCGTTTACTTCAGCAAGCCCCGCTGCACTGCCTCGCCAATAGTGATCGGTTTTACGTGGAGGCAGTGAAAAATCTTCTAGGAGCTGTTGTGATGGCTTTCGCCGGTTTGCCGAGTGCGCAGTTGCCGCCCTTATCCGTGGCGTGCTCACCACACTGGCGGAGCGGCTAGCGTGGAAAGAGTCGATGTCGACAAAGTCCGTCCCAATCGACACGGACCGCAGCGCCACCGGCGGCGTCTGCGTGACCTTGCAGCACTTCAGCGACATTGTTGGCGGTATTGTGCGGTGCAGCAGCAACAGCCACTTGTCGTAGTAGATGCGATAGATGCGCTGCTTCACCTTGAGCTTCACGAGCTGGTAGCATTCCATGACGGCGGCGGAAAAGGCGAAGAGGCGCTCGTGAGCCGTACGTGCCCTCAACGCGTTCACCGGCACTGCTTCCATCGGCAGTGACAGCGTACTTCGGCCAACAGTGATGCGTGACTGCACGAGGCTCGGTTGCGGAGAGGTGCTGCGCCGGGCGTCGCGTGTGAGGGCGGTGCTGGCCTTGCCGCACGGCACGGGGATCCCCTCAAAAGACACCTTGCGGTCATCCCAAAGCGACGATGCACGATGCCGGGCATCGGCCTCCGACTCTGATTTTGTCGATGCTGCTGCTGCTGCTGCTTCGTCAGCCGCCTTTGTTGCTGCTTCACAAAAGTAGGAACTCATGGTGGGCGGCGAGGCGCTGTCACGGCAGCGGAGAAGGAGCAGCGGTGCGACTCGCTAGGGGCGGTGCTGTGAAGAAGCTCGTTGTCATGGTCGCTGAGGCTGCCGTTGCTGGCGAATGTGTTTGATGATGATGATACAGGTAAGGCAGCAACTAGTGACTGGGGGAGTGGATGGTGATCTCTTCCTCTTCTCTACCCTCCTCCTCATCTGCTTCTCTGCGAATGATGGAGATGAACTCCGTTTGAATGAGTCGATGAGGAGGTAGGTGTATGCCATCGTTGAGGAACGCAGTGAGTGGTGTTAATGATCTCACCTCGCTGCGCCAGTCATCTTCTGCAGATGCCGAACGATAGACGCATTTTCATCGCTCGGGTCCGAGACGCTGCTGAAGCTGCTAGAGTTGAGAATTGGAGTCTGTGCTCAACTGGGCTGCTGCTTTCGAGCATCAACGTTGTCACGGTACCAAAAAAAAAAAAAAAAAACGGATATGAAGAACGCTAACGGTAGACCTAGAGAGGAGAATGGTGAAAAGCGAACGATGGAGGTGCACCGGCCAACTCCACCTATTGTTTCTACGACACCTGCGTCAACGTGTGGAAAACGGCAACGAAATCACCCCCAAAGAAATGTGGCTTGTCCCCGTTTGTAAGCAGTGTGAGAGAGAGGAGATATTGATGAAGCTTCGGTTGGGATGCGCAGCGCAAAAAGAAGGTTTGTAAAGGTGCGCCACTTTGCATCACGGTTTTTTTTTTTTCCTTCACAGTCCCACGGCACGACGGAGGCTCCTTTGATGTATTCACTGGCAATGCGCGCAGGCAGATCATTCCTGATGTGGTTTCTTTGACGCCGCTTCAAAGCGTTTATGTTCAAGATGTGTGTGTGTGTGTGTGTGTGTGTGTTTTGACTTAGCGACCATAGCAACAAACCGTATAAATACGCAAACAAATGCCAATGCGACACGGTCTCCCTTCCTCCCGAAAGACACAACACACATGCAGCTTACAGGTCTTCATGTACGTACTGCACTCGAGTTAGTGAAACGGTTGGAATAGACTTTGATATGCCTCTTAGCGCTTCCAGACCTTCCTCCGCCACCGACGGCACCGGGGAAACCACAACAGGAACTTCCCACAAGCGCACGGGCGAAGAGCACCTACTCCATGTTGTTGGCATTATCCGAGGTTAGCGACGGTGCCTTTCGGAAGTCGTTGCTTGGGACTGGGAACCGGGCCGGTACGGAGAGGGGATGACCTCGCCGTCTGTGGCGGTGGCTTGCAAGGTGCGAGGAGGGGCAGTCAGAACCGGTACCGCGTTGGCCACGCCGTGCGGCACGGGCGCACGCTGACGCACCGGTTCCTGCGGCTGAACCATAGTGCTGTTCTCCTCTTCATCCTGAACGCTTTCCTCGTCGTCGCCAGTGTCGCTGTCGTTGCCGTCACTTTCAGCGTTTTTTGATGACTCTTTTGTCGCGTTCTCAGCGCACCACAGCTGCATCGCTGGGGTGGTACCACTGCCACCGCCGCCGGTGCGGGCTAGCGAGGGGGCAAGCGAGTTTCTCTGGAGCACCGGGGTGCTGACAAAACTGCTGGAGTTGCGCGAGAAGAGCGCCTGCGAGGTGGCCGCCGTCGTCACCCGCCCGCTCGTCCGCTCAGAGTGGCTACAGTCTGGGCTGCGACCGTCGCCCGCCGCGGCCTCCTCGACAGCCCCGCACAAGCTACGCTCCACAGCTGCCGGCGTTGGGGAGAGCGCTGGCGTGCTTTCGGAGCTGCTTAATCGCAGTGCGTCCTGCGCCACCGTCACGTCAGGGTTGGCAGGTGGTGAGTTACCGGCCGATGACCTCCGAGACGCTACTGTTGGGATATCACCTACTACTCCATCTGCAGCACCTTCCTTCGGCGCTATCTCTTTTGCATCACTTGAGTTGACGCCCGTCCTCAGATGCAGTTGCGGAGAAACCTGCTTCTCTGCCTGTGGCGGCATCCAGTGAAGCGGTGTGGAGGTCCCTTCTGCCCGCTCCCGCTCCGCTGCGCTCGACAGACTTCGTGTGGAGGCGTCGGAGCGGGAGAAGGCGCGGCTCGTGGCTTCGCTGACAGTCGCTACGGGCACTGCAAACGTCGTCGTCCCTTCAGAGGAGTCGCGCTCAATCGCTGGATTCTCCTGCGGCGTCGCTGGAACATCAGGTGGTGGGGAGCGCAGCAGCAACGGCGTGGGGGCGTGACTGAGCGGCGCTTTGAACCCTTCACCATCTTCCGTCTCGTTCCCTGAGACGTTGGCATGCAGGCTGGCCACCGAGCGCTCCACCGGAGTCCGCTCCGTCTCCGTGCCACCCACCGACTGCGACCTGAGGATTGCGTGCACGGCGGAGGCGAGGGTAGACGCGGACTCCTCTGCGGGTGCAGCAGCGGTACCCGGTGGTGCGGCCACAGCGGCGAGGACGCGCACGTTGGCCAAGTCCTCGATAATGCATGGTGTCACCGCCTCTGCACTCGATGGAGGAAATGCGTTTACCATCGGTGGTGGCTGGTGGTGTTGTTGCGCTTGTTTCTTCTCCGCGACTGAAGCCTTTACATTGCCAAACGAGTTACTGGTTGCCTCTTCCACTTTGCGCTGCGCTTCTCGCTTCGTTTTCCACAGCACGTACTTCGAGAACTGTCTGGGGCTGCCTTCGGATGGCGGCGGCGTGGCAGCGGAATTAAAAGACGCGTTCGGCGTCCGTTCCTCCGTTGTCTCGGGGGGCTCAATCTGTTTCTCACCTTTCTCCCTCGCCGCAACCACAGGCGTTGCAGTTACTGTTGCCGTTGAAACGGAACGCTCCGCAACGTTTGTC
>OESE01000107.1:0-19806 GCA_900240875.1 Crithidia expoeki
GTCGCCAGGACACAGCACGTGCTACCGGTGTCACCCCACCCCTCACGCGCACACCGCTCTCTCCTGATCTCCATTTCCGGTTCGTGTCTTTGATCGATCTCCTTTGCCTTTGATTGAATCGCAAACACACACCGCGCGATCGCCGGACGGTATAATGTGGGGATAAACGAAAAAGATACTACAAAAATAGACGAAACGAGAGTTCTTTTCTGAAGCAAGCCGGGACGGGTGCGGGGCGTGCTGGCGCGGCGGGGCTGCTGCGGCGGAGCTGCTACAACACTCGGCAGGCCCTCCCTCCGCACGCGTTCCGCCGCCCGGCACACTCGTCCATTGTCTCGCTCGTGCTTTACGGTTCATGCCTACGCTCCCCACTCCTGCCTGCGCGGTGGTCGGAGCTGCCGCTGCCGCAGCGCGTCCCCTCGCACCCGCGCGGCACCCCTATCCCCTGCTGCCCGCTGCGTTGTGACTGCGCGGGACGAGGGGGAGGGGAGGGGGAGGGGAGAGGTGACGGCGGCACACACGCGGGGGCACACACGCGGGGCACATGCAGGCCGGCGGCGGCGGCGGCGCGCCCGGCGAGCGGGCCGGCCAGGGGGTCGAGAGTGGGGAAAACAGACGCCGGGCAGCTGCGCAGTGCGGGCAGCCCGCCGGCTCCACTACGAGCCCGGCTTACAGGTTGGACTTGGCGAACTCGGTGCCCTTGGCGATGTTCTTCTGGATCGTGGGCAGCGCCTCCTTCAGGATCTTCTCCTCGGACGGCGCCAGCTTGCCGATCGGCAGGCGCTTCACGATGCCGGTCTTGCCCAGCACCACCGGGATCGCGAGGAACTCCGACTCGTGCTGGCCGTCCGTGTCCACGTACGTGTACACCAGCGGGTTGCCGGCACCGATCAGGCCCTCCACCACCTTCAGCGCGAAGCGGGCGCCGGCCTCCGCCATCGACAGCGTCGCCGAGCCGCGGCCCGCCTTCGCCTTCACCACCTCCGTGCCGGCCACCTGCACGCGCGTCACGATCTTCGCCAGCGTCGCCTCGTCCGGCAGCGGGCCGGGCAGCTGGTGGAACAGCGGCACAATCGTGATGTCGCTGTGGCCGCCCACCACGGGCACCTGGCTCACCGTCAGCGGCTTGCGGGCCTCGTTGATGAAGCGGGTGGCGCGCAGGCCGTCCAGCAGCGACACGCCCATCAGGCGGTTCTTGTCGTAGCAGCCGAGCTTCTTCAGCGCCTGCGCGGCGATGGCCACGGTGCTGTTCACGGGGTTCGTCACGACGCAGAACACCGCCTTCGGGCTGGCGGCGCCGCAGGTCAGCACCAGGTCCAGGACGATGCCGGCGTTGATCTTGAACAGGTCGTCGCGCGTCATGCCGGGCTTGCGCGGCACGCCGGCCACGATCACGAACACGTCCACGCCCTTCGCCAGCTCGCCAAGCGCGGGGTCGCGCTTCACGCCGATCTTGCCGGCCGCATACTTCACCGTCACGCCGGCGTTGTCGATGTGCGACAGGTCAGCCGCAACGCCCGGCGCGCCGACGACGTCGTACAGGGACAGCGTGCTGCCGTACGGCAGCTGGCGCATCAGCAGCAGCGACAGGGACTGGCCGATACCGCCGGCAGCACCAACGACGCAGACGTTCACCATTTTTTGGAGAGGTGGAGGGGGTTGTTAGGGAGCTGTGTGATTTTGAGCTAGACCGTCAATGTCACGAGGGCAAGAGGCGCGAGCTACGTTAACCTGCGCCACGGTGTGTGTGTGCGCGCGTGAGCGTGAGGGGTCAAGAAGCAAGTGCACAGAGAGAAGTGGAGAGGATGACGCAGTGGGGGACCAGTGGTGGCTCACCGGGAAGCAGGAGGCAGTCACGCGCGGGGAAGCTTGCCCCTCCACCGCCCCCTTCCTGCAGGGAAGGAGAGAGAGAGAGAGAGAGACACTTCGTACGCGAACAGCGAAAGACAAGGTGGTGTAGCCTGGCAGGGGCGCGGTGGTCGCGGCGCGGCTTGCAATACCAGATGCGCTGCTGTTGGGGCGCCCAAGAGCCCACCCGCGCGTCTCTGTGTTGTTTTTCCCGTTTTTGCCGCACGCACTCGTTGCTGAGCGGCCGACAGGCTGGTGAGCGGGCACCACGGTGGCTAGCGCACAACGAAGGCAGAAGAGGAAGACGGAAAAGAGGAGAAACCGAGAAGCGCTAACACGAACAGGAAGAACGCCGGGTGTGCCGGGCGTACATGAACGAAGAGACGAACAGCGGGCGGTGACGGGCGCGAGGCGCACACGCGTGCTCCGGGTCGAAAGGAGAGGAGGCGCTGTCGCCGCTGTAGCGCGGCTGCACTGAGTTCGCGGCGTACAAAACAGCGGCGTGCCTGCTCCCCCGCCACGGCACCGTCGTCCGCGGTTGGCTGCAGTGGAAAACAAGGGAGAAGCTAAGAGCAATAGGCAAGTTAGTAAAAACGGCGTTTTGAGGTTGGGGGGCGTGCTCGACGCCCACGCGGCCCGCGGGCTCATCCATCCGTTGCCGTTGGCTCAAACGGCGCCCCTGAAGAGCCTCTCACGGCGGGGCAAGCAAGAAGGGCGACGTCACACGGTCCCCCAAACAGTGATTGTTGTCAAGGTAGACGTTAGGACTGGACAGCCTACAGGTCCAGCGCTGTGCTGCAAGTAACAGCGACGGAGACCACAAAAGTCAAGGTTGCCTAGTGACCCTACTTGCTCCGGTCCACCATCGCCTCCTGCGCAGGAAGGTAGCGATCGCCCTCAATCTTGACCGCGTCCACCTTCTTCGTGAACTCCGCGAGCTCCCCCGGCGTGAACTGCACCGCGACGGAAGCGATGTTCTCCCTCAGCCGATCAATCTTCGTCGTGCCGGGGATTGGTGCGATGAACGGCGCCTGCGCGGTAACCCACGCGAGGGCAACCTGGCCTGCCGTCGCATGCTTGCGCTCCGCCACCTCCTTCACCAGGCCGACCAGCGCAAGGTTCGTTGCGATGTTCTCCTTCCGGAACCGCGGGAGGTTCGCGCGGATGTCGCTCGAGTCGAACCTTGTGTCAGCGTTGATACTGGCGGTGAGGAAGCCGCGGCCCAGCGGGCTGAACGGCACGAAGCCGATGCCCAGCTCGCGCAGCGTCGGGATCAGCTCGCGCTCCGGCTCGCGGAACATCAGCGAGTACTCGCTCTGCACCGCCGTCAGCGGGAACACGGCGTGGGCGCGGCGGATCGTCGCCACGCTCGCCTCGCTGACGCCCCAGTGGCGGATCTTGCCCTCCTTCTTGAACTGCAGCATCGTGCGCGCCACGTCCTCGATGGGGACCGTGGGGTCGATGCGGTGGACGTAGTACAGGTCCACGTAGTCGGTGCGCAGGCGCTTCAGCGAGCCCTCGATGGCGGCACGCAGCGTCTCGGGGCGCGAGTCGGCAACGAGCTTGCCGTCGCGAGTGTAGATGCCGCACTTGGTGGCGACCACCAGCTGGTCGCGCGGCAGCGTGGAGATGGCCCGTCCGAGGAGCTCCTCGTTCACGTGCGGTCCGTAGCACTCGGCCGTGTCGAAGAAGTTGATGCCGAGGCGGAAGGCCTCACGGATCAGCTCGACGCTCTTCTCGTCGTCGCGGTCAGCAGCGTTACCAATGCCGAAGCTCATGCCCATGCAGCCAAGGCCGATCTGGGACACGAAGAGGCCGCTCTTGCCGAGCTCGCGACGGGGGATGGCGACGTGGGAGGACATTGTGTGAGCCACCGCTGAGACAAAGTAGCTGTGCACGTGGCTGGGAGAAGAGTGACCGGCGAAACAGTCGTCTTCAGCAGTGATGATTACGGCCTTGGGAGGTCCAGGGGCTTGCGTGCAAAGGAACGGTCCTGAAGCACACACCGTCGGCGCGGCGGAAGCGTTGGTTTTGGTGTACGGTTAAGCACATCACAGTCGGAAGGTTACAAGACACGGTAGGTGATTGAGGAGAAAGCGAGGGAAGGACGAGAAGATACGAGCGCAACGAGACCATTGGAAAAGCACACAACGCGACCACAGCCGCACAAGCGCTGCACTTCGCACGAGCACACAGAAAGCAGCGGCACAGACGGCGGCACGCCCCACGGACCACCGTCGCCAGGACACAGCACGTGCTACCCGGTGTCACCCCACCCCTCACGCGCACACCGCTCTCTCCTGATCTCCATTTCCGGTTCGTGTCTTTGATCGATCTCCTTTGCCTTTTGATTGAATCGCAAACACACACCGCGCGATCGCCGGACGGTATAATGTGGGGATAAAACGAAAAAGATACTACAAAAATAGACGAAACGAGAGTTCTTTTCTGAAGCAAGCCGGGACGGGTGCGGGGCGTGCTGGCGCGGCGGGGCTGCTGCGGCGGAGCTGCTACAACACTCGGCAGGCCCTCCCTCCGCACGCGTTCCGCCGCCCGGCACACTCGTCCATTGTCTCGCTCGTGCTTTACGGTTCATGCCTACGCTCCCCACTCCTGCCTGCGCGGTGGTCGGAGCTGCCGCTGCCGCAGCGCGTCCCCTCGCACCCGCGCGGCACCCCTATCCCCTGCTGCCCCGCTGCGTTGTGACTGCGCGGGACGAGGGGGGAGGGGGAGGGGGAGGGGAGAGGTGACGGCGGCACACACGCGGGGCACACACGCGGGGCACACACGCGGGGCACATGCAGGCCGGCGGCGGCGGCGGCGCGCCCGGCGAGCGGGCCGGCCAGGGGGTCGAGAGTGGGGAAAACAGACGCCGGGCAGCTGCGCAGTGCGGGCAGCCCGCCGGCTCCACTACGAGCCCGGCTTACAGGTTGGACTTGGCGAACTCGGTGCCCTTGGCGATGTTCTTCTGGATCGTGGGCAGCGCCTCCTTCAGGATCTTCTCCTCGGACGGCGCCAGCTTGCCGATCGGCAGGCGCTTCACGATGCCGGTCTTGCCCAGCACCACCGGGATCGCGAGGAACTCCGACTCGTGCTGGCCGTCCGTGTCCACGTACGTGTACACCAGCGGGTTGCCGGCACCGATCAGGCCCTCCACCACCTTCAGCGCGAAGCGGGCGCCGGCCTCCGCCATCGACAGCGTCGCCGAGCCGCGGCCCGCCTTCGCCTTCACCACCTCCGTGCCGGCCACCTGCACGCGCGTCACGATCTTCGCCAGCGTCGCCTCGTCCGGCAGCGGGCCGGGCAGCTGGTGGAACAGCGGCACAATCGTGATGTCGCTGTGGCCGCCCACCACGGGCACCTGGCTCACCGTCAGCGGCTTGCGGGCCTCGTTGATGAAGCGGGTGGCGCGCAGGCCGTCCAGCAGCGACACGCCCATCAGGCGGTTCTTGTCGTAGCAGCCGAGCTTCTTCAGCGCCTGCGCGGCGATGGCCACGGTGCTGTTCACGGGGTTCGTCACGACGCAGAACACCGCCTTCGGGCTGGCGGCGCCGCAGGTCAGCACCAGGTCCAGGACGATGCCGGCGTTGATCTTGAACAGGTCGTCGCGCGTCATGCCGGGCTTGCGCGGCACGCCGGCCACGATCACGAACACGTCCACGCCCTTCGCCAGCTCGCCAAGCGCGGGGTCGCGCTTCACGCCGATCTTGCCGGCCGCATACTTCACCGTCACGCCGGCGTTGTCGATGTGCGACAGGTCAGCCGCAACGCCCGGCGCGCCGACGACGTCGTACAGGGACAGCGTGCTGCCGTACGGCAGCTGGCGCATCAGCAGCAGCGACAGGGACTGGCCGATACCGCCGGCAGCACCAACGACGCAGACGTTCACCATTTTTTGGAGAGGTGGAGGGGGTTGTTAGGGAGCTGTGTGATTTTGAGCTAGACCGTCAATGTCACGAGGGCAAGAGGCGCGAGCTACGTTAACCTGCGCCACGGTGTGTGTGTGCGCGCGTGAGCGTGAGGGGTCAAGAAGCAAGTGCACAGAGAGAAGTGGAGAGGATGACGCAGTGGGGGACCAGTGGTGGCTCACCGGGAAGCAGGAGGCAGTCACGCGCGGGGAAGCTTGCCCCTCCACCGCCCCCTTCCTGCAGGGAAGGAGAGAGAGAGAGAGAGACACTTCGTACGCGAACAGCGAAAGACAAGGTGGTGTAGCCTGGCAGGGGCGCGGTGGTCGCGGCGCGGCTTGCAATACCAGATGCGCTGCTGTTGGGGCGCCCAAGAGCCCACCCGCGCGTCTCTGTGTTGTTTTTCCCGTTTTTGCCGCACGCACTCGTTGCTGAGCGGCCGACAGGCTGGTGAGCGGGCACCACGGTGGCTAGCGCACAACGAAGGCAGAAGAGGAAGACGGAAAAGAGGAGAAACCGAGAAGCGCTAACACGAACAGGAAGAACGCCGGGTGTGCCGGGCGTACATGAACGAAGAGACGAACAGCGGGCGGTGACGGGCGCGAGGCGCACACGCGTGCTCCGGGTCGAAAGGAGAGGAGGCGCTGTCGCCGCTGTAGCGCGGCTGCACTGAGTTCGCAGCGTACAAAACAGCGGCGTGCCTGCTCCCCCGCCACGGCACCGTCGTCCGCGGTTGGCTGCAGTGGAAAACAAGGGAGAAGCTAAGAGCAATAGGCAAGTTAGTAAAAACGGCGTTTTGAGGTTGGGGGGCGTGCTCGACGCCCACGCGGCCCGCGGGCTCATCCATCCGTTGCCGTTGGCTCAAACGGCGCCCCTGAAGAGCCTCTCACGGCGGGGCAAGCAAGAAGGGCGACGTCACACGGTCCCCCAAACAGTGATTGTTGTCAAGGTAGACGTTACGACTGGACAGCCTACAGGTCCAGCGCTGTGCTGCAAGTAACAGCGACGGAGACCACAAAAGTCAAGGTTGCCTAGTGACCCTACTTGCTCCGGTCCACCATCGCCTCCTGCGCAGGAAGGTAGCGATCGCCCTCAATCTTGACCGCGTCCACCTTCTTCGTGAACTCCGCGAGCTCCCCCGGCGTGAACTGCACCGCGACGGAAGCGATGTTCTCCCTCAGCCGATCAATCTTCGTCGTGCCGGGGATTGGTGCGATGAACGGCGCCTGCGCGGTAACCCACGCGAGGGCAACCTGGCCTGCCGTCGCATGCTTGCGCTCCGCCACCTCCTTCACCAGGCCGACCAGCGCAAGGTTCGTTGCGATGTTCTCCTTCCGGAACCGCGGGAGGTTCGCGCGGATGTCGCTCGAGTCGAACCTTGTGTCAGCGTTGATACTGGCGGTGAGGAAGCCGCGGCCCAGCGGGCTGAACGGCACGAAGCCGATGCCCAGCTCGCGCAGCGTCGGGATCAGCTCGCGCTCCGGCTCGCGGAACATCAGCGAGTACTCGCTCTGCACCGCCGTCAGCGGGAACACGGCGTGGGCGCGGCGGATCGTCGCCACGCTCGCCTCGCTGACGCCCCAGTGGCGGATCTTGCCCTCCTTCTTGAACTGCAGCATCGTGCGCGCCACGTCCTCGATGGGGACCGTGGGGTCGATGCGGTGGACGTAGTACAGGTCCACGTAGTCGGTGCGCAGGCGCTTCAGCGAGCCCTCGATGGCGGCACGCAGCGTCTCGGGGCGCGAGTCGGCAACGAGCTTGCCGTCGCGAGTGTAGATGCCGCACTTGGTGGCGACCACCAGCTGGTCGCGCGGCAGCGTGGAGATGGCCCGTCCGAGGAGCTCCTCGTTCACGTGCGGTCCGTAGCACTCGGCCGTGTCGAAGAAGTTGATGCCGAGGCGGAAGGCCTCACGGATCAGCTCGACGCTCTTCTCGTCGTCGCGGTCAGCAGCGTTACCAATGCCGAAGCTCATGCCCATGCAGCCAAGGCCGATCTGGGACACGAAGAGGCCGCTCTTGCCGAGCTCGCGACGGGGGATGGCGACGTGGGAGGACATTGTGTGAGCCACCGCTGAGACAAAGTAGCTGTGCACGTGGCTGGGAGAAGAGTGACCGGCGAAACAGTCGTCTTCAGCAGTGATGATTACGGCCTTGGGAGGTCCAGGGGCTTGCGTGCAAAGGAACGGTCCTGAAGCACACACCGTCGGCGCGGCGGAAGCGTTGGTTTTGGTGTACGGTTAAGCACATCACAGTCGGAAGGTTACAAGACACGGTAGGTGATTGAGGAGAAAGCGAGGGAAGGACGAGAAGATACGAGCGCAACGAGACCATTGGAAAAGCACACAACGCGACCACAGCCGCACAAGCGCTGCACTTCGCACGAGCACACAGAAAGCAGCGGCACAGACGGCGGCACGCCCCACGGACCACCGTCGCCAGGACACAGCACGTGCTACCCGGTGTCACCCCACCCCTCACGCGCACACCGCTCTCTCCTGATCTCCATTTCCGGTTCGTGTCTTTGATCGATCTCCTTTGCCTTTTGATTGAATCGCAAACACACACCGCGCGATCGCCGGACGGTATAATGTGGGGATAAAACGAAAAAGATACTACAAAAATAGACGAAACGAGAGTTCTTTTCTGAAGCAAGCCGGGACGGGTGCGGGGCGTGCTGGCGCGGCGGGGCTGCTGCGGCGGAGCTGCTACAACACTCGGCAGGCCCTCCCTCCGCACGCGTTCCGCCGCCCGGCACACTCGTCCATTGTCTCGCTCGTGCTTTACGGTTCATGCCTACGCTCCCCACTCCTGCCTGCGCGGTGGTCGGAGCTGCCGCTGCCGCAGCGCGTCCCCTCGCACCCGCGCGGCACCCCTATCCCCTGCTGCCCCGCTGCGTTGTGACTGCGCGGGACGAGGGGGGAGGGGGAGGGGGAGGGGAGAGGTGACGGCGGCACACACGCGGGGCACACACGCGGGGCACACACGCGGGGCACATGCAGGCCGGCGGCGGCGGCGGCGCGCCCGGCGAGCGGGCCGGCCAGGGGGTCGAGAGTGGGGAAAACAGACGCCGGGCAGCTGCGCAGTGCGGGCAGCCCGCCGGCTCCACTACGAGCCCGGCTTACAGGTTGGACTTGGCGAACTCGGTGCCCTTGGCGATGTTCTTCTGGATCGTGGGCAGCGCCTCCTTCAGGATCTTCTCCTCGGACGGCGCCAGCTTGCCGATCGGCAGGCGCTTCACGATGCCGGTCTTGCCCAGCACCACCGGGATCGCGAGGAACTCCGACTCGTGCTGGCCGTCCGTGTCCACGTACGTGTACACCAGCGGGTTGCCGGCACCGATCAGGCCCTCCACCACCTTCAGCGCGAAGCGGGCGCCGGCCTCCGCCATCGACAGCGTCGCCGAGCCGCGGCCCGCCTTCGCCTTCACCACCTCCGTGCCGGCCACCTGCACGCGCGTCACGATCTTCGCCAGCGTCGCCTCGTCCGGCAGCGGGCCGGGCAGCTGGTGGAACAGCGGCACAATCGTGATGTCGCTGTGGCCGCCCACCACGGGCACCTGGCTCACCGTCAGCGGCTTGCGGGCCTCGTTGATGAAGCGGGTGGCGCGCAGGCCGTCCAGCAGCGACACGCCCATCAGGCGGTTCTTGTCGTAGCAGCCGAGCTTCTTCAGCGCCTGCGCGGCGATGGCCACGGTGCTGTTCACGGGGTTCGTCACGACGCAGAACACCGCCTTCGGGCTGGCGGCGCCGCAGGTCAGCACCAGGTCCAGGACGATGCCGGCGTTGATCTTGAACAGGTCGTCGCGCGTCATGCCGGGCTTGCGCGGCACGCCGGCCACGATCACGAACACGTCCACGCCCTTCGCCAGCTCGCCAAGCGCGGGGTCGCGCTTCACGCCGATCTTGCCGGCCGCATACTTCACCGTCACGCCGGCGTTGTCGATGTGCGACAGGTCAGCCGCAACGCCCGGCGCGCCGACGACGTCGTACAGGGACAGCGTGCTGCCGTACGGCAGCTGGCGCATCAGCAGCAGCGACAGGGACTGGCCGATACCGCCGGCAGCACCAACGACGCAGACGTTCACCATTTTTTGGAGAGGTGGAGGGGGTTGTTAGGGAGCTGTGTGATTTTGAGCTAGACCGTCAATGTCACGAGGGCAAGAGGCGCGAGCTACGTTAACCTGCGCCACGGTGTGTGTGTGCGCGCGTGAGCGTGAGGGGTCAAGAAGCAAGTGCACAGAGAGAAGTGGAGAGGATGACGCAGTGGGGGACCAGTGGTGGCTCACCGGGAAGCAGGAGGCAGTCACGCGCGGGGAAGCTTGCCCCTCCACCGCCCCCTTCCTGCAGGGAAGGAGAGAGAGAGAGAGAGACACTTCGTACGCGAACAGCGAAAGACAAGGTGGTGTAGCCTGGCAGGGGCGCGGTGGTCGCGGCGCGGCTTGCAATACCAGATGCGCTGCTGTTGGGGCGCCCAAGAGCCCACCCGCGCGTCTCTGTGTTGTTTTTCCCGTTTTTGCCGCACGCACTCGTTGCTGAGCGGCCGACAGGCTGGTGAGCGGGCACCACGGTGGCTAGCGCACAACGAAGGCAGAAGAGGAAGACGGAAAAGAGGAGAAACCGAGAAGCGCTAACACGAACAGGAAGAACGCCGGGTGTGCCGGGCGTACATGAACGAAGAGACGAACAGCGGGCGGTGACGGGCGCGAGGCGCACACGCGTGCTCCGGGTCGAAAGGAGAGGAGGCGCTGTCGCCGCTGTAGCGCGGCTGCACTGAGTTCGCGGCGTACAAAACAGCGGCGTGCCTGCTCCCCCGCCACGGCACCGTCGTCCGCGGTTGGCTGCAGTGGAAAACAAGGGAGAAGCTAAGAGCAATAGGCAAGTTAGTAAAAACGGCGTTTTGAGGTTGGGGGGCGTGCTCGACGCCCACGCGGCCCGCGGGCTCATCCATCCGTTGCCGTTGGCTCAAACGGCGCCCCTGAAGAGCCTCTCACGGCGGGGCAAGCAAGAAGGGCGACGTCACACGGTCCCCCAAACAGTGATTGTTGTCAAGGTAGACGTTAGGACTGGACAGCCTACAGGTCCAGCGCTGTGCTGCAAGTAACAGCGACGGAGACCACAAAAGTCAAGGTTGCCTAGTGACCCTACTTGCTCCGGTCCACCATCGCCTCCTGCGCAGGAAGGTAGCGATCGCCCTCAATCTTGACCGCGTCCACCTTCTTCGTGAACTCCGCGAGCTCCCCCGGCGTGAACTGCACCGCGACGGAAGCGATGTTCTCCCTCAGCCGATCAATCTTCGTCGTGCCGGGGATTGGTGCGATGAACGGCGCCTGCGCGGTAACCCACGCGAGGGCAACCTGGCCTGCCGTCGCATGCTTGCGCTCCGCCACCTCCTTCACCAGGCCGACCAGCGCAAGGTTCGTTGCGATGTTCTCCTTCCGGAACCGCGGGAGGTTCGCGCGGATGTCGCTCGAGTCGAACCTTGTGTCAGCGTTGATACTGGCGGTGAGGAAGCCGCGGCCCAGCGGGCTGAACGGCACGAAGCCGATGCCCAGCTCGCGCAGCGTCGGGATCAGCTCGCGCTCCGGCTCGCGGAACATCAGCGAGTACTCGCTCTGCACCGCCGTCAGCGGGAACACGGCGTGGGCGCGGCGGATCGTCGCCACGCTCGCCTCGCTGACGCCCCAGTGGCGGATCTTGCCCTCCTTCTTGAACTGCAGCATCGTGCGCGCCACGTCCTCGATGGGGACCGTGGGGTCGATGCGGTGGACGTAGTACAGGTCCACGTAGTCGGTGCGCAGGCGCTTCAGCGAGCCCTCGATGGCGGCACGCAGCGTCTCGGGGCGCGAGTCGGCAACGAGCTTGCCGTCGCGAGTGTAGATGCCGCACTTGGTGGCGACCACCAGCTGGTCGCGCGGCAGCGTGGAGATGGCCCGTCCGAGGAGCTCCTCGTTCACGTGCGGTCCGTAGCACTCGGCCGTGTCGAAGAAGTTGATGCCGAGGCGGAAGGCCTCACGGATCAGCTCGACGCTCTTCTCGTCGTCGCGGTCAGCAGCGTTACCAATGCCGAAGCTCATGCCCATGCAGCCAAGGCCGATCTGGGACACGAAGAGGCCGCTCTTGCCGAGCTCGCGACGGGGGATGGCGACGTGGGAGGACATTGTGTGAGCCACCGCTGAGACAAAGTAGCTGTGCACGTGGCTGGGAGAAGAGTGACCGGCGAAACAGTCGTCTTCAGCAGTGATGATTACGGCCTTGGGAGGTCCAGGGGCTTGCGTGCAAAGGAACGGTCCTGAAGCACACACCGTCGGCGCGGCGGAAGCGTTGGTTTTGGTGTACGGTTAAGCACATCACAGTCGGAAGGTTACAAGACACGGTAGGTGATTGAGGAGAAAGCGAGGGAAGGACGAGAAGATACGAGCGCAACGAGACCATTGGAAAAGCACACAACGCGACCACAGCCGCACAAGCGCTGCACTTCGCACGAGCACACAGAAAGCAGCGGCACAGACGGCGGCACGCCCCACGGACCACCGTCGCCAGGACACAGCACGTGCTACCCGGTGTCACCCCACCCCTCACGCGCACACCGCTCTCTCCTGATCTCCATTTCCGGTTCGTGTCTTTGATCGATCTCCTTTGCCTTTTGATTGAATCGCAAACACACACCGCGCGATCGCCGGACGGTATAATGTGGGGATAAAACGAAAAAGATACTACAAAAATAGACGAAACGAGAGTTCTTTTCTGAAGCAAGCCGGGACGGGTGCGGGGCGTGCTGGCGCGGCGGGGCTGCTGCGGCGGAGCTGCTACAACACTCGGCAGGCCCTCCCTCCGCACGCGTTCCGCCGCCCGGCACACTCGTCCATTGTCTCGCTCGTGCTTTACGGTTCATGCCTACGCTCCCCACTCCTGCCTGCGCGGTGGTCGGAGCTGCCGCTGCCGCAGCGCGTCCCCTCGCACCCGCGCGGCACCCCTATCCCCTGCTGCCCCGCTGCGTTGTGACTGCGCGGGACGAGGGGGGAGGGGGAGGGGGAGGGGAGAGGTGACGGCGGCACACACGCGGGGCACACACGCGGGGCACATGCAGGCCGGCGGCGGCGGCGGCGCGCCCGGCGAGCGGGCCGGCCAGGGGGTCGAGAGTGGGGAAAACAGACGCCGGGCAGCTGCGCAGTGCGGGCAGCCCGCCGGCTCCACTACGAGCCCGGCTTACAGGTTGGACTTGGCGAACTCGGTGCCCTTGGCGATGTTCTTCTGGATCGTGGGCAGCGCCTCCTTCAGGATCTTCTCCTCGGACGGCGCCAGCTTGCCGATCGGCAGGCGCTTCACGATGCCGGTCTTGCCCAGCACCACCGGGATCGCGAGGAACTCCGACTCGTGCTGGCCGTCCGTGTCCACGTACGTGTACACCAGCGGGTTGCCGGCACCGATCAGGCCCTCCACCACCTTCAGCGCGAAGCGGGCGCCGGCCTCCGCCATCGACAGCGTCGCCGAGCCGCGGCCCGCCTTCGCCTTCACCACCTCCGTGCCGGCCACCTGCACGCGCGTCACGATCTTCGCCAGCGTCGCCTCGTCCGGCAGCGGGCCGGGCAGCTGGTGGAACAGCGGCACAATCGTGATGTCGCTGTGGCCGCCCACCACGGGCACCTGGCTCACCGTCAGCGGCTTGCGGGCCTCGTTGATGAAGCGGGTGGCGCGCAGGCCGTCCAGCAGCGACACGCCCATCAGGCGGTTCTTGTCGTAGCAGCCGAGCTTCTTCAGCGCCTGCGCGGCGATGGCCACGGTGCTGTTCACGGGGTTCGTCACGACGCAGAACACCGCCTTCGGGCTGGCGGCGCCGCAGGTCAGCACCAGGTCCAGGACGATGCCGGCGTTGATCTTGAACAGGTCGTCGCGCGTCATGCCGGGCTTGCGCGGCACGCCGGCCACGATCACGAACACGTCCACGCCCTTCGCCAGCTCGCCAAGCGCGGGGTCGCGCTTCACGCCGATCTTGCCGGCCGCATACTTCACCGTCACGCCGGCGTTGTCGATGTGCGACAGGTCAGCCGCAACGCCCGGCGCGCCGACGACGTCGTACAGGGACAGCGTGCTGCCGTACGGCAGCTGGCGCATCAGCAGCAGCGACAGGGACTGGCCGATACCGCCGGCAGCACCAACGACGCAGACGTTCACCATTTTTTGGAGAGGTGGAGGGGGTTGTTAGGGAGCTGTGTGATTTTGAGCTAGACCGTCAATGTCACGAGGGCAAGAGGCGCGAGCTACGTTAACCTGCGCCACGGTGTGTGTGTGCGCGCGTGAGCGTGAGGGGTCAAGAAGCAAGTGCACAGAGAGAAGTGGAGAGGATGACGCAGTGGGGGACCAGTGGTGGCTCACCGGGAAGCAGGAGGCAGTCACGCGCGGGGAAGCTTGCCCCTCCACCGCCCCCTTCCTGCAGGGAAGGAGAGAGAGAGAGAGAGAGACACTTCGTACGCGAACAGCGAAAGACAAGGTGGTGTAGCCTGGCAGGGGCGCGGTGGTCGCGGCGCGGCTTGCAATACCAGATGCGCTGCTGTTGGGGCGCCCAAGAGCCCACCCGCGCGTCTCTGTGTTGTTTTTCCCGTTTTTGCCGCACGCACTCGTTGCTGAGCGGCCGACAGGCTGGTGAGCGGGCACCACGGTGGCTAGCGCACAACGAAGGCAGAAGAGGAAGACGGAAAAGAGGAGAAACCGAGAAGCGCTAACACGAACAGGAAGAACGCCGGGTGTGCCGGGCGTACATGAACGAAGAGACGAACAGCGGGCGGTGACGGGCGCGAGGCGCACACGCGTGCTCCGGGTCGAAAGGAGAGGAGGCGCTGTCGCCGCTGTAGCGCGGCTGCACTGAGTTCGCGGCGTACAAAACAGCGGCGTGCCTGCTCCCCCGCCACGGCACCGTCGTCCGCGGTTGGCTGCAGTGGAAAACAAGGGAGAAGCTAAGAGCAATAGGCAAGTTAGTAAAAACGGCGTTTTGAGGTTGGGGGGCGTGCTCGACGCCCACGCGGCCCGCGGGCTCATCCATCCGTTGCCGTTGGCTCAAACGGCGCCCCTGAAGAGCCTCTCACGGCGGGGCAAGCAAGAAGGGCGACGTCACACGGTCCCCCAAACAGTGATTGTTGTCAAGGTAGACGTTAGGACTGGACAGCCTACAGGTCCAGCGCTGTGCTGCAAGTAACAGCGACGGAGACCACAAAAGTCAAGGTTGCCTAGTGACCCTACTTGCTCCGGTCCACCATCGCCTCCTGCGCAGGAAGGTAGCGATCGCCCTCAATCTTGACCGCGTCCACCTTCTTCGTGAACTCCGCGAGCTCCCCCGGCGTGAACTGCACCGCGACGGAAGCGATGTTCTCCCTCAGCCGATCAATCTTCGTCGTGCCGGGGATTGGTGCGATGAACGGCGCCTGCGCGGTAACCCACGCGAGGGCAACCTGGCCTGCCGTCGCATGCTTGCGCTCCGCCACCTCCTTCACCAGGCCGACCAGCGCAAGGTTCGTTGCGATGTTCTCCTTCCGGAACCGCGGGAGGTTCGCGCGGATGTCGCTCGAGTCGAACCTTGTGTCAGCGTTGATACTGGCGGTGAGGAAGCCGCGGCCCAGCGGGCTGAACGGCACGAAGCCGATGCCCAGCTCGCGCAGCGTCGGGATCAGCTCGCGCTCCGGCTCGCGGAACATCAGCGAGTACTCGCTCTGCACCGCCGTCAGCGGGAACACGGCGTGGGCGCGGCGGATCGTCGCCACGCTCGCCTCGCTGACGCCCCAGTGGCGGATCTTGCCCTCCTTCTTGAACTGCAGCATCGTGCGCGCCACGTCCTCGATGGGGACCGTGGGGTCGATGCGGTGGACGTAGTACAGGTCCACGTAGTCGGTGCGCAGGCGCTTCAGCGAGCCCTCGATGGCGGCACGCAGCGTCTCGGGGCGCGAGTCGGCAACGAGCTTGCCGTCGCGAGTGTAGATGCCGCACTTGGTGGCGACCACCAGCTGGTCGCGCGGCAGCGTGGAGATGGCCCGTCCGAGGAGCTCCTCGTTCACGTGCGGTCCGTAGCACTCGGCCGTGTCGAAGAAGTTGATGCCGAGGCGGAAGGCCTCACGGATCAGCTCGACGCTCTTCTCGTCGTCGCGGTCAGCAGCGTTACCAATGCCGAAGCTCATGCCCATGCAGCCAAGGCCGATCTGGGACACGAAGAGGCCGCTCTTGCCGAGCTCGCGACGGGGGATGGCGACGTGGGAGGACATTGTGTGAGCCACCGCTGAGACAAAGTAGCTGTGCACGTGGCTGGGAGAAGAGTGACCGGCGAAACAGTCGTCTTCAGCAGTGATGATTACGGCCTTGGGAGGTCCAGGGGCTTGCGTGCAAAGGAACGGTCCTGAAGCACACACCGTCGGCGCGGCGGAAGCGTTGGTTTTGGTGTACGGTTAAGCACATCACAGTCGGAAGGTTACAAGACACGGTAGGTGATTGAGGAGAAAGCGAGGGAAGGACGAGAAGATACGAGCGCAACGAGACCATTGGAAAAGCACACAACGCGACCACAGCCGCACAAGCGCTGCACTTCGCACGAGCACACAGAAAGCAGCGGCACAGACGGCGGCACGCCCCACGGACCACCGTCGCCAGGACACAGCACGTGCTACCCGGTGTCACCCCACCCCTCACGCGCACACCGCTCTCTCCTGATCTCCATTTCCGGTTCGTGTCTTTGATCGATCTCCTTTGCCTTTTGATTGAATCGCAAACACACACCGCGCGATCGCCGGACGGTATAATGTGGGGATAAAACGAAAAAGATACTACAAAAATAGACGAAACGAGAGTTCTTTTCTGAAGCAAGCCGGGACGGGTGCGGGGCGTGCTGGCGCGGCGGGGCTGCTGCGGCGGAGCTGCTACAACACTCGGCAGGCCCTCCCTCCGCACGCGTTCCGCCGCCCGGCACACTCGTCCATTGTCTCGCTCGTGCTTTACGGTTCATGCCTACGCTCCCCACTCCTGCCTGCGCGGTGGTCGGAGCTGCCGCTGCCGCAGCGCGTCCCCTCGCACCCGCGCGGCACCCCTATCCCCTGCTGCCCCGCTGCGTTGTGACTGCGCGGGACGAGGGGGAGGGGGAGGGGGAGGGAGAGGTGACGGCGGCACACACGCGGGGCACACACGCGGGGCACATGCAGGCCGGCGGCGGCGGCGGCGCGCCCGGCGAGCGGGCCGGCCAGGGGGTCGAGAGTGGGGAAAACAGACGCCGGGCAGCTGCGCAGTGCGGGCAGCCCGCCGGCTCCACTACGAGCCCGGCTTACAGGTTGGACTTGGCGAACTCGGTGCCCTTGGCGATGTTCTTCTGGATCGTGGGCAGCGCCTCCTTCAGGATCTTCTCCTCGGACGGCGCCAGCTTGCCGATCGGCAGGCGCTTCACGATGCCGGTCTTGCCCAGCACCACCGGGATCGCGAGGAACTCCGACTCGTGCTGGCCGTCCGTGTCCACGTACGTGTACACCAGCGGGTTGCCGGCACCGATCAGGCCCTCCACCACCTTCAGCGCGAAGCGGGCGCCGGCCTCCGCCATCGACAGCGTCGCCGAGCCGCGGCCCGCCTTCGCCTTCACCACCTCCGTGCCGGCCACCTGCACGCGCGTCACGATCTTCGCCAGCGTCGCCTCGTCCGGCAGCGGGCCGGGCAGCTGGTGGAACAGCGGCACAATCGTGATGTCGCTGTGGCCGCCCACCACGGGCACCTGGCTCACCGTCAGCGGCTTGCGGGCCTCGTTGATGAAGCGGGTGGCGCGCAGGCCGTCCAGCAGCGACACGCCCATCAGGCGGTTCTTGTCGTAGCAGCCGAGCTTCTTCAGCGCCTGCGCGGCGATGGCCACGGTGCTGTTCACGGGGTTCGTCACGACGCAGAACACCGCCTTCGGGCTGGCGGCGCCGCAGGTCAGCACCAGGTCCAGGACGATGCCGGCGTTGATCTTGAACAGGTCGTCGCGCGTCATGCCGGGCTTGCGCGGCACGCCGGCCACGATCACGAACACGTCCACGCCCTTCGCCAGCTCGCCAAGCGCGGGGTCGCGCTTCACGCCGATCTTGCCGGCCGCATACTTCACCGTCACGCCGGCGTTGTCGATGTGCGACAGGTCAGCCGCAACGCCCGGCGCGCCGACGACGTCGTACAGGGACAGCGTGCTGCCGTACGGCAGCTGGCGCATCAGCAGCAGCGACAGGGACTGGCCGATACCGCCGGCAGCACCAACGACGCAGACGTTCACCATTTTTGGAGAGGTGGAGGGGGTTGTTAGGGAGCTGTGTGATTTTGAGCTAGACCGTCAATGTCACGAGGGCAAGAGGCGCGAGCTACGTTAACCTGCGCCACGGTGTGTGTGTGCGCGCGTGAGCGTGAGGGGTCAAGAAGCAAGTGCACAGAGAGAAGTGGAGAGGATGACGCAGTGGGGGACCAGTGGTGGCTCACCGGGAAGCAGGAGGCAGTCACGCGCGGGGAAGCTTGCCCCTCCACCGCCCCCTTCCTGCAGGGAAGGAGAGAGAGAGAGGAGACACTTCGTACGCGAACAGCGAAAGACAAGGTGGTGTAGCCTGGCAGGGGCGCGGTGGTCGCGGCGCGGCTTGCAATACCAGATGCGCTGCTGTTGGGGCGCCCAAGAGCCCACCCGCGCGTCTCTGTGTTGTTTTTCCCGTTTTTGCCGCACGCACTCGTTGCTGAGCGGCCGACAGGCTGGTGAGCGGGCACCACGGTGGCTAGCGCACAACGAAGGCAGAAGAGGAAGACGGAAAAGAGGAGAAACCGAGAAGCGCTAACACGAACAGGAAGAACGCCGGGTGTGCCGGGCGTACATGAACGAAGAGACGAACAGCGGGCGGTGACGGGCGCGAGGCGCACACGCGTGCTCCGGGTCGAAAGGAGAGGAGGCGCTGTCGCCGCTGTAGCGCGGCTGCACTGAGTTCGCAGCGTACAAAACAGCGGCGTGCCTGCTCCCCGCCACGGCACCGTCGTCCGCGGTTGGCTGCAGTGGAAAACAAGGAGAAGCTAAGAGCAATAGGCAAGTTAGTAAAAACGGCGTTTTGAGGTTGGGGGGCGTGCTCGACGCCCACGCGGCCCGCGGGCTCATCCATCCGTTGCCGTTGGCTCAAACGGCGCCCCTGAAGAGCCTCTCACGGCGGGCAAGCAAGAAGGGCGACGTCACACGGTCCCCAAACAGTGATTGTTGTCAAGGTAGACGTTAGACTGGACAGCCTACAGGTCCAGCGCTGTGCTGCAAGTAACAGCGACGGAGACCACAAAAGTCAAGGTTGCCTAGTGACCCTATTGCTCCGGTCCACCATCGCCTCCTGCGCAGGAGGTAGCGATCGCCCTCAATCTTGACCGCGTCCACCTTCTTCGTGAACTCCGCGAGCTCCCCCGGCGTGAACTGCACCGCGACGGAAGCGATGTTCTCCCTCAGCCGATCAATCTTCGTCGTGCCGGGGATTGGTGCGATGAACGGCGCCTGCGCGGTAACCCACGCGAGGGCAACCTGGCCTGCCGTCGCATGCTTGCGCTCCGCCACCTCCTTCACCAGGCCGACCAGCGCAAGGTTCGTTGCGATGTTCTCCTTCCGGAACCGCGGGAGGTTCGCGCGGATGTCGCTCGAGTCGAACCTTGTGTCAGCGTTGATACTGGCGGTGAGGAAGCCGCGGCCAGCGGGCTGAACGGCACGAAGCCGATGCCCAGCTCGCGCAGCGTCGGGATCAGCTCGCGCTCCGGCTCGCGGAACATCAGCGAGTACTCGCTCTGCACCGCCGTCAGCGGGAACACGGCGTGGGCGCGGCGGATCGTCGCCACGCTCGCCTCGCTGACGCCCCAGTGGCGGATCTTGCCCTCCTTCTTGAACTGCAGCATCGTGCGCGCCACGTCCTCGATGGGGACCGTGGGGTCGATGCGGTGGACGTAGTACAGGTCCACGTAGTCGGTGCGCAGGCGCTTCAGCGAGCCCTCGATGGCGGCACGCAGCGTCTCGGGGCGCGAGTCGGCAACGAGCTTGCCGTCGCGAGTGTAGATGCCGCACTTGG
>OESE01000105.1:0-19787 GCA_900240875.1 Crithidia expoeki
CCGAGTTCAACGACACGGCGCTGATGCCCAACGGCACCTTCAAGAAGGTCAGCCTGTCCTCCTACAAGGGCAAGTGGGTCGTGCTCTTCTTCTACCCGATGGACTTCACCTTCGTGTGCCCGACCGAGATCATCCAGTTCTCCGACAACGCCAAGCGCTTTGCGGAGCTGAACACGGAGGTGATCTCGTGCTCGTGCGACAGCGAGTACTGCCACTGCAGTGGACGTCGTGGACCGCAAGAAGGGCGGCCTGGGCACGATGGAGATCCCGATGCTGGCGGACAAGACGAAGGCGATCGCGCGCGCGTACGGCGTGCTGGACGAGGAGACCGGTGTCGCGTACCGCGGTGTCTTCATCATCGACCCACGGGCAAGCTGCGCCAGATCATCATCAACGACATGCCGGTGGGCCGCAACGTGGAGGAGGTGGTGCGCCTGGTGGAGGCCCTGCAGTTCGTGGAGGAGCACGGCGAGGTGTGCCCGGCCAACTGGAAGAAGGGTGGCGCCACGATGAAGCGGACCCGAAGGAGTCCGTGTCGGGCTACTTCAGCAAGCAGTAACTCGATTTCTGAGCTGTGATCTGCGTTTATATTTGTTTTGTTTAGCTCGCTCACAAGGGAAGGCTGGAGGTGCACAGCGGCCTGACTGGATGAAGACTTGACTGCGTGGCCTCCGCGGCTGAAACGGGAGGACAGCGGAGGGTGCAACGGTGGCGCGCAGCTGGCGTGTCTTTGCTATGCGCGGTGCTACGTGCAGTAGGTCGGGCACCTCCGTCTCTGTGTCGGTCTTGCTCGAAGAAGACCGCCGCGCACGCTCTCCGCCTTCCTCCTGCACGAGCGCGCGCGATACGAGCGTAAAGACGTTAGTGGGCGGCAAAGTTCGCAGGCCTCTGCCAGGAGGCCGCCAGCAGTACTCGTTCTTGCACCCACACGTTTCCCAGCTGTGTGTGCGCTCTCTGTGCAACGCGTTGCTGTTTGTGCGAGTGAGCGGTATTGTGTACTGCTCGAGGGTACGGACGCTGGTCGAGGCGCTCTTGTTTCAACGGATGCCACTCGCGCGGCGCCGTGCCCCCCCCCACCTTTTTTTTTTATTGCTTGGTCTCACTTCGTTTCTCTCCCTTACTGCACGCACACGCACACGCACACACACAGAGTGAGAGACACGCGCACTACAACTATATACGTGTATACATATACATGCATACATATATAGACATATACGTATATACACACATGTATTATGTATGTATATGTATGTATGTATGTATACGCTACTAATTATTATTAATACGATGGCTTTGGCGTTTTACTCCCTCTTTCTTTCTCTGCGGCACAATCAACTGTGGGTGGTTGGCGATGTTTTCGCCGTCTGCGTCCGAAGGGAGAAGCCGACCCAAGACCCGAATGTGTCCTTAAAGAGTTGACGTGTTCCAGCCAGGTTATTGGCACCCCCTGAAAACGAACAAAAATCAGTAACACGCCCTGCCGGCAAGGTCCAGCGCACCTGCCGTCATGGCCTATGTCTCAGCGGGCACACCGCCTTTGCGCCGTTTTCCGTGTTTGCCAGGACCGACGCGGGAAGCGGTGCACTTGCGCGAAAGGAGAAGCGCTGCAGAAGGTTTGCCATGGAGGTTGTTGTTGGCACTCGACAACCCATTTGATGGCGAGCAGTCTTGAACGGCTGCCAGAGCAGCCAAGGGTGCGCAAACAGCAAGCCGAAGGCAACGCAATGCTGTGTTCTCTTTTGCCAGCCCTGGTGCGCTGCAGGCGCATCGGCGGGGCTGACAGCGCTGGTTCTCGCTATCTTCCTACTGCTTCATTAAGCACTTCCCCCACCACAACCACACCACACCACAACCCTCCCTTTCAAACTACCACCGACACCCTACCACGTGCACATTCACCACACACCGCCGTTCAACCGCCCCGCAACGAAACACAATTGCAGGGCCCTTAGACTCTAGCAATCTCCTATTCTTTCTGCCACCCAAACGATAACCTTTCGACCACAAAGATGTCCTGCGGTGCTGCCAAGCTGAACCACCCCGCGCCCGAGTTCAACGACACGGCGCTGATGCCCAACGGCACCTTCAAGAAGGTCAGCCTGTCCTCCTACAAGGGCAAGTGGGTCGTGCTCTTCTTCTACCCGATGGACTTCACCTTCGTGTGCCCGACCGAGATCATCCAGTTCTCCGACAACGCCAAGCGCTTTGCGGAGCTGAACACGGAGGTGATCTCGTGCTCGTGCGACAGCGAGTACTGCCACCTGCAGTGGACGTCCGTGGACCGCAAGAAGGGCGGCCTGGGCACGATGGAGATCCCGATGCTGGCGGACAAGACGAAGGCGATCGCGCGCGCGTACGGCGTGCTGGACGAGGAGACCGGTGTCGCGTACCGCGGTGTCTTCATCATCGACCCCACGGGCAAGCTGCGCCAGATCATCATCAACGACATGCCGGTGGGCCGCAACGTGGAGGAGGTGGTGCGCCTGGTGGAGGCCCTGCAGTTCGTGGAGGAGCACGGCGAGGTGTGCCCGGCCAACTGGAAGAAGGGTGGCGCCACGATGAAGCCGGACCCGAAGGAGTCCGTGTCGGGCTACTTCAGCAAGCAGTAACTCGATTTCTGAGCTGTGATCTGCGTTTATATTTGTTTTGTTTAGCTCGCTCACAAGGGAAGGCTGGAGGTGCACAGCGGCCTGACTGGATGAAGACTTGACTGCGTGGCCTCCGCGGCTGAAACGGGAGGACAGCGGGAGGGTGCAACGGTGGCGCGCAGCTGGCGTGTCTTTGCTATGCGCGGTGCTACGTGCAGTAGGTCGGGCACCTCCGTCTCTGTGTCGGTCTTGCTCGAAGAAGACCGCCGCGCACGCTCTCCGCCTTCCTCCTGCACGAGCGCGCGCGATACGAGCGTAAAGACGTTAGTGGGCGGCAAAGTTCGCAGGCCTCTGCCAGGAGGCCGCCAGCAGTACTCGTTCTTGCACCCACACGTTTCCCAGCTGTGTGTGCGCTCTCTGTGCAACGCGTTGCTGTTTGTGCGAGTGAGCGGTATTGTGTACTGCTCGAGGGTACGGACGCTGGTCGAGGCGCTCTTGTTTCAACGGATGCCACTCGCGCGGCGCCGTGCCCCCCCCCCCACCTTTTTTTTTTATTGCTTGGTCTCACTTCGTTTCTCTCCCTTACTGCACGCACACGCACACGCACACACACAGAGTGAGAGACACGCGCACTACAACTATATACGTGTATACATATACATGCATACATATATAGACATATACGTATATACACACATGTATGTATGTATGTATGTATGTATGTATGTATACGCTACTATTATTATTAATACGATGGCTTTGCGTTTTACTCCCTCTTTTCTTTCTCTGCGGCACAATCAACTGTGGGTGGTTGGCGATGTTTCGCCGTCTGCGTCCGAAGGGAGAAGCCGACCCAAGACCCGAATGTGTCCTTAAAGAGTTGACGTGTTCCAGCCAGGTTATTGCACCCCCTGAAAACGAACAAAAATCAGTAACACGCCCTGCCGGCAAGGTCCAGCGCACCTGCCGTCATGGCCTATGTCTCAGCGGCACACCGCCTTTGCGCCGTTTTCCGTGTTTGCCAGGACCGACGCGGGAAGCGGTGCCACTTGCGCGAAAGGAGAAGCGCTGCAGAAGGTTTGCCATGGAGGTTGTTGTTGGCACTCGACAACCCATTTGATGGCGAGCAGTCTTGAACGGCTGCCAGAGCAGCCAAGGGTGCGCAAACAGCAAGCCGAAGGCAACGCAATGCTGTGTTCTCTTTTGCCAGCCCCTGGTGCGCTGCAGGCGCATCGGCGGGGCTGACAGCGCTGGTTCTCGCTATCTTCCTACTGCTTCATTAAGCACTTCCCCCACCACACCACACCACACCACACCACAACCCCTCCCTTTCAAACTACCACCGACACCCTACCACGTGCACATTCACCACACACCGCCGTTCAACCGCCCCGCAACGAAACACAATTGCAGGGCCCTTAGACTCTAGCAATCTCCTATTCTTTCTGCCACCCAAACGATAACCTTTCGACCACAAAGATGTCCTGCGGTGCTGCCAAGCTGAACCACCCCGCGCCCGAGTTCAACGACACGGCGCTGATGCCCAACGGCACCTTCAAGAAGGTCAGCCTGTCCTCCTACAAGGGCAAGTGGGTCGTGCTCTTCTTCTACCCGATGGACTTCACCTTCGTGTGCCCGACCGAGATCATCCAGTTCTCCGACAACGCCAAGCGCTTTGCGGAGCTGAACACGGAGGTGATCTCGTGCTCGTGCGACAGCGAGTACTGCCACCTGCAGTGGACGTCCGTGGACCGCAAGAAGGGCGGCCTGGGCACGATGGAGATCCCGATGCTGGCGGACAAGACGAAGGCGATCGCGCGCGCGTACGGCGTGCTGGACGAGGAGACCGGTGTCGCGTACCGCGGTGTCTTCATCATCGACCCCACGGGCAAGCTGCGCCAGATCATCATCAACGACATGCCGGTGGGCCGCAACGTGGAGGAGGTGGTGCGCCTGGTGGAGGCCCTGCAGTTCGTGGAGGAGCACGGCGAGGTGTGCCCGGCCAACTGGAAGAAGGGTGGCGCCACGATGAAGCCGGACCCGAAGGAGTCCGTGTCGGGCTACTTCAGCAAGCAGTAACTCGATTTCTGAGCTGTGATCTGCGTTTATATTTGTTTTGTTTAGCTCGCTCACAAGGGAAGGCTGGAGGTGCACAGCGGCCTGACTGGATGAAGACTTGACTGCGTGGCCTCCGCGGCTGAAACGGGAGGACAGCGGGAGGGTGCAACGGTGGCGCGCAGCTGGCGTGTCTTTGCTATGCGCGGTGCTACGTGCAGTAGGTCGGGCACCTCCGTCTCTGTGTCGGTCTTGCTCGAAGAAGACCGCCGCGCACGCTCTCCGCCTTCCTCCTGCACGAGCGCGCGCGATACGAGCGTAAAGACGTTAGTGGGCGGCAAAGTTCGCAGGCCTCTGCCAGGAGGCCGCCAGCAGTACTCGTTCTTGCACCCACACGTTTCCCAGCTGTGTGTGCGCTCTCTGTGCAACGCGTTGCTGTTTGTGCGAGTGAGCGGTATTGTGTACTGCTCGAGGGTACGGACGCTGGTCGAGGCGCTCTTGTTTCAACGGATGCCACTCGCGCGGCGCCGTGCCCCCCCCCCACCTTTTTTTTTTATTGCTTGGTCTCACTTCGTTTCTCTCCCTTACTGCACGCACACGCACACGCACACACACAGAGTGAGAGACACGCGCACTACAACTATATACGTGTATACATATACATGCATACATATATAGACATATACGTATATACACACATGTATGTATGTATGTATGTATGTATGTATACGCTACTATTATTATTAATACGATGGCTTTGCGTTTTACTCCCTCTTTTCTTTCTCTGCGGCACAATCAACTGTGGGTGGTTGGCGATGTTTCGCCGTCTGCGTCCGAAGGGAGAAGCCGACCCAAGACCCGAATGTGTCCTTAAAGAGTTGACGTGTTCCAGCCAGGTTATTGCACCCCCTGAAAACGAACAAAAATCAGTAACACGCCCTGCCGGCAAGGTCCAGCGCACCTGCCGTCATGGCCTATGTCTCAGCGGCACACCGCCTTTGCGCCGTTTTCCGTGTTTGCCAGGACCGACGCGGGAAGCGGTGCCACTTGCGCGAAAGGAGAAGCGCTGCAGAAGGTTTGCCATGGAGGTTGTTGTTGGCACTCGACAACCCATTTGATGGCGAGCAGTCTTGAACGGCTGCCAGAGCAGCCAAGGGTGCGCAAACAGCAAGCCGAAGGCAACGCAATGCTGTGTTCTCTTTTGCCAGCCCCTGGTGCGCTGCAGGCGCATCGGCGGGGCTGACAGCGCTGGTTCTCGCTATCTTCCTACTGCTTCATTAAGCACTTCCCCCCACCACACCACACCACACCACACCACAACCCCTCCCTTTCAAACTACCACCGACACCCTACCACGTGCACATTCACCACACACCGCCGTTCAACCGCCCCGCAACGAAACACAATTGCAGGGCCCTTAGACTCTAGCAATCTCCTATTCTTTCTGCCACCCAAACGATAACCTTTCGACCACAAAGATGTCCTGCGGTGCTGCCAAGCTGAACCACCCCGCGCCCGAGTTCAACGACACGGCGCTGATGCCCAACGGCACCTTCAAGAAGGTCAGCCTGTCCTCCTACAAGGGCAAGTGGGTCGTGCTCTTCTTCTACCCGATGGACTTCACCTTCGTGTGCCCGACCGAGATCATCCAGTTCTCCGACAACGCCAAGCGCTTTGCGGAGCTGAACACGGAGGTGATCTCGTGCTCGTGCGACAGCGAGTACTGCCACCTGCAGTGGACGTCCGTGGACCGCAAGAAGGGCGGCCTGGGCACGATGGAGATCCCGATGCTGGCGGACAAGACGAAGGCGATCGCGCGCGCGTACGGCGTGCTGGACGAGGAGACCGGTGTCGCGTACCGCGGTGTCTTCATCATCGACCCCACGGGCAAGCTGCGCCAGATCATCATCAACGACATGCCGGTGGGCCGCAACGTGGAGGAGGTGGTGCGCCTGGTGGAGGCCCTGCAGTTCGTGGAGGAGCACGGCGAGGTGTGCCCGGCCAACTGGAAGAAGGGTGGCGCCACGATGAAGCCGGACCCGAAGGAGTCCGTGTCGGGCTACTTCAGCAAGCAGTAACTCGATTTCTGAGCTGTGATCTGCGTTTATATTTGTTTTGTTTAGCTCGCTCACAAGGGAAGGCTGGAGGTGCACAGCGGCCTGACTGGATGAAGACTTGACTGCGTGGCCTCCGCGGCTGAAACGGGAGGACAGCGGGAGGGTGCAACGGTGGCGCGCAGCTGGCGTGTCTTTGCTATGCGCGGTGCTACGTGCAGTAGGTCGGGCACCTCCGTCTCTGTGTCGGTCTTGCTCGAAGAAGACCGCCGCGCACGCTCTCCGCCTTCCTCCTGCACGAGCGCGCGCGATACGAGCGTAAAGACGTTAGTGGGCGGCAAAGTTCGCAGGCCTCTGCCAGGAGGCCGCCAGCAGTACTCGTTCTTGCACCCACACGTTTCCCAGCTGTGTGTGCGCTCTCTGTGCAACGCGTTGCTGTTTGTGCGAGTGAGCGGTATTGTGTACTGCTCGAGGGTACGGACGCTGGTCGAGGCGCTCTTGTTTCAACGGATGCCACTCGCGCGGCGCCGTGCCCCCCCCCCACCTTTTTTTTTTTATTGCTTGGTCTCACTTCGTTTCTCTCCCTTACTGCACGCACACGCACACGCACACACACAGAGTGAGAGACACGCGCACTACAACTATATACGTGTATACATATACATGCATACATATATAGACATATACGTATATACACACATGTATGTATGTATGTATGTATGTATGTATACGCTACTATTATTATTAATACGATGGCTTTGCGTTTTACTCCCTCTTTTCTTTCTCTGCGGCACAATCAACTGTGGGTGGTTGGCGATGTTTCGCCGTCTGCGTCCGAAGGGAGAAGCCGACCCAAGACCCGAATGTGTCCTTAAAGAGTTGACGTGTTCCAGCCAGGTTATTGCACCCCCTGAAAACGAACAAAAATCAGTAACACGCCCTGCCGGCAAGGTCCAGCGCACCTGCCGTCATGGCCTATGTCTCAGCGGCACACCGCCTTTGCGCCGTTTTCCGTGTTTGCCAGGACCGACGCGGGAAGCGGTGCCACTTGCGCGAAAGGAGAAGCGCTGCAGAAGGTTTGCCATGGAGGTTGTTGTTGGCACTCGACAACCCATTTGATGGCGAGCAGTCTTGAACGGCTGCCAGAGCAGCCAAGGGTGCGCAAACAGCAAGCCGAAGGCAACGCAATGCTGTGTTCTCTTTTGCCAGCCCCTGGTGCGCTGCAGGCGCATCGGCGGGGCTGACAGCGCTGGTTCTCGCTATCTTCCTACTGCTTCATTAAGCACTTCCCCCCACCACACCACACCACACCACAACCCCTCCCTTTCAAACTACCACCGACACCCTACCACGTGCACATTCACCACACACCGCCGTTCAACCGCCCCGCAACGAAACACAATTGCAGGGCCCTTAGACTCTAGCAATCTCCTATTCTTTCTGCCACCCAAACGATAACCTTTCGACCACAAAGATGTCCTGCGGTGCTGCCAAGCTGAACCACCCCGCGCCCGAGTTCAACGACACGGCGCTGATGCCCAACGGCACCTTCAAGAAGGTCAGCCTGTCCTCCTACAAGGGCAAGTGGGTCGTGCTCTTCTTCTACCCGATGGACTTCACCTTCGTGTGCCCGACCGAGATCATCCAGTTCTCCGACAACGCCAAGCGCTTTGCGGAGCTGAACACGGAGGTGATCTCGTGCTCGTGCGACAGCGAGTACTGCCACCTGCAGTGGACGTCCGTGGACCGCAAGAAGGGCGGCCTGGGCACGATGGAGATCCCGATGCTGGCGGACAAGACGAAGGCGATCGCGCGCGCGTACGGCGTGCTGGACGAGGAGACCGGTGTCGCGTACCGCGGTGTCTTCATCATCGACCCCACGGGCAAGCTGCGCCAGATCATCATCAACGACATGCCGGTGGGCCGCAACGTGGAGGAGGTGGTGCGCCTGGTGGAGGCCCTGCAGTTCGTGGAGGAGCACGGCGAGGTGTGCCCGGCCAACTGGAAGAAGGGTGGCGCCACGATGAAGCCGGACCCGAAGGAGTCCGTGTCGGGCTACTTCAGCAAGCAGTAACTCGATTTCTGAGCTGTGATCTGCGTTTATATTTGTTTTGTTTAGCTCGCTCACAAGGGAAGGCTGGAGGTGCACAGCGGCCTGACTGGATGAAGACTTGACTGCGTGGCCTCCGCGGCTGAAACGGGAGGACAGCGGGAGGGTGCAACGGTGGCGCGCAGCTGGCGTGTCTTTGCTATGCGCGGTGCTACGTGCAGTAGGTCGGGCACCTCCGTCTCTGTGTCGGTCTTGCTCGAAGAAGACCGCCGCGCACGCTCTCCGCCTTCCTCCTGCACGAGCGCGCGCGATACGAGCGTAAAGACGTTAGTGGGCGGCAAAGTTCGCAGGCCTCTGCCAGGAGGCCGCCAGCAGTACTCGTTCTTGCACCCACACGTTTCCCAGCTGTGTGTGCGCTCTCTGTGCAACGCGTTGCTGTTTGTGCGAGTGAGCGGTATTGTGTACTGCTCGAGGGTACGGACGCTGGTCGAGGCGCTCTTGTTTCAACGGATGCCACTCGCGCGGCGCCGTGCCCCCCCCCCACCTTTTTTTTTTTATTGCTTGGTCTCACTTCGTTTCTCTCCCTTACTGCACGCACACGCACACGCACACACACAGAGTGAGAGACACGCGCACTACAACTATATACGTGTATACATATACATGCATACATATATAGACATATACGTATATACACACATGTATGTATGTATGTATGTATGTATGTATGTATGTATACGCTACTATTATTATTAATACGATGGCTTTGCGTTTTACTCCCTCTTTTCTTTCTCTGCGGCACAATCAACTGTGGGTGGTTGGCGATGTTTCGCCGTCTGCGTCCGAAGGGAGAAGCCGACCCAAGACCCGAATGTGTCCTTAAAGAGTTGACGTGTTCCAGCCAGGTTATTGCACCCCCTGAAAACGAACAAAAATCAGTAACACGCCCTGCCGGCAAGGTCCAGCGCACCTGCCGTCATGGCCTATGTCTCAGCGGCACACCGCCTTTGCGCCGTTTTCCGTGTTTGCCAGGACCGACGCGGGAAGCGGTGCCACTTGCGCGAAAGGAGAAGCGCTGCAGAAGGTTTGCCATGGAGGTTGTTGTTGGCACTCGACAACCCATTTGATGGCGAGCAGTCTTGAACGGCTGCCAGAGCAGCCAAGGGTGCGCAAACAGCAAGCCGAAGGCAACGCAATGCTGTGTTCTCTTTTGCCAGCCCCTGGTGCGCTGCAGGCGCATCGGCGGGGCTGACAGCGCTGGTTCTCGCTATCTTCCTACTGCTTCATTAAGCACTTCCCCCCACCACACCACACCACACCACACCACAACCCCTCCCTTTCAAACTACCACCGACACCCTACCACGTGCACATTCACCACACACCGCCGTTCAACCGCCCCGCAACGAAACACAATTGCAGGGCCCTTAGACTCTAGCAATCTCCTATTCTTTCTGCCACCCAAACGATAACCTTTCGACCACAAAGATGTCCTGCGGTGCTGCCAAGCTGAACCACCCCGCGCCCGAGTTCAACGACACGGCGCTGATGCCCAACGGCACCTTCAAGAAGGTCAGCCTGTCCTCCTACAAGGGCAAGTGGGTCGTGCTCTTCTTCTACCCGATGGACTTCACCTTCGTGTGCCCGACCGAGATCATCCAGTTCTCCGACAACGCCAAGCGCTTTGCGGAGCTGAACACGGAGGTGATCTCGTGCTCGTGCGACAGCGAGTACTGCCACCTGCAGTGGACGTCCGTGGACCGCAAGAAGGGCGGCCTGGGCACGATGGAGATCCCGATGCTGGCGGACAAGACGAAGGCGATCGCGCGCGCGTACGGCGTGCTGGACGAGGAGACCGGTGTCGCGTACCGCGGTGTCTTCATCATCGACCCCACGGGCAAGCTGCGCCAGATCATCATCAACGACATGCCGGTGGGCCGCAACGTGGAGGAGGTGGTGCGCCTGGTGGAGGCCCTGCAGTTCGTGGAGGAGCACGGCGAGGTGTGCCCGGCCAACTGGAAGAAGGGTGGCGCCACGATGAAGCCGGACCCGAAGGAGTCCGTGTCGGGCTACTTCAGCAAGCAGTAACTCGATTTCTGAGCTGTGATCTGCGTTTATATTTGTTTTGTTTAGCTCGCTCACAAGGGAAGGCTGGAGGTGCACAGCGGCCTGACTGGATGAAGACTTGACTGCGTGGCCTCCGCGGCTGAAACGGGAGGACAGCGGGAGGGTGCAACGGTGGCGCGCAGCTGGCGTGTCTTTGCTATGCGCGGTGCTACGTGCAGTAGGTCGGGCACCTCCGTCTCTGTGTCGGTCTTGCTCGAAGAAGACCGCCGCGCACGCTCTCCGCCTTCCTCCTGCACGAGCGCGCGCGATACGAGCGTAAAGACGTTAGTGGGCGGCAAAGTTCGCAGGCCTCTGCCAGGAGGCCGCCAGCAGTACTCGTTCTTGCACCCACACGTTTCCCAGCTGTGTGTGCGCTCTCTGTGCAACGCGTTGCTGTTTGTGCGAGTGAGCGGTATTGTGTACTGCTCGAGGGTACGGACGCTGGTCGAGGCGCTCTTGTTTCAACGGATGCCACTCGCGCGGCGCCGTGCCCCCCCCCCACCTTTTTTTTTTTATTGCTTGGTCTCACTTCGTTTCTCTCCCTTACTGCACGCACACGCACACGCACACACACAGAGTGAGAGACACGCGCACTACAACTATATACGTGTATACATATACATGCATACATATATAGACATATACGTATATACACACATGTATGTATGTATGTATGTATGTATGTATACGCTACTATTATTATTAATACGATGGCTTTGCGTTTTACTCCCTCTTTTCTTTCTCTGCGGCACAATCAACTGTGGGTGGTTGGCGATGTTTCGCCGTCTGCGTCCGAAGGGAGAAGCCGACCCAAGACCCGAATGTGTCCTTAAAGAGTTGACGTGTTCCAGCCAGGTTATTGCACCCCCTGAAAACGAACAAAAATCAGTAACACGCCCTGCCGGCAAGGTCCAGCGCACCTGCCGTCATGGCCTATGTCTCAGCGGCACACCGCCTTTGCGCCGTTTTCCGTGTTTGCCAGGACCGACGCGGGAAGCGGTGCCACTTGCGCGAAAGGAGAAGCGCTGCAGAAGGTTTGCCATGGAGGTTGTTGTTGGCACTCGACAACCCATTTGATGGCGAGCAGTCTTGAACGGCTGCCAGAGCAGCCAAGGGTGCGCAAACAGCAAGCCGAAGGCAACGCAATGCTGTGTTCTCTTTTGCCAGCCCCTGGTGCGCTGCAGGCGCATCGGCGGGGCTGACAGCGCTGGTTCTCGCTATCTTCCTACTGCTTCATTAAGCACTTCCCCCCACCACACCACACCACACCACAACCCCTCCCTTTCAAACTACCACCGACACCCTACCACGTGCACATTCACCACACACCGCCGTTCAACCGCCCCGCAACGAAACACAATTGCAGGGCCCTTAGACTCTAGCAATCTCCTATTCTTTCTGCCACCCAAACGATAACCTTTCGACCACAAAGATGTCCTGCGGTGCTGCCAAGCTGAACCACCCCGCGCCCGAGTTCAACGACACGGCGCTGATGCCCAACGGCACCTTCAAGAAGGTCAGCCTGTCCTCCTACAAGGGCAAGTGGGTCGTGCTCTTCTTCTACCCGATGGACTTCACCTTCGTGTGCCCGACCGAGATCATCCAGTTCTCCGACAACGCCAAGCGCTTTGCGGAGCTGAACACGGAGGTGATCTCGTGCTCGTGCGACAGCGAGTACTGCCACCTGCAGTGGACGTCCGTGGACCGCAAGAAGGGCGGCCTGGGCACGATGGAGATCCCGATGCTGGCGGACAAGACGAAGGCGATCGCGCGCGCGTACGGCGTGCTGGACGAGGAGACCGGTGTCGCGTACCGCGGTGTCTTCATCATCGACCCCACGGGCAAGCTGCGCCAGATCATCATCAACGACATGCCGGTGGGCCGCAACGTGGAGGAGGTGGTGCGCCTGGTGGAGGCCCTGCAGTTCGTGGAGGAGCACGGCGAGGTGTGCCCGGCCAACTGGAAGAAGGGTGGCGCCACGATGAAGCCGGACCCGAAGGAGTCCGTGTCGGGCTACTTCAGCAAGCAGTAACTCGATTTCTGAGCTGTGATCTGCGTTTATATTTGTTTTGTTTAGCTCGCTCACAAGGGAAGGCTGGAGGTGCACAGCGGCCTGACTGGATGAAGACTTGACTGCGTGGCCTCCGCGGCTGAAACGGGAGGACAGCGGGAGGGTGCAACGGTGGCGCGCAGCTGGCGTGTCTTTGCTATGCGCGGTGCTACGTGCAGTAGGTCGGGCACCTCCGTCTCTGTGTCGGTCTTGCTCGAAGAAGACCGCCGCGCACGCTCTCCGCCTTCCTCCTGCACGAGCGCGCGCGATACGAGCGTAAAGACGTTAGTGGGCGGCAAGTTCGCAGGCCTCTGCCAGGAGGCCGCCAGCAGTACTCGTTCTTGCACCCACACGTTTCCCAGCTGTGTGTGCGCTCTCTGTGCAACGCGTTGCTGTTTGTGCGAGTGAGCGGTATTGTGTACTGCTCGAGGGTACGGACGCTGGTCGAGGCGCTCTTGTTTCAACGGATGCCACTCGCGCGGCGCCGTGCCCCCCCCCCACCTTTTTTTTTTTATTGCTTGGTCTCACTTCGTTTCTCTCCCTTACTGCACGCACACGCACACGCACACACACAGAGTGAGAGACACGCGCACTACAACTATATACGTGTATACATATACATGCATACATATATAGACATATACGTATATACACACATGTATGTATGTATGTATGTATGTATGTATGTATGTATGTATGTATACGCTACTATTATTATTAATACGATGGCTTTGCGTTTTACTCCCTCTTTTCTTTCTCTGCGGCACAATCAACTGTGGGTGGTTGGCGATGTTTCGCCGTCTGCGTCCGAAGGGAGAAGCCGACCCAAGACCCGAATGTGTCCTTAAAGAGTTGACGTGTTCCAGCCAGGTTATTGCACCCCCTGAAAACGAACAAAAATCAGTAACACGCCCTGCCGGCAAGGTCCAGCGCACCTGCCGTCATGGCCTATGTCTCAGCGGCACACCGCCTTTGCGCCGTTTTCCGTGTTTGCCAGGACCGACGCGGGAAGCGGTGCCACTTGCGCGAAAGGAGAAGCGCTGCAGAAGGTTTGCCATGGAGGTTGTTGTTGGCACTCGACAACCCATTTGATGGCGAGCAGTCTTGAACGGCTGCCAGAGCAGCCAAGGGTGCGCAAACAGCAAGCCGAAGGCAACGCAATGCTGTGTTCTCTTTTGCCAGCCCCTGGTGCGCTGCAGGCGCATCGGCGGGGCTGACAGCGCTGGTTCTCGCTATCTTCCTACTGCTTCATTAAGCACTTCCCCCCACCACACCACACCACACCACACCACAACCCCTCCCTTTCAAACTACCACCGACACCCTACCACGTGCACATTCACCACACACCGCCGTTCAACCGCCCCGCAACGAAACACAATTGCAGGGCCCTTAGACTCTAGCAATCTCCTATTCTTTCTGCCACCCAAACGATAACCTTTCGACCACAAAGATGTCCTGCGGTGCTGCCAAGCTGAACCACCCCGCGCCCGAGTTCAACGACACGGCGCTGATGCCCAACGGCACCTTCAAGAAGGTCAGCCTGTCCTCCTACAAGGGCAAGTGGGTCGTGCTCTTCTTCTACCCGATGGACTTCACCTTCGTGTGCCCGACCGAGATCATCCAGTTCTCCGACAACGCCAAGCGCTTTGCGGAGCTGAACACGGAGGTGATCTCGTGCTCGTGCGACAGCGAGTACTGCCACCTGCAGTGGACGTCCGTGGACCGCAAGAAGGGCGGCCTGGGCACGATGGAGATCCCGATGCTGGCGGACAAGACGAAGGCGATCGCGCGCGCGTACGGCGTGCTGGACGAGGAGACCGGTGTCGCGTACCGCGGTGTCTTCATCATCGACCCCACGGGCAAGCTGCGCCAGATCATCATCAACGACATGCCGGTGGGCCGCAACGTGGAGGAGGTGGTGCGCCTGGTGGAGGCCCTGCAGTTCGTGGAGGAGCACGGCGAGGTGTGCCCGGCCAACTGGAAGAAGGGTGGCGCCACGATGAAGCCGGACCCGAAGGAGTCCGTGTCGGGCTACTTCAGCAAGCAGTAACTCGATTTCTGAGCTGTGATCTGCGTTTATATTTGTTTTGTTTAGCTCGCTCACAAGGGAAGGCTGGAGGTGCACAGCGGCCTGACTGGATGAAGACTTGACTGCGTGGCCTCCGCGGCTGAAACGGGAGGACAGCGGGAGGGTGCAACGGTGGCGCGCAGCTGGCGTGTCTTTGCTATGCGCGGTGCTACGTGCAGTAGGTCGGGCACCTCCGTCTCTGTGTCGGTCTTGCTCGAAGAAGACCGCCGCGCACGCTCTCCGCCTTCCTCCTGCACGAGCGCGCGCGATACGAGCGTAAAGACGTTAGTGGGCGGCAAAGTTCGCAGGCCTCTGCCAGGAGGCCGCCAGCAGTACTCGTTCTTGCACCCACACGTTTCCCAGCTGTGTGTGCGCTCTCTGTGCAACGCGTTGCTGTTTGTGCGAGTGAGCGGTATTGTGTACTGCTCGAGGGTACGGACGCTGGTCGAGGCGCTCTTGTTTCAACGGATGCCACTCGCGCGGCGCCGTGCCCCCCCCCCACCTTTTTTTTTTTATTGCTTGGTCTCACTTCGTTTCTCTCCCTTACTGCACGCACACGCACACGCACACACACAGAGTGAGAGACACGCGCACTACAACTATATACGTGTATACATATACATGCATACATATATAGACATATACGTATATACACACATGTATGTATGTATGTATGTATGTATGTATGTATGTATACGCTACTATTATTATTAATACGATGGCTTTGCGTTTTACTCCCTCTTTTCTTTCTCTGCGGCACAATCAACTGTGGGTGGTTGGCGATGTTTCGCCGTCTGCGTCCGAAGGGAGAAGCCGACCCAAGACCCGAATGTGTCCTTAAAGAGTTGACGTGTTCCAGCCAGGTTATTGCACCCCCTGAAAACGAACAAAAATCAGTAACACGCCCTGCCGGCAAGGTCCAGCGCACCTGCCGTCATGGCCTATGTCTCAGCGGCACACCGCCTTTGCGCCGTTTTCCGTGTTTGCCAGGACCGACGCGGGAAGCGGTGCCACTTGCGCGAAAGGAGAAGCGCTGCAGAAGGTTTGCCATGGAGGTTGTTGTTGGCACTCGACAACCCATTTGATGGCGAGCAGTCTTGAACGGCTGCCAGAGCAGCCAAGGGTGCGCAAACAGCAAGCCGAAGGCAACGCAATGCTGTGTTCTCTTTTGCCAGCCCCTGGTGCGCTGCAGGCGCATCGGCGGGGCTGACAGCGCTGGTTCTCGCTATCTTCCTACTGCTTCATTAAGCACTTCCCCCCACCACACCACACCACACCACAACCCCTCCCTTTCAAACTACCACCGACACCCTACCACGTGCACATTCACCACACACCGCCGTTCAACCGCCCCGCAACGAAACACAATTGCAGGGCCCTTAGACTCTAGCAATCTCCTATTCTTTCTGCCACCCAAACGATAACCTTTCGACCACAAAGATGTCCTGCGGTGCTGCCAAGCTGAACCACCCCGCGCCCGAGTTCAACGACACGGCGCTGATGCCCAACGGCACCTTCAAGAAGGTCAGCCTGTCCTCCTACAAGGGCAAGTGGGTCGTGCTCTTCTTCTACCCGATGGACTTCACCTTCGTGTGCCCGACCGAGATCATCCAGTTCTCCGACAACGCCAAGCGCTTTGCGGAGCTGAACACGGAGGTGATCTCGTGCTCGTGCGACAGCGAGTACTGCCACCTGCAGTGGACGTCCGTGGACCGCAAGAAGGGCGGCCTGGGCACGATGGAGATCCCGATGCTGGCGGACAAGACGAAGGCGATCGCGCGCGCGTACGGCGTGCTGGACGAGGAGACCGGTGTCGCGTACCGCGGTGTCTTCATCATCGACCCCACGGGCAAGCTGCGCCAGATCATCATCAACGACATGCCGGTGGGCCGCAACGTGGAGGAGGTGGTGCGCCTGGTGGAGGCCCTGCAGTTCGTGGAGGAGCACGGCGAGGTGTGCCCGGCCAACTGGAAGAAGGGTGGCGCCACGATGAAGCCGGACCCGAAGGAGTCCGTGTCGGGCTACTTCAGCAAGCAGTAACTCGATTTCTGAGCTGTGATCTGCGTTTATATTTGTTTTGTTTAGCTCGCTCACAAGGGAAGGCTGGAGGTGCACAGCGGCCTGACTGGATGAAGACTTGACTGCGTGGCCTCCGCGGCTGAAACGGGAGGACAGCGGGAGGGTGCAACGGTGGCGCGCAGCTGGCGTGTCTTTGCTATGCGCGGTGCTACGTGCAGTAGGTCGGGCACCTCCGTCTCTGTGTCGGTCTTGCTCGAAGAAGACCGCCGCGCACGCTCTCCGCCTTCCTCCTGCACGAGCGCGCGCGATACGAGCGTAAAGACGTTAGTGGGCGGCAACGTTCGCAGGCCTCTGCCAGGAGGCCGCCAGCAGTACTCGTTCTTGCACCCACACGTTTCCCAGCTGTGTGTGCGCTCTCTGTGCAACGCGTTGCTGTTTGTGCGAGTGAGCGGTATTGTGTACTGCTCGAGGGTACGGACGCTGGTCGAGGCGCTCTTGTTTCAACGGATGCCACTCGCGCGGCGCCGTGCCCCCCCCCCACCTTTTTTTTTTTTATTGCTTGGTCTCACTTCGTTTCTCTCCCTTACTGCACGCACACGCACACGCACACACACAGAGTGAGAGACACGCGCACTACAACTATATACGTGTATACATATACATGCATACATATATAGACATATACGTATATACACACATGTATGTATGTATGTATGTATGTATGTATGTATGTATGTATACGCTACTATTATTATTAATACGATGGCTTTGCGTTTTACTCCCTCTTTTCTTTCTCTGCGGCACAATCAACTGTGGGTGGTTGGCGATGTTTCGCCGTCTGCGTCCGAAGGGAGAAGCCGACCCAAGACCCGAATGTGTCCTTAAAGAGTTGACGTGTTCCAGCCAGGTTATTGCACCCCCTGAAAACGAACAAAAATCAGTAACACGCCCTGCCGGCAAGGTCCAGCGCACCTGCCGTCATGGCCTATGTCTCAGCGGCACACCGCCTTTGCGCCGTTTTCCGTGTTTGCCAGGACCGACGCGGGAAGCGGTGCCACTTGCGCGAAAGGAGAAGCGCTGCAGAAGGTTTGCCATGGAGGTTGTTGTTGGCACTCGACAACCCATTTGATGGCGAGCAGTCTTGAACGGCTGCCAGAGCAGCCAAGGGTGCGCAAACAGCCAAGCCGAAGGCAACGCAATGCTGTGTTCTCTTTTGCCAGCCCCTGGTGCGCTGCAGGCGCATCGGCGGGGCTGACAGCGCTGGTTCTCGCTATCTTCCTACTGCTTCATTAAGCACTTCCCCCCCACCACACCACACCACAACCCCTCCCTTTCAAACTACCACCGACACCCTACCACGTGCACATTCACCACACACCGCCGTTCAACCGCCCCGCAACGAAACACAATTGCAGGGCCCTTAGACTCTAGCAATCTCCTATTCTTTCTGCCACCCAAACGATAACCTTTCGACCACAAAAGATGTCCTGCGGTGCTGCCAAGCTGAACCACCCCGCGCCCGAGTTCAACGACACGGCGCTGATGCCCAACGGCACCTTCAAGAAGGTCAGCCTGTCCTCCTACAAGGGCAAGTGGGTCGTGCTCTTCTTCTACCCGATGGACTTCACCTTCGTGTGCCCGACCGAGATCATCCAGTTCTCCGACAACGCCAAGCGCTTTGCGGAGCTGAACACGGAGGTGATCTCGTGCTCGTGCGACAGCGAGTACTGCCACCTGCAGTGGACGTCCGTGGACCGCAAGAAGGGCGGCCTGGGCACGATGGAGATCCCGATGCTGGCGGACAAGACGAAGGCGATCGCGCGCGCGTACGGCGTGCTGGACGAGGAGACCGGTGTCGCGTACCGCGGTGTCTTCATCATCGACCCCACGGGCAAGCTGCGCCAGATCATCATCAACGACATGCCGGTGGGCCGCAACGTGGAGGAGGTGTGCGCCTGGTGGAGGCCCTGCAGTTCGTGGAGGAGCACGGCGAGGTGTGCCCGGCCAACTGGAAGAAGGGTGGCGCCACGATGAAGCCGGACCCGAAGGAGTCCGTGTCGGGCTACTTCAGCAAGCAGTAACTCGATTTCTGAGCTGTGATCTGCGTTTATATTTGTTTTGTTTAGCTCGCTCACAAGGGAAGGCTGGAGGTGCACAGCGGCCTGACTGGATGAAGACTTGACTGCGTGGCCTCCGCGGCTGAAACGGGAGGACAGCGGGAGGGTGCAACGGTGGCGCGCAGCTGGCGTGTCTTTGCTATGCGCGGTGCTACGTGCAGTAGGTCGGGCACCTCCGTCTCTGTGTCGGTCTTGCTCGAAGAAGACCGCCGCGCACGCTCTCCGCCTTCCTCCTGCACGAGCGCGCGCGATACGAGCGTAAAGACGTTAGTGGGCGGCAAAGTTCGCAGGCCTCTGCCAGGAGGCCGCCAGCAGTACTCGTTCTTGCACCCACACGTTTCCCAGCTGTGTGTGCGCTCTCTGTGCAACGCGTTGCTGTTTGTGCGAGTGAGCGGTATTGTGTACTGCTCGAGGGTACGGACGCTGGTCGAGGCGCTCTTGTTTCAACGGATGCCACTCGCGCGGCGCCGTGCCCCCCCCCCACCTTTTTTTTTTTATTGCTTGGTCTCACTTCGTTTCTCTCCCTTACTGCACGCACACGCACACGCACACACACAGAGTGAGAGACACGCGCACTACAACTATATACGTGTATACATATACATGCATACATATATAGACATATACGTATATACACACATGTATGTATGTATGTATGTAGTATGTATGTATGTAT
>OESE01000148.1:0-27257 GCA_900240875.1 Crithidia expoeki
GCGGGGATGCCGACGTTCACGACGGACAGCGAAGGCTACGGCGCCGTGTCGCTGACGAGCGAGGCGGAGGCGCGCTTGAGCCGGGCCGCTACATGCTGTGCTACGGCGCCGTGACGGCTGCGGCGAGGGCTGCGGTGCGCGCTGCTGCCACGCTGGCGGGTGACGCGGCGACCGCGCTGGAGCCGGTGGAGGTGGTTGCTGCGTCGCACTTTGCCGTGGGCGGGACGACGTTCGTTGTCGGCGTGCCGGGCACCATGGAGCTGCTGCAGGACCTCGTGGCCGGGTACCTGGTCGCCGGCTGAGCACGACGCACAACTGCACGTCGATGACGACGCAGTACGGTACGTGGAGCGCTGTGTCGGACACCGCGGTGCGCGTGAACGCCACGCCGCGTTCCCGTCGGCGCTGTACATGTGTGCTGTGGCGCCCGTGAACGGGACGCTGATCGCGCTGCCGGACGCGGCGGGTGTGCGCTTCACGACGTCGTCGATTGTGCTGCCGTCGGGTGGGTGGGACGCGTGTAGCGAGTACTCGCTGGAGCAGTGCGTCCCGCCCGGGAGCAGCACGGCTGCGTCGACGGACGTGCTTGCGATGGTGCACGGCGACTGCTGCGCGGGCACGCGGGTGGTGGTGGGCCAGTCGAGCATGAGCAGCGGGACGTGCCAGCTGACGATGGACTACGCGGTGGTGTCGTCGTACGGGCCCGGTGCGACGTTCAACCTGTGCGTGCTGAACAGCGGCGACGGCACGGTGTGCACGACGGTTGCGAGCGGCGTGTCGGTGAGCACCTCCTGCACCCCTCCTTCGAAACGCGGAAAGCTAAGCGGCGGCGCGGTGGCGGGCATCGCCGTGGGCAGCGTGGCTGGCGGTCTGCTGGTCATCGCCGCGGTGATGCGCTGGTGCTGTGCGTCGTGCGGTTCAGATGGCTGCGCAGATTCTGTTCCGCGGAGCAGAACGAAAGCGGCGAAGGCGAGGGGGAGGGCAACGCGGGCGAAGCTGGAGGAAACACGAAGCGGTCGCCGACGTCGAGGGCAGCGGTACTGTGTCCAACCCGAATAAACCGCTGCACGGAAGCAAGCACCCCCACTGCGGCTGCGTCGGTACCCAGGGAGCACCCGGATGCGAGTCGCACCGGTGAGTCGTGCAGGAACCCCTGCTCGTTTGGCAAAGCTGCTAAAATGTGCAGTACCCAATCCCAAGCCGAATGCGAAAGTAGTGGCACTGACTAGAGGCGCCACTGGAAGCGTTTACACAGCGGCGGATAGGGAGACAAACGGACGTTGGACCTCTCCTGCGTCATGTGTCTACCTCCGTTTCCTGTTTTATTCCTGTATGTGATGGGCGCCTCTAACTAGCGTGGACTTCTTTTCCCTTGCTCTCTTTTCGCGTAATGGGCTGTGGGTGCGGCGGGCGTGTGGGGGCAATGCGCGTGGCACATGTTGCCGCCCCCTTTTTTCTTAACGCATTGCGTGGGCGCTGCGTGTAAGTGCTGTGCTGCATGCGTAATGGTGTACACGGGTGCGGGCAGGCGGGTGTTGCACGACCCTCCCTGCTCCCCATCTTTATATATGTATGTGTGTGTGTGTACGTATACGCCCATATGTACATGTGTGTATTCATTGACTGTCATCGTCGCTGAGCCTTGTTTTTCTCCGGGAAGAACATTGTAGTGCTCTTTTTCCTTTCCATTTTTCGTGTTGGTTGATGGTGTCGGTGAACTCTCTCTTGTTACGTTGTTCCCTCGTTGTGTTCTCGATGCTGCACCGTGACTTCCAGCTTTTGCTGTCTCCTCTTCGTAATGGAGCTGTGACAGCAGCGCACCTGTGCGGCTGCTTAGCAGCTTCAGCCAGTTGCTACTTTTTGTTTTCGATTCGTGTTTTCTTCCTCTCTGCAGCCCTCACCGCAGCACTATGGCTCCGTACATCTTTTTTGTTTTTCTTAGGCTTGTGTTGGCTTCTACTGTACTGTTCCTCCCCTCTTCCTTCTCTTCGACAATTTCTCCCCGTTTTCCCTTTTGTGCCGTGCACGTGAAGCGTAAGCGGTGGTTGCACCGCGCTTGCACCGGTTTGCTCGATGCTCAGTGTGCCATGTGGCTGGATGACTGGCGCGTTTGCCGCGAAGGATAATCGCCCTCGTTGTGTTTCAGTCGCTTGGGACGTGGGCACCAAGAGCAACGGCAACAGCAACAACAAAAACAAACGTTGTCGCAAGCAGCGTGAGGCTGACTCACATAGGGCGCTTGTGTTTTTTTTTCTGTTTCCCGTTCCTCGTTGTGGGTTTCAACAGCAATCGAAAAGCGATGTGTGATGTCTAAAGTAACTTTTCTCTCCCCCGCCTTTTCACGAGTGAGGGCGATGCTCGGAAAAAATAAAACCAGATTCTGTGACCCTCTCAAGTACAATAAGGCAGCAAAACCAAGGTTAACGCAGTAAGACAAGACGAGGAGGCTAAAGGGTGCACATTCAGTGGCAGCTGCGGACGCAGGCGGCTGCACGACGCATCGTTGGGCGTGCAGTGCGTTGCGGGAGGGGGAGGGAGGAAGGATAGGTATGTGACGCAGGTATGCCCGAGCGTCGTTGCCTTGCCGACCGCATCTCCGTGTACCGGCTCTACTCTTCGCCCTCAGATCTGTTGCTCACCACACTGCGCAGCCTTCTGACGGCGTGTGAGAGCGATGCTAGGTGTGTGCGGATCCGTGGCGCGCAGTCCTAACCCCCGAGCCTTGTGCCTTCGTGTGGTTGGTGTGCAGCGTTTCAGCAAAGCGGGGGTGATGGCCTCCTTGCGATGCCGCCCCACTCCGAGGGTCTACCCTTCGCCGCCTGCGTTCCCTCTTTCACTCCTTTTTTCTTTTTGTTTGCTACTCCAACTCTCTCTCTCCCACTCTGTGCCTGCCTTCCCCCTTTTTCGTTATTCTTCCTTTGCTCTGTTGCGCATCGTTGCGACCTGCACCGCTGCTGCCGCTGCCACGCACACGCACGCGCCGTCGACCTCAACTGTCTTCTGCCTGCCTTTCTTCCCTGCTACCGTACTCCTCCTCGCCGCAACTATGCACCTTAGACTACAAATTTCATCGTTCTCGCACGTTTTAGCGTTCTCTCTCTTTTTTTTTTTAGCTATCATCACGCAAACCACGCACACAAACACGAACGTAACCGTGGGTGTTTGAAGTGCTCACCTTTCAAGTAGTGTCTGTGTAATTGTTTTGGTTTCCTAGGCTGCGCACGTGCATAACTAACTGTACGCTTTCCTTTCCTTTCTTTTCTCTCCCCCTCTCCCCTTTTTTTCCTCCTTTGCTTTTCCTCGTGTGTTTCTTTTCTTCTTTTTTTTTTGTTTCTTCTTTGCTTTCTGCTTCCCTTTTCTTTTCCCTTTCGGTAGTTTGTTTCTCTTTTTCTCCCCTTTTTTCTTTCAATTGCAGCACTTCTCGTGGTGCTCGTTTCTTCTTTTCCCCTTCTCCTCTTGCTAGGGCGTCTTCTTTTCCCTCCCCTCATCTTCGCGCTCTTCTTTTGTCTGCGTTTTCGGCTTTCGTTTCAGCTCCCACCTCATTCGCAGTCCTGGTGCCTCTTCCTTCTTCCGTCCTTGAGTTGTAGCGGGGAAGAGAGAACGAGCGACTGAAGCACCGGGCTGACGATTTGTCTTTTTTTCTACTCTGCCTTCCCGCTCTTCTTTTTCTTTTGCTTTTTTTCTCTCGTCGTCAGCATCTGTTTCCACTTCCGAAGCGCATCTACACACGCCTCCACACGCCGACCGTGCACTGTCGCCTCCTCCTCCTTTCACATTCGCGTCTCCAGCTTCGCACGCGGTCCCCCTTTTTTCGGCACCGTGCCCACATGACTGCGAGGAGTGCGAGAAGTGCGCTGCGTGTGCCGTGGCTGGTGGCGTGCACGGCGGCCGTGCTGTGTGCTGCGGGCGTGCAGGCTGCGGTGAGTGTGACGACGGAGCCGGCGCTGCCGCTGCTGGACGTCGCGTTCTGCGCGGCGCCGGCGTCTGCGAGCGTGAGCGGCAGTGCGCTGTTCGTGTCCGCGTCGGCTGACTGCAGTACGCCGCTGGCGGAGGCGTCTGGTGCGTGCGCGGAGAGCGGTGCGTACGCCTTCACCGTCACGAGTGCGTCGCTGGGCATCGGTCTCTCCAGCCCCGTGCTCGCCGTCCCCACCACCTACTGGTGCGCGAGGAACGGCGACCGCACCGTGACGCGCTTGGGTGCGCTGCAGATGAACGTTGTGCAGACCACCCCGATGTACTTCTTTCGCGCGGGCGACAACACGCTGACGTTCAACGACGCCACGCCGGTGGGAACCACTATCGGGTTCTACTATAATCCAGGATGTACAGTCCTGCTCCCTAACTACACCACGTTCGAGCTGAGTGCCAGCCGCACCGTTACGTTGAGCGTGGACGCAGACAGTGTTTACATCTGCGCCGCGGTGCCGTCGTCCGCCAGTGGGGAAACTGGCGGGATGGCGCTGCGCAACAAAATCGTTGGCGCCACAGCGTACAGGATCGCTCTCTCCACGGGTGTGCGCCACACCACTGTGGCAATCGACACGGGCCTCAGCTCCATTGTGTACTACGCACTGTCCTCGAGCCGCACGTGCGGCGATTTGCCAGTCCCTAGCAAGTGGGAAGGTAACAACGGCGTCGTGCACCTAATGATCACAAAGCCCCGAGGCCACTATTTCTTCTGCGGTGCTGACACCAGCAAGGTGTATGTCCCTGCCAGCAACATGTTCGCGGTGCTGGAGTACGGTGTGCAGCCGCACAGCACGTACGTGGCGCAGCCGACGCCGCTGGCGCTGACGCTGGATGCGGCTGCGGCGACGCCGATGGCCGTTGCGCTCTTCAGCGCGCAGGACTGCAGCGGGACTGCGGTGCAGGGGTGGCAGAGCGGGTCGGTTACGTGGACGGTGCCGACGCCCGGCACGTACTACGCGTGCGTGCGCGACGCGGCCGCGACCGGCACCGCGTACTACGCGAACGCCTTCGTGGTGGCAAGGATGCCGACGGTGAGTGCGGCGGCTGCGGAGGCGGTGCTGGGGTTTCCGCTGACGGCGACGCTGGGCGGGAGCGTTGCGGACGGCGCGGTGTACACGGCGGGGCTGGCTGCCTGGAGCAACGGGTGCGGCTCGATGTTTGCGCGCGCGAACCTGACGGGCAAGGGCGCGGCGGCGACGCTGGCGATCCCCGCAGGGACGGAGGATACGACGCTGTACTACTGCGTGTCGAACCCGATGACGACGAACACGTCCGACAGCAGCGAGGCGACGAGCGTGAGCTACTACGCGGCGGGGACGATCAGCGCGCGGCGGTTCCTGCTGGGCTACGACGCGCTGCGTGCGGGGGCACCGACGGAGGTGGCGCTGGACAGCGGCGCTGTGCTGAGCGTGGGGACGGCGGTGTCGTTCGTGCAGACGACGTCGCTGAGCGCGAGCGCCGTGGGGGGCGCGTGCGACAGCGCGACGGGGAGCGCGAGGGCGACGGAGGTTGTGTGCGCGGTGGCGAGCGGCAACCGGCTGACGAGCGTGACGTTCCCGAGTGCTGGCGCGTGGGCTGCGTGCGCGCAGGTGGGCGGCACGTACATGCCGCTGCGCGCCGTGCGTGTGTACAGCGCGACGGCGGCGCTGTCCGTCGGCGTGCTGCTTGTCGGCGCGCGGGTGACGGTGCGGGTGACGGCCATCCCCGACAAGGCGGCGGTGACGCTGGTGAGCGGTGCGGCGTGCACGTCGCCGTCGTCGACCGTGGTGGCGACCAGCAGCTGGTCCGTGAACGGGTACGCGGAGCTGCGCGTGACGGCGAGCGCTGCGGAGACGCTGGTTGTGTGCGTCGCGTACCCGAGCGCGAGCGCGTCGACGACTGCGTCGCCTGCCCCGACGGTGCTGAGCGCTGGGACGGTGGGTGCGGCGCACACGACGGCGTACCCGAGCATCGCGTACGCGGGCGAGGCGACGGTGCTGCGGTTCGCCGGTGTCGGCGCTGCGTCGCTGGAGGGCTACGTCGCGAAGTTTGTGCGCGGGGTGGGCTGCGACAGCGCCACGCTCGAGTGGTCCGCGTCGGTGGCCGTGTCGGGGCCTGCCGGGGACGCGCAGGGCGTGTCGCACGCGACGCTGCCGACGAGTGCGCTGACGTCGGGGGCGGTGTACGCGGTGTGCGTCGGGACGAGCAGCGGCGAGGCGTACTCGAGCGCAGGCGTTGTGGCGGTGGTGGAGGTGCCGACGCTGGCGACGGACACGCAGACGGCCGGCGTGGTTGCGCAGGGGCTGCCGGTGCACGTGACGCTGCCGCGTGAGTTCGTCGTGTTGACCGGCGTGGACGTGTACGTGGTGGTGGACGGCGCGACGGAGTGCGCGGCGGGCCTGCGGAGCGGCACGGTGTACGCGAGCGGGAGCATCAGCGCCGCGTCGCAGACGGCCACTGCGTTCGTGGCGCCGGCGGCGTCGGCGTCTGGCGCGGTGGCGCTGCGGGTGTGCGTGGCTGCGCGTGCGAACCTGGTGAACGACACCCTCGGCTACGCGCTCGCTGGGACGCTGACGGCGACGCGGTTCCACACTGCGACGACGGTTGTGCAGCTGGAGCGCGTGAACACGGTGAGCGGTGCGCCTGTGTCGACGGCGAGCGGGACGCAGCTGCTGCTCGGGGGGTGCAGCGGGAGCTCGTGCGACGCGGACCGGGCGGACAGCACGTGCGCGAGCGCGAAGCTGCTTTTCACGTCGCCGACGGTTGCGCTGGTGGGGTCTGCGGGGACGTACCTGGTGTGCCAGCGCGTGACCCTGGACGGTACGGCGTACGTGGTGGGGTCGGACACGACGGTGAGTGTGGTGCAGCCGTACGTGCTCGCGGCGAGCGTGCCGGTGCTGACGGCGTACGTGCCCTTCACCGCGACGGTGTCTGGCGGCCCGGCCGGCGCGCTGGGCGGCGTGCGCCACGTTGTAGTGCAGCCGGCGAGCACGTCGTGCGGGTCTGCTGCCGCGGAGGCGCAACGCTTCACCATCACCGGCGGGAGCGGCAGCATTGCCATCACGGACTTGACGCCCGGCCAGGACGTCGTGTTCTGCCTGACGGATGCGGCGCTGGGCAGCGTCCCGGTGCGGACGGCGTACCTGCGGCACTACATGACGCCCGCCGCCGTGGTCGCGGGTGCTGCAACAACGCTGACGCCGGCCGCGCCCATGAGCAGCACGCACGCGAAGCTGGCGCGGGCCGCCGACTGCCGCGACGCGGTGGCGGGCGGCAGTGTGAGGCCGCTGACGAACGGCCAGGTGACCTTCACGGTGAGCGGGTGCGACACGACGACGAGCGCCCTGGCCTCGGTGTACTACTGCGAAATGAACAGCGCCGGCTCGTACGAGTCACGCGGCGCGGTCGGGATTCTGCGTGCGAGCAACTGCAGCGGCGGGCAGCCGGCGAGCATCGGGATGGTGTACGCTGCCCCCGGCGCTGCGCTGAGCAGCTACGGGCTTGCGTCGAGCCTGCTGACGGCGCCGCGGCTGTCGACGACGGCGGACTGCAGGGGCCTTGTGGACAGCCGCGTCGAGACGACCGGGTACGTGCCCGGCGTGGACGAGGCGGCGGTGTTCTACGTGTGTGCGCAGGTGGTGGACGCCGCGTCGCTGGTCTTCACGACTGCGATGCCGACGCTGACGGTGCGGAACTGGGCCGTGTTGCCGAGCGCTGCGCTGAGCCGCTTCAATTCCACGATGGGCGTTCTGCCCTCCGTCGGCGTGACGACGAACTACGCGACGCCGTCGACGAACACGTTCTTCAGCACGACGCGCGACTGCGCTGCGTCGCTGGCCACTGCCTCCGCTCTCAGCGAGTCCGCGGGCGTTGCGACGTACCGCACGGTCGGCGTGAACGGCCTGGTGTACGTGTGCACGACGAACCCGCTGACGGGGCGCGCGATCGCCGTGGCGGAGTTCCTGTCGGTGACGCCGCCGAACGTGGTGAGCGCGACGCCGGCGGTCGTGGTTGGCGCCACGTACACGGTGCGGCTTGCCGTGGAGGGGAGCACGCCGCTGTACTCGGTGGTGCAAGGGGCGGATGCCGTGTACACGTATCACTCGTACTACACGAGCTACAACCGCAGCGTGTTTCTGTCGTCCGACACGTGCGCGACTGCTCTGGGCGGCGTTGTGGCGTCGGCGGCGGCGGACGGCAGCGTGGCGTTCACGACAGCGGCCATCTCGATTGCGCTGCTGCGGCTCGCGCTGTGCGCGGGAACGCCTGCCGGGATCGCCGTCGTGCTGTCGAGTGTGGCGGTTGTGGCAGGGGACGTGTACCCGACGACACTGGTGAGCGGGGTGGCGGGAGCGCCGATCTACGCGCCGCTGCACGCGAACACGGACTTCCGCCTGAGCCGGTCGAGCGTGGACTGCAGCGCGATGGCGGGGATGCCGACGTTCACGACGGACAGCGAAGGCTACGGCGCCGTGTCGCTGACGAGCGAGGGCGGAGGCGCGCTTGAGCCGGGCCGCTACATGCTGTGCTACGGCGCCGTGACGGCTGCGGCGAGGGCTGCGGTGCGCGCTGCTGCCACGCTGGCGGGTGACGCGGCGACCGCGCTGGAGCCGGTGGAGGTGGTTGCTGCGTCGCACTTTGCCGTGGGCGGGACGACGTTCGTTGTCGGCGTGCCGGGCACCATGGAGCTGCTGCAGGACCTCGTGGCCGGGTACCTGGTCGCCGGGCTGAGCACGACGCACAACTGCACGTCGATGACGACGCAGTACGGTACGTGGAGCGCTGTGTCGGACACCGCGGTGCGCGTGAACGCCACGGCCGCGTTCCCGTCGGCGCTGTACATGTGTGCTGTGGCGCCCGTGAACGGGACGCTGATCGCGCTGCCGGACGCGGCGGGTGTGCGCTTCACGACGTCGTCGATTGTGCTGCCGTCGGGTGGGTGGGACGCGTGTAGCGAGTACTCGCTGGAGCAGTGCGTCCCGCCCGGGAGCAGCACGGCTGCGTCGACGGACGTGCTTGCGATGGTGCACGGCGACTGCTGCGCGGGCACGCGGGTGGTGGTGGGCCAGTCGAGCATGAGCAGCGGGACGTGCCAGCTGACGATGGACTACGCGGTGGTGTCGTCGTACGGGCCCGGTGCGACGTTCAACCTGTGCGTGCTGAACAGCGGCGACGGCACGGTGTGCACGACGGTTGCGAGCGGCGTGTCGGTGAGCACCTCCTGCACCCCTCCTTCGAAACGCGGAAAGCTAAGCGGCGGCGCGGTGGCGGGCATCGCCGTGGGCAGCGTGGCTGGCGGTCTGCTGGTCATCGCCGCGGTGATCGCGCTGGTGCTGTGCGTCGTGCGGTTCAGATGGCTGCGCAGATTCTGTTCCGCGGAGCAGAACGAAAGCGGCGAAGGCGAGGGGAGGGCAACGCGGGCGAAGCTGGAGGAAACCACGAAGCGGTCGCCGACGTCGAGGGCAGCGGTACTGTGTCCAACCCGATAAACCGCTGCACGGAAGCAAGCACCCCCACTGCGGCTGCGTCGGTACCCAGGGAGCACCCGGATGCGAGTCGCACCGGTGAGTCGTGCAGGAACCCCTGCTCGTTTGGCAAAGCTGCTAAAATGTGCAGTACCCAATCCCAAGCCGAATGCGAAAGTAGTGGCACTGACTAGAGGCGCCACTGGAAGCGTTTACACAGCGGCGGATAGGGAGACAAACGGACGTTGGACCTCCTCCTGCGTCATGTGTCTACCTCCGTTTCCTGTTTTATTCCTGTATGTGATGGGCGCCTCTAACTAGCGTGGACTTCTTTTCCCTTGCTCTCTTTTCGCGTAATGGGCTGTGGGTGCGGCGGGCGTGTGGGGGCAATGCGCGTGGCACATGTTGCCGCCCCCTTTTTTCTTAACGCATTGCGTGGGCGCTGCGTGTAAGTGCTGTGCTGCATGCGTAATGGTGTACACGGGTGCGGGCAGGCGGGTGTTGCACGACCCTCCCCTGCTCCCCATCTTATATATATGTATGTGTGTGTGTGTACGTATACGCCCATATGTACATGTGTGTATTCATTGACTGTCATCGTCGCTGAGCCTTGTTTTTCTCCGGGAAGAACATTGTAGTGCTCTTTTTCCTTTCCATTTTTCGTGTTGGTTGATGGTGTCGGTGAACTCTCTCTTGTTACGTTGTTCCCTCGTTGTGTTCTCGATGCTGCACCGTGACTTCCAGCTTTTGCTGTCTCCTCTTCGTAATGGAGCTGTGACAGCAGCGCACCTGTGCGCTGCTTAGCAGCTTCAGCCAGTTGCTACTTTTTGTTTTCGATTCGTGTTTTCTTCCTCTCTGCAGCCCTCACCGCAGCACTATGGCTCCCGTACATCTTTTTTTGTTTTTCTTAGGCTTGTGTTGGCTTCTACTGTACTGTTTCCTCCCCTCTTCCTTCTCTTCGACAATTTCTCCCGTTTTCCCTTTTGTGCCGTGCACGTGAAGCGTAAGCGGTGGTTGCACCGCGCTTGCACCGGTTTGCTCGATGCTCAGTGTGCCATGTGGCTGGATGACTGGCGCGTTTGCCGCGAAGGACTAATCGCCCTCGTTGTGTTTCAGTCGCTTGGGACGTGGCGCACCAAGAGCAACGGCAACAGCAACAACAAAAACAAACGTTGTCGCAAGCAGCGTGAGGCTGACTCACATAGGGCGCTTGTGTTTTTTTTTCTGTTTCCCGTTCCTCGTTGTGGGTTTCAACAGCAATCGAAAAGCGATGTGTGATGTCTAAAGTAACTTTTCTCTCCCCCGCCTTTTCACGAGTGAGGGCGATGCTCGGAAAAAATAAAACCAGATTCTGTGACCCTCTCAAGTACAATAAGGCAGCAAAACCAAAGGTTAACGCAGTAAGACAAGACGAGGAGGCTAAAGGGTGCACATTCAGTGGCAGCTGCGGACGCAGGCGGCTGCACGACGCATCGTTGGGCGTGCAGTGCGTTGCGGGAGGGGGAGGGAGGAAGGATAGGTATGTGACGCAGGTATGCCCGAGCGTCGTTGCCTTGCCGACCGCATCTCCGTGTACCGGCTCTACTCTTCGCCCTCAGATCTGTTGCTCACCACACTGCGCAGCCTTCTGACGGCGTGTGAGAGCGATGCTAGGTGTGTGCGGATCCGTGGCGCGCAGTCCTAACCCCCCGAGCCTTGTGCCTTCGTGTGGTTGGTGTGCAGCGTTTCAGCAAAGCGGGGGTGATGGCCTCCTTGCGATGCCGCCCCACTCCGAGGGTCTACCCTTCGCCGCCTGCGTTCCCTCTTTCACTCCTTTTTTCTTTTTGTTTGCTACTCCAACTCTCTCTCTCCCACTCTGTGCCTGCCTTCCCCCTTTTTCGTTATTCTTCCTTTGCTCTGTTGCGCATCGTTGCGACCTGCACCGCTGCTGCCGCTGCCACGCACACGCACGCGCCGTCGACCTCAACTGTCTTCTGCCTGCCTTTCTTCCCTGCTACCGTACTCCTCCTCGCCGCAACTATGCACCTTAGACTACAAATTTCATCGTTCTCGCACGTTTTAGCGTTCTCTCTCTTTTTTTTTTAGCTATCATCACGCAAACCACGCACACAAACACGAACGTAACCGTGGGTGTTTGAAGTGCTCACCTTTCAAGTAGTGTCTGTGTAATTGTTTTGGTTTCCTAGGCTGCGCACGTGCATAACTAACTGTACGCTTTCCTTTCCTTTCTTTTCTCTCCCCCTCTCCCCTTTTTTTCCTCCTTTGCTTTTCCTCGTGTGTTTCTTTTCTTCTTTTTTTTTTGTTTCTTCTTTGCTTTCTGCTTCCCTTTTCTTTTCCCTTTCGGTAGTTTGTTTCTCTTTTTCTCCCCTTTTTTCTTTCAATTGCAGCACTTCTCGTGGTGCTCGTTTCTTCTTTTCCCCTTCTCCTCTTGCTAGGGCGTCTTCTTTTCCCTCCCCTCATCTTCGCGCTCTTCTTTTGTCTGCGTTTTCGGCTTTCGTTTCAGCTCCCACCTCATTCGCAGTCCTGGTGCCTCTTCCTTCTTCCGTCCTTGAGTTGTAGCGGGGAAGAGAGAACGAGCGACTGAAGCACCGGGCTGACGATTTGTCTTTTTTTCTACTCTGCCTTCCCGCTCTTCTTTTTCTTTTGCTTTTTTTCTCTCGTCGTCAGCATCTGTTTCCACTTCCGAAGCGCATCTACACACGCCTCCACACGCCGACCGTGCACTGTCGCCTCCTCCTCCTTTCACATTCGCGTCTCCAGCTTCGCACGCGGTCCCCCTTTTTTCGGCACCGTGCCCACATGACTGCGAGGAGTGCGAGAAGTGCGCTGCGTGTGCCGTGGCTGGTGGCGTGCACGGCGGCCGTGCTGTGTGCTGCGGGCGTGCAGGCTGCGGTGAGTGTGACGACGGAGCCGGCGCTGCCGCTGCTGGACGTCGCGTTCTGCGCGGCGCCGGCGTCTGCGAGCGTGAGCGGCAGTGCGCTGTTCGTGTCCGCGTCGGCTGACTGCAGTACGCCGCTGGCGGAGGCGTCTGGTGCGTGCGCGGAGAGCGGTGCGTACGCCTTCACCGTCACGAGTGCGTCGCTGGGCATCGGTCTCTCCAGCCCCGTGCTCGCCGTCCCCACCACCTACTGGTGCGCGAGGAACGGCGACCGCACCGTGACGCGCTTGGGTGCGCTGCAGATGAACGTTGTGCAGACCACCCCGATGTACTTCTTTCGCGCGGGCGACAACACGCTGACGTTCAACGACGCCACGCCGGTGGGAACCACTATCGGGTTCTACTATAATCCAGGATGTACAGTCCTGCTCCCTAACTACACCACGTTCGAGCTGAGTGCCAGCCGCACCGTTACGTTGAGCGTGGACGCAGACAGTGTTTACATCTGCGCCGCGGTGCCGTCGTCCGCCAGTGGGGAAACTGGCGGGATGGCGCTGCGCAACAAAATCGTTGGCGCCACAGCGTACAGGATCGCTCTCTCCACGGGTGTGCGCCACACCACTGTGGCAATCGACACGGGCCTCAGCTCCATTGTGTACTACGCACTGTCCTCGAGCCGCACGTGCGGCGATTTGCCAGTCCCTAGCAAGTGGGAAGGTAACAACGGCGTCGTGCACCTAATGATCACAAAGCCCCGAGGCCACTATTTCTTCTGCGGTGCTGACACCAGCAAGGTGTATGTCCCTGCCAGCAACATGTTCGCGGTGCTGGAGTACGGTGTGCAGCCGCACAGCACGTACGTGGCGCAGCCGACGCCGCTGGCGCTGACGCTGGATGCGGCTGCGGCGACGCCGATGGCCGTTGCGCTCTTCAGCGCGCAGGACTGCAGCGGGACTGCGGTGCAGGGGTGGCAGAGCGGGTCGGTTACGTGGACGGTGCCGACGCCCGGCACGTACTACGCGTGCGTGCGCGACGCGGCCGCGACCGGCACCGCGTACTACGCGAACGCCTTCGTGGTGGCAAGGATGCCGACGGTGAGTGCGGCGGCTGCGGAGGCGGTGCTGGGGTTTCCGCTGACGGCGACGCTGGGCGGGAGCGTTGCGGACGGCGCGGTGTACACGGCGGGGCTGGCTGCCTGGAGCAACGGGTGCGGCTCGATGTTTGCGCGCGCGAACCTGACGGGCAAGGGCGCGGCGGCGACGCTGGCGATCCCCGCAGGGACGGAGGATACGACGCTGTACTACTGCGTGTCGAACCCGATGACGACGAACACGTCCGACAGCAGCGAGGCGACGAGCGTGAGCTACTACGCGGCGGGGACGATCAGCGCGCGGCGGTTCCTGCTGGGCTACGACGCGCTGCGTGCGGGGGCACCGACGGAGGTGGCGCTGGACAGCGGCGCTGTGCTGAGCGTGGGGACGGCGGTGTCGTTCGTGCAGACGACGTCGCTGAGCGCGAGCGCCGTGGGGGGCGCGTGCGACAGCGCGACGGGGAGCGCGAGGGCGACGGAGGTTGTGTGCGCGGTGGCGAGCGGCAACCGGCTGACGAGCGTGACGTTCCCGAGTGCTGGCGCGTGGGCTGCGTGCGCGCAGGTGGGCGGCACGTACATGCCGCTGCGCGCCGTGCGTGTGTACAGCGCGACGGCGGCGCTGTCCGTCGGCGTGCTGCTTGTCGGCGCGCGGGTGACGGTGCGGGTGACGGCCATCCCCGACAAGGCGGCGGTGACGCTGGTGAGCGGTGCGGCGTGCACGTCGCCGTCGTCGACCGTGGTGGCGACCAGCAGCTGGTCCGTGAACGGGTACGCGGAGCTGCGCGTGACGGCGAGCGCTGCGGAGACGCTGGTTGTGTGCGTCGCGTACCCGAGCGCGAGCGCGTCGACGACTGCGTCGCCTGCCCCGACGGTGCTGAGCGCTGGGACGGTGGGTGCGGCGCACACGACGGCGTACCCGAGCATCGCGTACGCGGGCGAGGCGACGGTGCTGCGGTTCGCCGGTGTCGGCGCTGCGTCGCTGGAGGGCTACGTCGCGAAGTTTGTGCGCGGGGTGGGCTGCGACAGCGCCACGCTCGAGTGGTCCGCGTCGGTGGCCGTGTCGGGGCCTGCCGGGGACGCGCAGGGCGTGTCGCACGCGACGCTGCCGACGAGTGCGCTGACGTCGGGGGCGGTGTACGCGGTGTGCGTCGGGACGAGCAGCGGCGAGGCGTACTCGAGCGCAGGCGTTGTGGCGGTGGTGGAGGTGCCGACGCTGGCGACGGACACGCAGACGGCCGGCGTGGTTGCGCAGGGGCTGCCGGTGCACGTGACGCTGCCGCGTGAGTTCGTCGTGTTGACCGGCGTGGACGTGTACGTGGTGGTGGACGGCGCGACGGAGTGCGCGGCGGGCCTGCGGAGCGGCACGGTGTACGCGAGCGGGAGCATCAGCGCCGCGTCGCAGACGGCCACTGCGTTCGTGGCGCCGGCGGCGTCGGCGTCTGGCGCGGTGGCGCTGCGGGTGTGCGTGGCTGCGCGTGCGAACCTGGTGAACGACACCCTCGGCTACGCGCTCGCTGGGACGCTGACGGCGACGCGGTTCCACACTGCGACGACGGTTGTGCAGCTGGAGCGCGTGAACACGGTGAGCGGTGCGCCTGTGTCGACGGCGAGCGGGACGCAGCTGCTGCTCGGGGGGTGCAGCGGGAGCTCGTGCGACGCGGACCGGGCGGACAGCACGTGCGCGAGCGCGAAGCTGCTTTTCACGTCGCCGACGGTTGCGCTGGTGGGGTCTGCGGGGACGTACCTGGTGTGCCAGCGCGTGACCCTGGACGGTACGGCGTACGTGGTGGGGTCGGACACGACGGTGAGTGTGGTGCAGCCGTACGTGCTCGCGGCGAGCGTGCCGGTGCTGACGGCGTACGTGCCCTTCACCGCGACGGTGTCTGGCGGCCCGGCCGGCGCGCTGGGCGGCGTGCGCCACGTTGTAGTGCAGCCGGCGAGCACGTCGTGCGGGTCTGCTGCCGCGGAGGCGCAACGCTTCACCATCACCGGCGGGAGCGGCAGCATTGCCATCACGGACTTGACGCCCGGCCAGGACGTCGTGTTCTGCCTGACGGATGCGGCGCTGGGCAGCGTCCCGGTGCGGACGGCGTACCTGCGGCACTACATGACGCCCGCCGCCGTGGTCGCGGGTGCTGCAACAACGCTGACGCCGGCCGCGCCCATGAGCAGCACGCACGCGAAGCTGGCGCGGGCCGCCGACTGCCGCGACGCGGTGGCGGGCGGCAGTGTGAGGCCGCTGACGAACGGCCAGGTGACCTTCACGGTGAGCGGGTGCGACACGACGACGAGCGCCCTGGCCTCGGTGTACTACTGCGAAATGAACAGCGCCGGCTCGTACGAGTCACGCGGCGCGGTCGGGATTCTGCGTGCGAGCAACTGCAGCGGCGGGCAGCCGGCGAGCATCGGGATGGTGTACGCTGCCCCCGGCGCTGCGCTGAGCAGCTACGGGCTTGCGTCGAGCCTGCTGACGGCGCCGCGGCTGTCGACGACGGCGGACTGCAGGGGCCTTGTGGACAGCCGCGTCGAGACGACCGGGTACGTGCCCGGCGTGGACGAGGCGGCGGTGTTCTACGTGTGTGCGCAGGTGGTGGACGCCGCGTCGCTGGTCTTCACGACTGCGATGCCGACGCTGACGGTGCGGAACTGGGCCGTGTTGCCGAGCGCTGCGCTGAGCCGCTTCAATTCCACGATGGGCGTTCTGCCCTCCGTCGGCGTGACGACGAACTACGCGACGCCGTCGACGAACACGTTCTTCAGCACGACGCGCGACTGCGCTGCGTCGCTGGCCACTGCCTCCGCTCTCAGCGAGTCCGCGGGCGTTGCGACGTACCGCACGGTCGGCGTGAACGGCCTGGTGTACGTGTGCACGACGAACCCGCTGACGGGGCGCGCGATCGCCGTGGCGGAGTTCCTGTCGGTGACGCCGCCGAACGTGGTGAGCGCGACGCCGGCGGTCGTGGTTGGCGCCACGTACACGGTGCGGCTTGCCGTGGAGGGGAGCACGCCGCTGTACTCGGTGGTGCAAGGGGCGGATGCCGTGTACACGTATCACTCGTACTACACGAGCTACAACCGCAGCGTGTTTCTGTCGTCCGACACGTGCGCGACTGCTCTGGGCGGCGTTGTGGCGTCGGCGGCGGCGGACGGCAGCGTGGCGTTCACGACAGCGGCCATCTCGATTGCGCTGCTGCGGCTCGCGCTGTGCGCGGGAACGCCTGCCGGGATCGCCGTCGTGCTGTCGAGTGTGGCGGTTGTGGCAGGGGACGTGTACCCGACGACACTGGTGAGCGGGGTGGCGGGAGCGCCGATCTACGCGCCGCTGCACGCGAACACGGACTTCCGCCTGAGCCGGTCGAGCGTGGACTGCAGCGCGATGGCGGGGATGCCGACGTTCACGACGGACAGCGAAGGCTACGGCGCCGTGTCGCTGACGAGCGAGGGCGGAGGCGCGCTTGAGCCGGGCCGCTACATGCTGTGCTACGGCGCCGTGACGGCTGCGGCGAGGGCTGCGGTGCGCGCTGCTGCCACGCTGGCGGGTGACGCGGCGACCGCGCTGGAGCCGGTGGAGGTGGTTGCTGCGTCGCACTTTGCCGTGGGCGGGACGACGTTCGTTGTCGGCGTGCCGGGCACCATGGAGCTGCTGCAGGACCTCGTGGCCGGGTACCTGGTCGCCGGGCTGAGCACGACGCACAACTGCACGTCGATGACGACGCAGTACGGTACGTGGAGCGCTGTGTCGGACACCGCGGTGCGCGTGAACGCCACGGCCGCGTTCCCGTCGGCGCTGTACATGTGTGCTGTGGCGCCCGTGAACGGGACGCTGATCGCGCTGCCGGACGCGGCGGGTGTGCGCTTCACGACGTCGTCGATTGTGCTGCCGTCGGGTGGGTGGGACGCGTGTAGCGAGTACTCGCTGGAGCAGTGCGTCCCGCCCGGGAGCAGCACGGCTGCGTCGACGGACGTGCTTGCGATGGTGCACGGCGACTGCTGCGCGGGCACGCGGGTGGTGGTGGCCAGTCGAGCATGAGCAGCGGGACGTGCCAGCTGACGATGGACTACGCGGTGGTGTCGTCGTACGGGCCCGGTGCGACGTTCAACCTGTGCGTGCTGAACAGCGGCGACGGCACGGTGTGCACGACGGTTGCGAGCGGCGTGTCGGTGAGCACCTCCTGCACCCCTCCTTCGAAACGCGGAAAGCTAAGCGGCGGCGCGGTGGCGGGCATCGCCGTGGGCAGCGTGGCTGGCGGTCTGCTGGTCATCGCCGCGGTGATCGCGCTGGTGCTGTGCGTCGTGCGGTTCAGATGGCTGCGCAGATTCTGTTCCGCGGAGCAGAACGAAAGCGGCGAAGGCGAGGAGGAGGGCAACGCGGGCGAAGCTGGAGGAAACCACGAAGCGGTCGCCGACGTCGAGGGCAGCGGTACTGTGTCCAACCCGATAAACCGCTGCACGGAAGCAAGCACCCCCACTGCGGCTGCGTCGGTACCCAGGGAGCACCCGGATGCGAGTCGCACCGGTGAGTCGTGCAGGAACCCCTGCTCGTTTGGCAAAGCTGCTAAAATGTGCAGTACCCAATCCCAAGCCGAATGCGAAAGTAGTGGCACTGACTAGAGGCGCCACTGGAAGCGTTTACACAGCGGCGGATAGGGAGACAAACGGACGTTGGACCTCCTCCTGCGTCATGTGTCTACCTCCGTTTCCTGTTTTATTCCTGTATGTGATGGGCGCCTCTAACTAGCGTGGACTTCTTTTCCCTTGCTCTCTTTTCGCGTAATGGGCTGTGGGTGCGGCGGGCGTGTGGGGGCAATGCGCGTGGCACATGTTGCCGCCCCCTTTTTTCTTAACGCATTGCGTGGGCGCTGCGTGTAAGTGCTGTGCTGCATGCGTAATGGTGTACACGGGTGCGGGCAGGCGGGTGTTGCACGACCCTCCCCTGCTCCCCATCTTATATATATGTATGTGTGTGTGTGTACGTATACGCCCATATGTACATGTGTGTATTCATTGACTGTCATCGTCGCTGAGCCTTGTTTTTCTCCGGGAAGAACATTGTAGTGCTCTTTTTCCTTTCCATTTTTCGTGTTGGTTGATGGTGTCGGTGAACTCTCTCTTGTTACGTTGTTCCCTCGTTGTGTTCTCGATGCTGCACCGTGACTTCCAGCTTTTGCTGTCTCCTCTTCGTAATGGAGCTGTGACAGCAGCGCACCTGTGCGCTGCTTAGCAGCTTCAGCCAGTTGCTACTTTTTGTTTTCGATTCGTGTTTTCTTCCTCTCTGCAGCCCTCACCGCAGCACTATGGCTCCCGTACATCTTTTTTTGTTTTTCTTAGGCTTGTGTTGGCTTCTACTGTACTGTTTCCTCCCCTCTTCCTTCTCTTCGACAATTTCTCCCGTTTTCCCTTTTGTGCCGTGCACGTGAAGCGTAAGCGGTGGTTGCACCGCGCTTGCACCGGTTTGCTCGATGCTCAGTGTGCCATGTGGCTGGATGACTGGCGCGTTTGCCGCGAAGGACTAATCGCCCTCGTTGTGTTTCAGTCGCTTGGGACGTGGCGCACCAAGAGCAACGGCAACAGCAACAACAAAAACAAACGTTGTCGCAAGCAGCGTGAGGCTGACTCACATAGGGCGCTTGTGTTTTTTTTTCTGTTTCCCGTTCCTCGTTGTGGGTTTCAACAGCAATCGAAAAGCGATGTGTGATGTCTAAAGTAACTTTTCTCTCCCCCGCCTTTTCACGAGTGAGGGCGATGCTCGGAAAAAATAAAACCAGATTCTGTGACCCTCTCAAGTACAATAAGGCAGCAAAACCAAAGGTTAACGCAGTAAGACAAGACGAGGAGGCTAAAGGGTGCACATTCAGTGGCAGCTGCGGACGCAGGCGGCTGCACGACGCATCGTTGGGCGTGCAGTGCGTTGCGGGAGGGGAGGGAGGAAGGATAGGTATGTGACGCAGGTATGCCCGAGCGTCGTTGCCTTGCCGACCGCATCTCCGTGTACCGGCTCTACTCTTCGCCCTCAGATCTGTTGCTCACCACACTGCGCAGCCTTCTGACGGCGTGTGAGAGCGATGCTAGGTGTGTGCGGATCCGTGGCGCGCAGTCCTAACCCCCCGAGCCTTGTGCCTTCGTGTGGTTGGTGTGCAGCGTTTCAGCAAAGCGGGGGTGATGGCCTCCTTGCGATGCCGCCCCACTCCGAGGGTCTACCCTTCGCCGCCTGCGTTCCCTCTTTCACTCCTTTTTTCTTTTTGTTTGCTACTCCAACTCTCTCTCTCCCACTCTGTGCCTGCCTTCCCCCTTTTTCGTTATTCTTCCTTTGCTCTGTTGCGCATCGTTGCGACCTGCACCGCTGCTGCCGCTGCCACGCACACGCACGCGCCGTCGACCTCAACTGTCTTCTGCCTGCCTTTCTTCCCTGCTACCGTACTCCTCCTCGCCGCAACTATGCACCTTAGACTACAAATTTCATCGTTCTCGCACGTTTTAGCGTTCTCTCTCTTTTTTTTTTTAGCTATCATCACGCAAACCACGCACACAAACACGAACGTAACCGTGGGTGTTTGAAGTGCTCACCTTTCAAGTAGTGTCTGTGTAATTGTTTTGGTTTCCTAGGCTGCGCACGTGCATAACTAACTGTACGCTTTCCTTTCCTTTCTTTTCTCTCCCCCTCTCCCCCTTTTTTTCCTCCTTTGCTTTTCCTCGTGTGTTTCTTTTCTTCTTTTTTTTTTGTTTCTTCTTTGCTTTCTGCTTCCCTTTTCTTTTCCCTTTCGGTAGTTTGTTTCTCTTTTTCTCCCCTTTTTTCTTTCAATTGCAGCACTTCTCGTGGTGCTCGTTTCTTCTTTTCCCCTTCTCCTCTTGCTAGGGCGTCTTCTTTTCCCTCCCCTCATCTTCGCGCTCTTCTTTTGTCTGCGTTTTCGGCTTTCGTTTCAGCTCCCACCTCATTCGCAGTCCTGGTGCCTCTTCCTTCTTCCGTCCTTGAGTTGTAGCGGGGAAGAGAGAACGAGCGACTGAAGCACCGGGCTGACGATTTGTCTTTTTTTCTACTCTGCCTTCCCGCTCTTCTTTTTCTTTTGCTTTTTTTCTCTCGTCGTCAGCATCTGTTTCCACTTCCGAAGCGCATCTACACACGCCTCCACACGCCGACCGTGCACTGTCGCCTCCTCCTCCTTTCACATTCGCGTCTCCAGCTTCGCACGCGGTCCCCCTTTTTTTCGGCACCGTGCCCACATGACTGCGAGGAGTGCGAGAAGTGCGCTGCGTGTGCCGTGGCTGGTGGCGTGCACGGCGGCCGTGCTGTGTGCTGCGGGCGTGCAGGCTGCGGTGAGTGTGACGACGGAGCCGGCGCTGCCGCTGCTGGACGTCGCGTTCTGCGCGGCGCCGGCGTCTGCGAGCGTGAGCGGCAGTGCGCTGTTCGTGTCCGCGTCGGCTGACTGCAGTACGCCGCTGGCGGAGGCGTCTGGTGCGTGCGCGGAGAGCGGTGCGTACGCCTTCACCGTCACGAGTGCGTCGCTGGGCATCGGTCTCTCCAGCCCCGTGCTCGCCGTCCCCACCACCTACTGGTGCGCGAGGAACGGCGACCGCACCGTGACGCGCTTGGGTGCGCTGCAGATGAACGTTGTGCAGACCACCCCGATGTACTTCTTTCGCGCGGGCGACAACACGCTGACGTTCAACGACGCCACGCCGGTGGGAACCACCATCGGGTTCTACTATAATCCAGGATGTACAGTCCTGCTCCCTAACTACACCACGTTCGAGCTGAGTGCCAGCCGCACCGTTACGTTGAGCGTGGACGCAGACAGTGTTTACATCTGCGCCGCGGTGCCGTCGTCCGCCAGTGGGGAAACTGGCGGGATGGCGCTGCGCAACAAAATCGTTGGCGCCACAGCGTACAGGATCGCTCTCTCCACGGGTGTGCGCCACACCACTGTGGCAATCGACACGGGCCTCAGCTCCATTGTGTACTACGCACTGTCCTCGAGCCGCACGTGCGGCGATTTGCCAGTCCCTAGCAAGTGGGAAGGTAACAACGGCGTCGTGCACCTAATGATCACAAAGCCCCGAGGCCACTATTTCTTCTGCGGTGCTGACACCAGCAAGGTGTATGTCCCTGCCAGCAACATGTTCGCGGTGCTGGAGTACGGTGTGCAGCCGCACAGCACGTACGTGGCGCAGCCGACGCCGCTGGCGCTGACGCTGGATGCGGCTGCGGCGACGCCGATGGCCGTTGCGCTCTTCAGCGCGCAGGACTGCAGCGGGACTGCGGTGCAGGGGTGGCAGAGCGGGTCGGTTACGTGGACGGTGCCGACGCCCGGCACGTACTACGCGTGCGTGCGCGACGCGGCCGCGACCGGCACCGCGTACTACGCGAACGCCTTCGTGGTGGCAAGGATGCCGACGGTGAGTGCGGCGGCTGCGGAGGCGGTGCTGGGGTTTCCGCTGACGGCGACGCTGGGCGGGAGCGTTGCGGACGGCGCGGTGTACACGGCGGGGCTGGCTGCCTGGAGCAACGGGTGCGGCTCGATGTTTGCGCGCGCGAACCTGACGGGCAAGGGCGCGGCGGCGACGCTGGCGATCCCCGCAGGGACGGAGGATACGACGCTGTACTACTGCGTGTCGAACCCGATGACGACGAACACGTCCGACAGCAGCGAGGCGACGAGCGTGAGCTACTACGCGGCGGGGACGATCAGCGCGCGGCGGGTTCCTGCTGGGCTACGACGCGCTGCGTGCGGGGGCACCGACGGAGGTGGCGCTGGACAGCGGCGCTGTGCTGAGCGTGGGACGGCGGTGTCGTTCGTGCAGACGACGTCGCTGAGCGCGAGCGCCGTGGGGGCGCGTGCGACAGCGCGACGGGGAGCGCGAGGGCGACGGAGGTTGTGTGCGCGGTGGCGAGCGGCAACCGGCTGACGAGCGTGACGTTCCCGGAGTGCTGGCGCGTGGGCTGCGTGCGCGCAGGTGGGCCGGCACGTACATGCCCGCTGCGCGCCGTGCGTGTGTACAGCGCGACGGCGGCGCTGTCCGTCGGCGTGCTGCTTGTCGGCGCGCGGGTGACGGTGCGGGTGACGGCCATCCCGACAAGGCGGCGGTGACGCTGGTGAGCGGTGCGGCGTGCACGTCGCCGTCGTCGACCGTGGTGGCGACCAGCAGCTGGTCCGTGAACGGGTACGCGGAGCTGCGCGTGACGGCGAGCGCTGCGGAGACGCTGGTTGTGTGCGTCGCGTACCCGAGCGCGAGCGCGTCGACGACTGCGTCGCCTGCCCCGACGGTGCTGAGCGCTGGGACGGTGGGTGCGGCGCACACGACGGCGTACCCGAGCATCGCGTACGCGGGCGAGGCGACGGTGCTGCGGTTCGCCGGTGTCGGCGCTGCGTCGCTGGAGGGCTACGTCGCGAAGTTTGTGCGCGGGGTGGGCTGCGACAGCGCCACGCTCGAGTGGTCCGCGTCGGTGGCCGTGTCGGGGCCTGCCGGGGACGCGCAGGGCGTGTCGCACGCGACGCTGCCGACGAGTGCGCTGACGTCGGGGCGGTGTACGCGGTGTGCGTCGGGACGAGCAGCGGCGAGGCGTACTCGAGCGCAGGCGTTGTGGCGGTGGTGGAGGTGCCGACGCTGGCGACGGACACGCAGACGGCCGGCGTGGTTGCGCAGGGGCTGCCGGTGCACGTGACGCTGCCGCGTGAGTTCGTCGTGTTGACCGGCGTGGACGTGTACGTGGTGGTGGACGGCGCGACGGAGTGCGCGGCGGGCCTGCGGAGCGGCACGGTGTACGCGAGCGGGAGCATCAGCGCCGCGTCGCAGACGGCCACTGCGTTCGTGGCGCCGGCGGCGTCGGCGTCTGGCGCGGTGGCGCTGCGGGTGTGCGTGGCTGCGCGTGCGAACCTGGTGAACGACACCCTCGGCTACGCGCTCGCTGGGACGCTGACGGCGACGCGGTTCCACACTGCGACGACGGTTGTGCAGCTGGAGCGCGTGAACACGGTGAGCGGTGCGCCTGTGTCGACGGCGAGCGGGACGCAGCTGCTGCTCGGGGGGTGCAGCGGGAGCTCGTGCGACGCGGACCGGGCGGACAGCACGTGCGCGAGCGCGAAGCTGCTTTTCACGTCGCCGACGGTTGCGCTGGTGGGGTCTGCGGGGACGTACCTGGTGTGCCAGCGCGTGACCCTGGACGGTACGGCGTACGTGGTGGGGTCGGACACGACGGTGAGTGTGGTGCAGCCGTACGTGCTCGCGGCGAGCGTGCCGGTGCTGACGGCGTACGTGCCCTTCACCGCGACGGTGTCTGGCGGCCCGGCCGGCGCGCTGGGCGGCGTGCGCCACGTTGTAGTGCAGCCGGCGAGCACGTCGTGCGGGTCTGCTGCCGCGGAGGCGCAACGCTTCACCATCACCGGCGGGAGCGGCAGCATTGCCATCACGGACTTGACGCCCGGCCAGGACGTCGTGTTCTGCCTGACGGATGCGGCGCTGGGCAGCGTCCCGGTGCGGACGGCGTACCTGCGGCACTACATGACGCCCGCCGCCGTGGTCGCGGGTGCTGCAACAACGCTGACGCCGGCCGCGCCATGAGCAGCACGCACGCGAAGCTGGCGCGGGCCGCCGACTGCCGCGACGCGGTGGCGGGCGGCAGTGTGAGGCCGCTGACGAACGGCCAGGTGACCTTCACGGTGAGCGGGTGCGACACGACGACGAGCGCCCTGGCCTCGGTGTACTACTGCGAAATGAACAGCGCCGGCTCGTACGAGTCACGCGGCGCGGTCGGGATTCTGCGTGCGAGCAACTGCAGCGGCGGGCAGCCGGCGAGCATCGGGATGGTGTACGCTGCCCCGGCGCTGCGCTGAGCAGCTACGGGCTTGCGTCGAGCCTGCTGACGGCGCCGCGGCTGTCGACGACGGCGGACTGCAGGGGCCTTGTGGACAGCCGCGTCGAGACGACCGGGTACGTGCCCGGCGTGGACGAGGCGGCGGTGTTCTACGTGTGTGCGCAGGTGGTGGACGCCGCGTCGCTGGTCTTCACGACTGCGATGCCGACGCTGACGGTGCGGAACTGGGCCGTGTTGCCGAGCGCTGCGCTGAGCCGCTTCAATTCCACGATGGGCGTTCTGCCCTCCGTCGGCGTGACGACGAACTACGCGACGCCGTCGACGAACACGTTCTTCAGCACGACGCGCGACTGCGCTGCGTCGCTGGCCACTGCCTCCGCTCTCAGCGAGTCCGCGGGCGTTGCGACGTACCGCACGGTCGGCGTGAACGGCCTGGTGTACGTGTGCACGACGAACCCGCTGACGGGGCGCGCGATCGCCGTGGCGGAGTTCCTGTCGGTGACGCCGCCGAACGTGGTGAGCGCGACGCCGGCGGTCGTGGTTGGCGCCACGTACACGGTGCGGCTTGCCGTGGAGGGGAGCACGCCGCTGTACTCGGTGGTGCAAGGGGCGGATGCCGTGTACACGTATCACTCGTACTACACGAGCTACAACCGCAGCGTGTTTCTGTCGTCCGACACGTGCGCGACTGCTCTGGGCGGCGTTGTGGCGTCGGCGGCGGCGGACGGCAGCGTGGCGTTCACGACAGCGGCCATCTCGATTGCGCTGCTGCGGCTCGCGCTGTGCGCGGGAACGCCTGCCGGGATCGCCGTCGTGCTGTCGAGTGTGGCGGTTGTGGCAGGGGACGTGTACCCGACGACACTGGTGAGCGGGGTGGCGGGAGCGCCGATCTACGCGCCGCTGCACGCGAACACGGACTTCCGCCTGAGCCGGTCGAGCGTGGACTGCAGCGCGATGGCGGGGATGCCGACGTTCACGACGGACAGCGAAGGCTACGGCGCCGTGTCGCTGACGAGCGAGGGCGGAGGCGCGCTTGAGCCGGGCCGCTACATGCTGTGCTACGGCGCCGTGACGGCTGCGGCGAGGGCTGCGGTGCGCGCTGCTGCCACGCTGGCGGGTGACGCGGCGACCGCGCTGGAGCCGGTGGAGGTGGTTGCTGCGTCGCACTTTGCCGTGGGCGGGACGACGTTCGTTGTCGGCGTGCCGGGCACCATGGAGCTGCTGCAGGACCTCGTGGCCGGGTACCTGGTCGCCGGGCTGAGCACGACGCACAACTGCACGTCGATGACGACGCAGTACGGTACGTGGAGCGCTGTGTCGGACACCGCGGTGCGCGTGAACGCCACGGCCGCGTTCCCGTCGGCGCTGTACATGTGTGCTGTGGCGCCCGTGAACGGGACGCTGATCGCGCTGCCGGACGCGGCGGGTGTGCGCTTCACGACGTCGTCGATTGTGCTGCCGTCGGGTGGGTGGGACGCGTGTAGCGAGTACTCGCTGGAGCAGTGCGTCCCGCCCGGGAGCAGCACGGCTGCGTCGACGGACGTGCTTGCGATGGTGCACGGCGACTGCTGCGCGGGCACGCGGTGGTGGTGGGCCAGTCGAGCATGAGCAGCGGGACGTGCCAGCTGACGATGGACTACGCGGTGGTGTCGTCGTACGGGCCCGGTGCGACGTTCAACCTGTGCGTGCTGAACAGCGGCGACGGCACGGTGTGCACGACGGTTGCGAGCGGCGTGTCGGTGAGCACCTCCTGCACCCCTCCTTCGAAACGCGGAAAGCTAAGCGGCGGCGCGGTGGCGGGCATCGCCGTGGGCAGCGTGGCTGGCGGTCTGCTGGTCATCGCCGCGGTGATCGCGCTGGTGCTGTGCGTCGTGCGGTTCAGATGGCTGCGCAGATTCTGTTCCGCGGAGCAGAACGAAAGCGGCGAAGGCGAGGAGGGAGGGCAACGCGGGCGAAGCTGGAGGAAACCACGAAGCGGTCGCCGACGTCGAGGGCAGCGGTACTGTGTCCAACCCGATAAACCGCTGCACGGAAGCAAGCACCCCCACTGCGGCTGCGTCGGTACCCAGGGAGCACCCGGATGCGAGTCGCACCGGTGTCGTGCAGGAACCCCTGCTCGTTTGGCAAAGCTGCTAAAATGTGCAGTACCAATCCCAAGCGAATGCGAAAGTAGTGGCACTGACTAGAGGCGCCACTGGAAGCGTTTACACAGCGGCGGATAGGGAGACAAACGGACGTTGGACCTCCTCCTGCGTCATGTGTCTACCTCCGTTTCCTGTTTTATTCCTGTATGTGATGGGCGCCTCTAACTAGCGTGGACTTCTTTTCCCTTGCTCTCTTTTCGCGTAATGGGCTGTGGGTGCGGCGGGCGTGTGGGGGCAATGCGCGTGGCACATGTTGCCGCCCCCTTTTTTCTTAACGCATTGCGTGGGCGCTGCGTGTAAGTGCTGTGCTGCATGCGTAATGGTGTACACGGGTGCGGGCAGGCGGGTGTTGCACGACCCTCCCCTGCTCCCCATCTTATATAATATGTATGTGTGTGTGTGTACGTATACGCCCATATGTACATGTGTGTATTCATTGACTGTCATCGTCGCTGAGCCTTGTTTTTCTCCGGGAAGAACATTGTAGTGCTCTTTTTCCTTTCCATTTTTCGTGTTGGTTGATGGTGTCGGTGAACTCTCTCTTGTTACGTTGTTCCCTCGTTGTGTTCTCGATGCTGCACCGTGACTTCCAGCTTTTGCTGTCTCCTCTTCGTAATGGAGCTGTGACAGCAGCGCACCTGTGCGCTGCTTAGCAGCTTCAGCCAGTTGCTACTTTTTGTTTTCGATTCGTGTTTTCTTCTCTCTGCAGCCCTCACCGCAGCACTATGGCTCCCGTACATCTTTTTTTTGTTTTTCTTAGGCTTGTGTTGGCTTCTACTGTACTGTTTCCTCCCCTCTTCCTTCTCTTCGACAATTTCTCCCGTTTTCCCTTTTGTGCCGTGCACGTGAAGCGTAAGCGGTGGTTGCACCGCGCTTGCACCGGTTTGCTCGATGCTCAGTGTGCCATGTGGCTGGATGACTGGCG